>JANFOE010000139.1:0-600000 GCA_025667525.1 Glebionis coronaria | reverse complement strand
TACCATTCCTACATACACATAGGTTCATATAATCACAACCAAATATAAAGTAATGCAAGAATAGTCTTACTGGAGCCATGCGAAGTAGTTGCGTGCTTAAAACGTTTTAGAACATACCAAAAGTTATAGTTTAGGTTTTTCAAAGTCGACCTAGTTCTCTATAACTTGTGGCTCTGATACCATTTTGTAACACCCCCAAATTACCACGCAGCGGAATACCATTTTAGGGCGCTACTCATAGCACATCACACACAATCATAGACAACGACCTCAAAATAGACGATAAAATAATATACAACAATGTCTAAAAAGTTTCCCATCCCAATATATAAAATCAGAGTAGCGTTTAGTCCTACAAACTGTTACCAACACATCACATTCATCAAAGACATAAAAGTCATTTATTTATTTCAAAGGATGAAAAATAATATAAAATTTATATAAGTAAGCACCAACTCCCTCCTCACATACTCCGCTGCTATTCATCTTGATTACCTGAAATACATGCTTAAAATCATCAACACAACGGTTGAGCAAGTCTATTGGCTTTTCAAATCATCATTTGAACACAAGAATTTTAATCATCTCAAGCTTGGACAAGTTATATATATATATATATATATATATATATATATATATATATATATATATATATATATATATATATATATATATATATATATATATATATATATATATATATATATATATATATATATATATATATATATATATATATATATATATATATATATATATATATATATATATATATATATATATATATATATATATATATATATATATATATATATATATATATATATATATATATATATCAAAAAATGCCTTAAGCTCATACAACTGAATGGTAATCAATACGTCAAACCGAGTCACTTACAGCGCCTCTACAACATGTAATATTGTCATATACCAACGACCTCTTATACATATTATCCCTTTAAGGTGATCACAAGGATACATACCCTAGGATAAGGTTTTCAAACCAAATATATCTATCAAATGTATTAGCGTTTACCTCGCAAGGTAATTAACAATTCATGAAATTCAGGGACTTCATAAGACAATGGTACTTAGGCATTTATCATCATATTCGGGTCTAGCATACCAAAAATAACTTGTGTTAATTTTATTAAACAACGTTTATTCCCCCTCGCGGGTTATAAATCATTTACAATATAGTATAAAGTGATGCTATAGACTCACCTTAAGTAGAAGAAGAAGAGATAACGATCGCCGACGATAAGTGATGTCCGTCAAACATGAAAACAACAACCTACCAAATAAGGCGCGCGTTAAGACTCGAACTCAAATATCTATATATACTAAGTATAATATGACTTATATATTTTCAAAATATTCATATTTCATAACTAGTGACATGAACCAAGTGAATCCATACTATCCCATTTATCCAACATTACACGTTTAAACACTTGCACTCTCGACAATGACCCGTCATAACACGCCAAGTCAACTCGAGTCAAACTATCACTTTACTTCCCTTGTATCATTAGGTAAGTCATTTATATAATTACTTAACACTCGAGTAAGTCACGATGTCCAAATAATGAATACTCAAACTCACACCACACGAACATTGAACTATGTGTCCAAAATACAAATCAGCAAGTACACTCCAAATGTACGCACCGATATACCCTATCTAGACTTGTCCGATTTTGATGAAACTTGGTGTCAAGGTCACTCATAACCTGTATAAGACCCCACCAAAATTTGAGCCAAAGTTCATACTTTAAAACCCATCAGCTTGACACTTTACTCGACTCTAAAATTTGGGACAAAATGTGTACCCGTTTTATAAAACCGTTTATACCACTTTAAAAATACCATATGGACCTTTCGCCTTTTAAACTCACTACTAGACTCATCATAATAAGTGTATAAACTTTAAAAACCAGTAGTATCAATTATCTAACCGTGCCTAAAGTCCCCGAAAGTCGACCCAAAATCAGCCACAATTTCGGATTGTGTCGATTTGCTTCTCCCGGTACACGAATACTAAAACTAGCATAACTTTTGATCCGTAATGAGTTAAGAGCTAATTCAAGCGGAAAAACTAACATCTTGAAGATTACTACAACTATCTCACATCATTTCTTAGCCTATGTTAACTAGAACCCACGAATTTATATAACAAATAATCTGCTCAAAATAACCTTTTCAAAATGACTCAATTTTCCATTTTTACCAACATGCATCATCATGCATCTAATTCTAGCACCTAATATCATAAACATCTCTTAATACCCCTTGATAATCTTAGGATTAACTTGTTCAAATATTACATGCATGTACTCAAAAATCCCATTATAATAATAATAACACTATCATACACCCATAAAAATGAATCAAACAATCTTGATCATCATGAAAATAATTTGGAAAAATGAAAGTTGTTTCATGTTTATGAAAATGGTATCATAATGATCACCATAAGATTTTGAGATTGGGTCTTACCTTGGATTGTAAAGATTCAAGTTGAAAAATAAAAATCAAGGGTGTTTGTTTGGTTGGATCTCACGGCAAAGAGAGGGGGGGACAGAAATGATGAAATTTTTTATAAAGTTATGTTAGTTTGTGAAAGTTAGGTGAATAGTAACCATTTTATATGGTTGGTTAGGGTTGTTTATGTAAATAGTGGATAGTTTTGGGTTAAAATGTAAATATTAGTTAAAAGCGGGAAATGACTAATAGTCAATTTTGAAAATATTTATGTGTCTCGGGTTTCATAAAAATACTATTCGAAAGTTAAAACGCACACGAAATATAATAATATGGGTCTGACACATTTGATACAAGCTTTTTCAATAAGGTTCTAAATTAAATCTCGGAATCCTCTCGAATTGATCTCGGTCTTAAGTGGAATGATTTGTTCTTGGTTAATAAAAAGGAGTTTAGTTTGTTTATCTATTTTAAACTAATGACAAGAAATTAAGTGTCGAAGAGTAAAATCAGAGACTTAAATGATTAAAGTAAGAAAAGACGAGTTTAAAATTAAATGTTTGAAAACTTTAAAGATTTTAATATAAAATAAATGAACACTCAATAAAAACTAACTCTTGGAAAACTTTGTGAAAAATAAGAACTTAGTTGGAAAAGACTAAAATAAAGTAGGATCGTAACAAAACACCTCAAATCGGAATACCACTAAAATGGTGCAATCGGAAAGTATTCCGATCTAATGATCGGAATATGGGAGGAAATTGGTGATCGGAATATGAAAAATGGTGGGGCAATCGGAATGTACTAAAAGGTGCACAATCGGAATACAACAAACGGAACCAATCGGAATATGGACAATAGCAATGATCGGAATAATGGGAAAAACAAAGCAATCGGAATACTAGAATTCGAGGCCAATCGGAATATTCAAAATTTGCATCAATCGGAATAATGAAAATGGCATACGGTCGGAATGTCCAAAACCCTTTTCCGATAGTACAATCGGAATGAGGGGGTGTTGCTGGTCGGAAAACTCAATCGGAAAAGGGCTTTCCCTTTCCGAAATTGGTGCTAAACCGAGGCTAAAAGCAAGGAAATAAGATTATGGAATAAGCTAACTCCCAAAACTAACTCGAATCTAATGATAAGCTGATTAAATAAGCACTAAGAACACTTTTCTAAATTCAAAATAAACAACTTTTAAATCAAATCAATAAAAAGATGAACTTTTTATAAAACTCCCAAAAGTAAATAAGATAAATCAACAAATAAGCCAATAAGAACAAGGATCTCAAAGCTTATTTATGTAAAAACTTAAGGAAACATAAAAAGTAAACAACTTTTTAAGCACAAATCATAGATGAACAACACGGATCATACGAGAGTTGTACCAAAATCAATAAAAGTAAAAGAAAGGAAGGATGAGAGTAAAGATTAAAAGATAAAAATTTGAACTTGATTAATGAAAAAGTAATACAAATGTTGATCTTGAAAGAGAAAAAGATGAAAAGTAGTGAGAGAAAGTTTAGAACTTTCTCTCTCTAAAACTAGAAACTACCTAAAAGACTAAGTGTGTCAAAATTTGTGAAGTAAGGGCTTTATATAGGCGTGTGTATGGTGGTGATGGGCTTTTGATTGGGCTTCTTTTTTTATTTCTTCTTAAGTCTTCACGCATCTTTAAATAACGTTTCCACTTTGGATTTGAGAAGTGTCGGTGAATTATTCCAACTCGTCTTATAATCTATTGTTTTATAGACTCGAGTTCTTCGACATATATGAATCTTCCATCTTTGGCTCTATTCTTCGATAAATCTTCAAATAGGCACAATGACTTCAAATCTTCTGCATCTCTTGGACAATAGACTTCGTCTTGAGTCTTTTTCCTTGATAAAACCCGTGTAATCCCATGTTTTCTTCATTATTCATCCGGTTGAATCTGAAAACACAATAAACACAAAAACCACGCATAATTCCAAACAAATGATATTAAATACGTGTTTTGGTCTCGTTTTAGCCCGATTTAAGTGGTAAAAGGATGGGTGTTTTCACACCTATCAAATCCCCTACACTTAACCATTGTCATGCCCTCATGCAATGCTTAGTGACAAAGCACATTTACACTTTTCTCATGATCAATCAACCTTGGCCTTACTAAAATATTAAAATACTAAGAGAAATTAAAACTTTAAACAAAAAGATAGGAAATAGCTATGTGGAAATAACTTGCAAAGAGATCGAGGACTTACATTAGGGCTTTGGTGCTGCGAAGATTTATCACCCTTAAGTTTCACGTTCCCCAAACTAAGCTTAAAAACGAGATCATTGTTATTATAAGTTAGCAATTCAAACATCCACACACATGGCTTAATTAAATGCTTAAACTCCCTTATTCCTAGATGTATCTCTTATATTTTATTTTTGTCTTAGAATGATCATGAAGATGCATTTTTGGACTTATTTCGATAGTTTATTTAGGCTGAAAGCAAAGTAGGACGATTTGATCAATAGTTAGCTAAAGGACAAAATCTTTTAAAACTGCTTCTCGGGATATCAAAAAGTTCATATCTTGGCATAACTTGGTTCGCGATTTGAGACCTTTCTCGGGCCGATATTTGGCATGTACTTCATACTTCATATCTTGAGAGACGTTCTTGAGATAATGGTCTTCTCATCGTAATAGAGTTTCTTCACTTGGAGACTTTTGAGGGGTACTCCAACTTTGTTGACCACGACTTCATGATTATTCTTCAATCTCTAATTGGGATTTTGAGATACAACGATCCGCCTCCTTTTCGGACTTGGATCTATTTATCCTCATACCTTGTTAGGGTCTTTTCGGATAGACTTCTCCATGATCTTTATGGGAGTTGATTGCTTTTCGTCGTGAGTCTTGATCCTTCATATTGATTTTGGGAATAATGCTTTTCACATCACTTTTGGATCTTCAGCAATAAAATGGAATCCTCATGCCTTGTTAGGGCCTTTTCGGACTCGCCAATCTTCGCGCCCCGCTTCATAAGTTATGCCTTGGCTATGAACTCTTATCATTACGAGCAACTTTTAAACGATCTTGGGCTAGAAGCTAAGTAACTTTTCAAATCGTACAACCTTACTTATTGTAGATAAATTATTAGCAAGTGATGGGAGAATAGGCAAATAATTACACCAAGTAAGCTTGTGCAAGAATACCGACTTATAATTGACTCTATCATTTCTCGTCCTCCACAATTTAAAATCTCAAGTAATGAGACTCGTGGATACTTAGCCTAATAAACCAATTAAGGTTTACATGGTTAAGGATACTAGCTAGAATAAACTTAGATAAGTCTATTCAAGTTGAGTCAAAATAAACGCAACGAGCCTAATATGTCAAAGATTTATAAACTAGCTACACCACTTTATTAAAATTTTTGACTTTATTGCGGGATATATACATATGAAAGCAACGATAAAAATTTAAAAATTACGACTAAATGGCCAAAGTTAATTAAAAATTTGAAAAATGTTGAAAAATATGATTTTCTGGTTTAAATGAAGGCATTTTCATGGAAAAGTCCACTTAAAACATCGATAGAAGTCCCCCTACACTTAAGATAAACATTGTCCTCAATGTTTAAGCATGTGGGAAAAATCTCCCCTACACTTATGACATTGTGCACGTTGGTTAACTCAAGTTAAGGAAGAGACGACTAAAGTGATCAATTTCAAATGTGAGTATGAAGAAAATTGAATCACGATAGTTGAGAGATAGAACCGGATTTCGGATAACACGGGGGCACGGTTCTTCAAAGATTCCAAGAGTACACTTATCCCTGTAATCACATCACCACACAAAGACAAACACCTATGTAGGTCCCCCTACACTTAGGAGGTTAACGCATCAAAAGATAGATACTCGGGCTGCCTCCCGAGGAGCGCTTGTTTTTGATAACCGAGTCACGAGCCTGACTCGACCCAAAAATTAGTTCATGGGGAACGTGGTGAGGGATGGAATCACCTCCTGAGAGATGTCCTCACCAAAGTACAATTTCAGACGCTGGCCATTCACCTTGAAATTGGGCCCATTTGGCTAAGAAAGCTCAATGGTCCCATACGGAAAGACGTTGGCGACGGTGAATGGACCAGACCAGCGGCTCTTCAACTTGCCAGAGAAGATCTTCAACCGAGAGTTGAAAAGTAAGACTTGATCACCAACGTGGAACTCTCGGTTCTTGATTTTTGCGTCATGAAGGATCTTCGTCTTCTCTTTGTAGATCAGCGAGTTCTCATAAGCTTCATTCCTCAGTTCGTTGAGCTCGTTGAGTTGAATCTTACGATGATCACCGGCTTTGTTGATGTCGAAGTTAGCCCACTTTAAGGCCCAGTGCGCCTTATGCTCCAACTCGATGGGAAGGTGGCATGCTTTCCCGTACACAAGACGATAAGGTGTACAACCGATCGGGGTCTTGTAAGCAGTACGGAAAGCCCACAGAGCATCATCTAACTTATCGGCCCACGCGGCACGATGCTCTCCCACAGTACGCTCCAAAATTCGCTTCAATCCACGATTGGATATCTCGGCTTGCCCATTGGTTTGGGGATGATAGGCGGTGGAAAGACGGTGATTGACACCATACTTTGCCATGACTCTTGCAAATTGATCGTTGCAAAAATGAGTCCCACGGTCACTGATAATGGCACGAGGAACGCCGAATCGAGCGAACAGCGATTTCAAAAAGTTACAAACCACCCTTGCATCATTAGTAGGTAAAGCTTTGGCTTCAACCCACTTTGAAACGTAGTCAACGGCTACAAGGATGTATTTGTTTCCTTTAGAGGAAGGGAATGGCCCCATAAAGTCGATACCCCAAACATCAAAGATTTCACACTCTTGAATGAAATTCTGAGGCATCTCGTCTTTATGTGTGATCGTGCCTTGTTTTTGGCAAGCATCACATCGTTTAACCATCTCGTGAGCATCACGATAGATGGTGGGCCAATAAAATCCCGAATCAAACACTTTTTTGGCGGTGTAGTTGGGACCAAAGTGACCACCAGTGGGTCCTTTGTGGCAAGCATCAAGGATTTTGAAAGCTGCCGGTCCATCAACACATCGGCGAATAATCAAGTCGGCACATTGTTTGAAAAGATACGGGTCATCCCAAAAGTAAGTCTTGATGTCTTTGAAGAACTTTTTCTTTTGCTGGGATGTTAACCCGTCAACGAGGATTCCACCCGCCAAGTAGTTTGAAATGTCCGCAAACCACGGGGTTTCATCAGCAGTCGAGTTGATAGACATTAAGGTCTCCAGAGGAAAAGAATCATTGATTTCTTTGTTCGGATGATCCCCCTGGTAAGGATCCTCAAGTCTACTGAGATGATCCGCGGCTAGGTTTTCAGCTCCTTTTTTATCGCGAATTTCGATTTTAAATTCCTGGAGTAGCAAAACCCAGCGAAGAAGTCTTGGTTTGGAATCTTTCTTTGTCAACAAGTACTTCAACGCGGAATGATCGGTATACACGATGGTGGTGGAAAGGACAAGATAGGGGCGAAATTTTTCAAAAGCATAGACAACAGCTAAAAGCTCTTTTTCGCTTGTCGTATAATGCAATTGTGCCCCAGTCATTGTCTTGCTAGCGTAATGGATCGGTTGGAAGTGTTTGTTCACTCTTTCTCCCAGAACCGCTCCAATAGCAAAATCACTAGCATCGCACATCAACTCAAAAGGCAGCTCCCAATTAGGGGTAACCAAGACGGGTGCCTTAGTTAACTTATCCTTAAGTGAGTCAAAGGCTTCAAGACACTCTTTGGAAAAGATAAAAGGAGTATCTTTTTCCAAGAGGTGGGTCATCGGGCGAGCGATTTGAGAAAAATCTTTGATGAATCGACGGTAGAAGCCCGCATGACCCAGAAAACTTCTCACACCCTTCACGGTTGAAGGTGGAGTCAACTTGGCGATGACATCGACTTTAGCACGGTCTACTTCAAGACCGGCTTTGGAGATTTTGTGTCCCAGCACGATGCCTTCTTTTACCATGAAATGGCATTTTTCCCAATTCAGAACAAGGCGAGTGTCTTCGCACCGCTTAAGCATACGTTCCAAATTGGCAAGGCAAGAAGAGAAGGAGTCCCCGAAGACCGAGAAATCATCCATGAAGACTTCCATGGTTTGTTCAACCATGTCATGGAAGATAGCTAACATGCACCTTTGGAAAGTCCCGGGGGCATTGCATAAGCCAAAAGGCATTCTTTTGTAAGCGAATGTGCCATAGGGACAAGTGAATGTCATCTTCTCTTGATCTTGTGGATCGATGGGTATTTGAAAATAACCCGAGAAACCATCAAGAAAGCAGTAATATTCATTACCGGCTAAACGTTCAAGCATTTGGTCCATAAAAGGTAGAGGGAAATGATCCTTTCTCGTGGCATCATTGAGTTTGCGGTAGTCTATACAAACTCTCCACCCAGTAACGAGACGAGTGGGAATCAACTCGTTGTGTTCATTGGGAACAACGGTTATTCCGCCCTTCTTGGGCACACAATGGATTGGACTAACCCAAGGTGAATCCGAAATAGGGTAAATCATACCCGCATCAAGAAGTTTGATAACCTCTGTTTTGATGACTTCATGGATTTTTGGATTCACCCTTCGTTGGATTTGAATAGTGGGCTTATAGTCGTCCTCCATGAGAATTTTGTGCGTGCAGAAGTGAGGATCAATTCCACGAATATCCGAAATTTTCCAAGCAATAGCCTTCTTGTGATCTTTCAACACGTTGATAAGTCGGGCTTTTTCTTCTTCCTTTAGGTCCTTAGCAATGATGACTGGCGACTTCTTCTCTTCGTCAAGGAATACATATTCAAGATGTGGCGGCAACTCCTTAAGCTCTAAATCCGAAGGATTTTCGACGGGAGGCGTATTCGAAGTCGGAGTATCGATAGCAATGACCGTGGGAGATGGAGGGGAAGGATTGTCTTCGTTGAGAAGGCTTTCAAAGAAATGCATGTCTTCGTCCCCATCGGTAGGAGAATCATCAGTAGCTAAGTTCACATCTCCCATGGTATCTTCAAGATTGTTCCAAAATAAATCACTATCTCCAAATAGAGATAACGATGAATCAATAGAGGACACGGTCTCAACATTGGGAAGAGAGGTAGGAATACTTTTGCAAGCATCATTAAAGTGTTCTTCACAAGCCTCATCAAGAACGTCAATACAATTAACGCTCTCATATGAATAAGGCTGTTTAGACAACTTTCCCATGTTGAAGACTACTTTATCGTCACCCACTCTCATGATAAGCTCACCGGCTTCAACATCGATGAGAGTGCGACCGGTCCTCAAGAATGGACGACCAACAATAAGTGGCACACGGGGGTCCATCTCGTAGTCGACGACAACAAAATCAGCAGGAAAGGTGAATTTGTCGACTCCTACAATGACGTCTTCGGCTATCCCCACTGGATAAGCAACCGTACGGTTAGCTAATTCCAAACTCATTTTGGTGGGGACTAGCTCGGGGAGAGATAATTGCTTCCAAACACTTAGAGGCATGAGATTAATACTGGCGCCTAGATCGGCTAGGGCCATGCAATTCTCTACTCCCGGGAAATTGCAAGGGATAAGAAAACGACCCGGATCACCAAGCTTGGTTGGTAATTTCCTTAAGAGTACTGCGGAGCAATTCTCATTAAGTTGGGTGTTGGCAATATCGAGGAGCTTTTCCTTGTCGCTCAGAAGGTCTTTAAACATTTTTGCATACTTGGGCATGTGAGCGAGAGCCTCAGCGAAGGAGATATTGAAATTCAGTTGTTTGAACATTTTAAGGAAATTCGAAACCTGAATATCATCCTTGCTTTTTTGCTTCTCTTTCCTCAACCTAGATGGATAAGGTATATTGGAAGAAGAGGAAGGCTTTGGGAGAATAGGATCACTCACAACCACGGGTGGAGGAGGGGTAGAAGGAAGAGGTGGAGAAATTGGGGAAGGAGAAGGAGGAGGAATAGGAGCAGGTGACTCGTTCTCCTTAGTCACAACCACCGGTGGAGGTATAGGAAGCTCGGGTTCCTTTGTACCTTTGCCACTTCGAGTAGTGATTGCTTTCATCTCCCCTCTTGGGTTCGCAACGGTGTTACTCGGAAGAGTACCCGAAGAAGAGGGTTGACTACCTTGGAAGAAACTAGCCATCATGTTCCTCAGATCATTAGTTTGGCTATCCAACGTATTTCTCATGTCGGCTCTCAAATCATTTCCTTGCTTTACCAAGTCTGCCTTCAAGTTTCGCACTTCCTGTTGGAGATTTTCCACAATCACATCATTGGTCCTCATGTAGGTTGCAACCTCTTGGTGTAATGTAGTTGTGGCTTGGTTGGGAGGAGCATTGTATGCGGGTGGTTGATAGGCAGGTTGTTGGTAGACTTGATTGTTACGTTGAGGCGGTTGTTGCTGCTTGTGAGGAGGGATGTATGGTTGTCGAGGTTGTTGTTGTTGTTGAGGAGGGCGGTTAAGGTTTTGTTGTTGGTTTGGGTTGGTAGGAGGAAAGCCAGGTGGTGAAAGATAGTTGTTGCTGCGGTAGCTAAGCAAGTTACGGTCACCTTGAGGTCGTGCTTGATAAGCAGGTTGAGGATAGGTGCCATATGCCGCATTCACATTCTCAGCAGGGTAGTCTTGGGTGGCAGTACAAGTAGTGTAAGAGTGAGGACCACCGCATATCTCACAAGGTTGGCTGACAGCACTAACTTGAGCGTTTTTAGCGTTGTTGCTGTTGTTGTTGCTGACGGTATGGGTGACAAGCGATTCAAGAAGCGTAGTGATTTTATCTAATCGCTTGTCGCTGTCACTTGTGCTAGCACTAGCGACATTGGTCCGAACACTCTTGGTTTGCACATGAGATTTATTCTCAATGATGTCCCAAGCAGCATTGGAAGTCTTAGCCAATAGATTACCCCCCGAGGCACTGTTCAGTGAATCTTGGTCACTCATGCTTAAACCATTGTAAAAAGTATTAATTTGATGTACTTTGGTAAAACCATGTTGTGGGCATTTTCTTAAAAGATCTTTGAAACGATCCCAAGATTCACTGAACGACTCATCGTACTTTTGTTCAATATTTATGATCTCATTCCGCAAAGCGGTAGTACGAGAGGGTGGAAAAAAGTAATTGATGAACTTTGTTTCCAAATCCGTCCACGAGAGAATACTCTGTGGCGGTTCCTTAGCAAGCCAATGTCGGGCTTGTCCCTCTAAAGAAAAGGGAAAAAGTTGTAACCTGATAACCTCTTGTGGAACACCATTGAACTTGACCGTGTTAGTGAGTTGCAAGAATCTCTTAATGTGGTCGTGTGGATCATCAATGGTTCGTCCCAAGAATGGTTGAGCGGAGACCATCTGGATAAAGCCTGATTTTAGCTCGAAATTGTTGGCGGCAATTGGTGGTATAACAATTGGATCCGTGTTGCCATCGACATGAGCTTGCAGCAATTCAATCATCGGGCGATTATCCGGAAGGGGCTCATTGTTGTTGTTATTGTTCATGTTGTTGAAAGGTGGGTTGTTGTTGTTATTATTGTTTGGAGGTGGTATACCGGCCATGTCTAAGTGATCGAGAGGCTCGGGCTCTTGATAAGACGTGGATCGAGTGCGCATACACCTGCAAAAGAACGAACAAAGAAAAGCAAAGTACAAATATTTTTGGTTTTTATGTTTTTTAATTTTTTTTTTTGTATTTTTATGAATTTTTATATTTTTTAGTTGTTTTTGAAGATTTTCTTGAAAAAGTAACGTTCACGGGGAACGGATCCCAAAATCCAAGTTCTCACAAAAAACTTTTGATCTTAACGAGAAGAGCCGGCAGCGGCGCCATTTGATACAAGCTTTTTCAATAAGGTTCTAAATTTTTCTCTCGATATCCTCTCGAATTGATCTCGGTCTTAAGTGGAATGATTTGTTCTTGGTTAATAAAAAGGAGTTTAGTTTGTTTATCTATTTTAAACTAATGACAAGAAATTAAGTGTCGAAGAGTAAAATCAGAGACTTAAATGATTAAAGTAAGAAAAGACGAGTTTAAAATTAAATGTTTGAAAACTTTAAAGATTTTAATATAAAATAAATGAACACTCAATAAAAACTAACTCTTGGAAAACTTTGTGAAAAATAAGAACTTAGTTGGAAAAGACTAAAAGAAAGTAGGATCGTAACAAAACACCTCAAATCGGAATATCACTAAAATGGTGCAATCGGAAAGTATTCCGATCTAATGATCGGAATATGGGAGGAAATTGGTGATCGGAATATGCAAAATGGTGGGGCAATCGGAATGTACAAAAAGGTGCACAATCGGAATACAACAAACGGAACCAATCGGAATATGGACAATAGCAATGATCGGAATAATGGGAAAAACAAAGCAATCGGAATACTAGAATTCCAGGCCAATCGGAATATTCAAAATTTGCATCAATCGGAATAATGAAAATGGCATACGGTCGGAATGTCCAAAACCCTTTTCCGATAGTACAATCGGAATGAGGGGGTGTTGCTGGTCGGAAAACTCAATCGGAAAAAGGCTTTCCCTTTCCGAAATTGGTGCTAAACCGAGGCTAAAAGCAAGGAAATAAGCTTATGGAATAAGCTAACTCCCAAAACTAACTCGAATCTAATGATAAGCTGATTAAATAAGCACTAAGAACACTTTTCTAAATTCAAAATAAACAACTTTTAAATCAAATCAATAAAAAGATGAACTTTTTATAAAACTCCCAAAAGTAAATAAGATAAATCAACAAATAAGCCAATAAGAACAAGGATCTCAAAGCTTATTTATGTAAAAACTTAAGGAAACATAAAAAGTAAACAACTTTTTAAGCACAAATCATAGATGAACAACACGGATCATACGAGAGTTGTACCAAAATCAATAAAAGTAAAAGAAAGGAAGGATGAGAGTAAAGATTAAAAGATAAAAATTTGAACTTGATTAATGAAAAAGTAATACAAATGTTGATCTTGAAAGAGAAAAAGATGAAAAGTAGTGAGAGAAAGTTTAGAACTTTCTCTCTCTAAAACTAGAAACTACCTAAAAGACTAAGTGTGTCAAAATTTGTGAAGTAAGGGCTTTATATAGGCGTGTGTATGGTGGTGATGGGCTTTTGATTGGGCTTCTTTTTCTTCTTTCTTCTTAAGTCTTCACGCATCTTTAAATAACGTTTCCACTTTGGATTTGAGAAGTGTCGGTGAATTATTCTAACTCGTCTTATAATCTATTGTTTTATAGACTCGAGTTCTTCGACATATATGAATCTTCCATCTTTGGCTCTATTCTTCGATAAATCTTCAAATAGGCACAATGACTTCAAATCTTCTGCATCTCTTGGACAATAGACTTCGTCTTGAGTCTTTTTCCTTGATAAAACCCGTGTAATCCCATGTTTTCTTCATTATTCATCCGGTTGACTCTGAAAACACAATAAACACAAAAACCACGCATAATTCCAAACAAATGATATTAAATACGTGTTTTGGTCTCGTTTTAGCCCGATTTAAGTGGTAAAAGGATGGGTGTTTTCACACCTATCACACGACTTAATACACAATTAAAAACGAAACTTCAAAAATATCAAACATCGAAACAATCGATAATAAAACATAATATTTGGGCATCCATTGACATCGCGATCACTATTTGTACTCTTTAGTCGTCACAGCAATTAAATAAAGCCACATATTAACGGTTTCAACGTAAACCGTCAAACTATCCAATAGTTACCATCACTTAGAAATCCAAAATCAAGTACATAGTTATAGTAAATAATGACGTTAAGTTCGGTGTATTATAAATTTACTTGTTCTTGACTTGTTCTACTTGTTCTTGACGTGTTTTACATGTTCTTGACTTGTTTTACTGTTTCATGTTTTATCATGTACTTTCTTGTGTTTCATGAGTTCTTAATTAACGTATTTCATGTTTCATGTGTTAGTATACTTGATGTTTCATAATAAGTGACTTTCTAAAAATAGCAGGTTTCTATATATAGTAACTTTCAAAAAATAGCAGGTTTCCATATATAGCAAGTTTCCAAAAATATAAAGTTTCCATAAATAGTATGTTTCTATAAGTAGCATGTTTTTGTAATTAGTATGTTTCCATAAATAGCATGTTTCCATAAATAATAATAAGCTTGTTTAATAAGCATGTGATAAAAGCAAAATCTTAATGAATATGTTTTATAAGTCATGATTAATTAAATGTCATATAGTAAAGTTCATTAATAAATAAATACTTTAGTCTAACATAGTAATTATTAATTAATAATATAATACATGATTTAATAGTGATTATTATCTAATAATATAACATGGTTTTATATTAATAAAACTTTACCATAACTTGATTAAAGGTATAATTAAACGAAGTGTTATGATTAATTTAATTATACCATGGATATAATGTAATTAAATAATTATGCTAAGTCCTTAATTAAATTAATTAAATGTACCATGTTTTTATATCATGAATAATTATATAACATAATTGTTAAAAGTCTAAGATTAATTTAATTAAATGGACCATGTTAAGTTTTCATGAATAATTATATCAAAATAATTATATCCCAAGTCCATGATTAATTTAATTAATTATAACACGATTTGTTTTAATATAAGTAATTAAATTAATATTAATTAGCCAAAGTTCATAATCCAACACACCCTTGTGTGTTTCGTCTACCCGAGCCCCAAAAGACTAGGCCCACTGAGTCCTAGCGACTCGGTTGCACGAAAACAAAGCAAAACCAAAAAAAACTACCACAGCCCCGGATGTGGTATTTCTGCCCTTGACAGTGGCTTTTAGCCACTGCTCGTCTGTCCTACCCCTGGCCAAGAATCGTTACCACCAACAGTGGCTGACAGCCAGTTCCTACTGTTGATTCAAAGGTTCCCACCGACAGCTTAAACTTAGATGTTGCCGGTGTAGTTTTCCTCCCGTACGGAAAACCTCCGCACCGAGAGCTTAGCTGCTCTCGGTCGCCATTGACGTGCCAAACACCCTACTGTGGGGTTGTTTGGTGTTGTAGATGACCACAGAAAATAGCCACCGACCCCTATTGGGGTTCAGTTGGCCGAACAAAACCCTCACCGAGAGCCTGTAGCTCTCGGTTTCTGTGACAAATCAAAACAAACCCGTATAGATCCCGTGTATTTACATGTTAGAATCATTCAAATCATCTTCTTCTTAATTAAAACAAATAGATTCATGGAATAATAATTAGAATTAAAAGAAAATGATAACGTGTTACCGAATGATTAAGATTCAAGGATGAACAACACAACCACGAGCCTAATGATTTATGAAAGATCAAAGCTTGTTTTTCTTCTCTTTCCCCTTGTTTCTGCCGGCGGCCAAAGACACCCACACTAGGGTTTGTTAAAAAATTTTGTTAAAGCTTGTAATTAAGTTCCCCTAGGATGTTTTTATCACTAGTAAAATACTTAACGGGTCCAAAGTTGTTAGTTCCAAATATCCCTTGCATTTGGTTGGGATGCATGAATGGAGAACACATACCCCACGGAGAAAACCATTGTTGTTGAAAATTATTCCAATTCATATGAGCATTTTGGTGTCCATTATTTTTCTTAGGAGTCTTTGATCTTGACCTAGAGTTATTATTGTTTCTAGGTGTTGGTGTTTTACTTCTAGGTCGTGACTTAGAATGGTCATTCCTTTTAGGTGTTGGTGTTCTACTTCTAAGCCTTGAATCATTTCTAACTCTTGGAGAAGTAGATGATTGTCTTGATAAATTTTTCATTCCTATTAATGGTTTGTAGAATTTATCAAGTTCCTTTTTATCAAGTATAGGTAATTTAACATTGTTAATTACAAGATGTTTTTGCCCTTTACCTAAAATAGACTTCTCAGAAAGTTGAAAATTTTCATTTACAGAGGTTTCTGCCCGCAGTTCATTATCACACCCTGCGGTTCTATAATTATATGGAACCGCCCCATAACTTGGCGATCCGCGGGCAGCAGGCCATTTTTCTGAAAATTTGACTTGTTTTCGTTCACTAGTAGATGCTTTATTAGTGTTAAAACCCAACCCAAGTCTTTCCTTAGAATGAATTTGTCTGCTTAACATATCACCAATGAAATGGTTTGGATCGTCACATCTAAAGCATTTCCTATCACCTTTGTCATTCTTGACAAATCGGTTCATGGAAAAAGCTTTCTTGTCGTTGCTTGGTTGTCTCACATATTGACCTAACCTTTTGAAGAACTTCTTGAAGTCTCTCACCGCCATAGCATATTCCTCATCATCACGTCCCAAGGAGGAGCTTTCGTGGTCACTTTGAACTTTTCTGGCCTTTAGTGCTAGAGACTTTCTTTCACTCTTGCTTTTCACTATTTTCGAATCCTTCAAGAATATCATTTCATGGACTTTCAAGTTCCCAATAAGTTCATTAAGTGATAGAGTGGTGAGATCCTTTGGTTCTTCAATCGTCGTGACTTTAATTCTCTATTTTTGATGCAACGCTCGAAGAAACTTCCTAACATTGTTTTTGCTAGAAAAACTTTCATCAAGTGCTTTTATACTAGTAATAATAGTATTAAACCTAGCAAATGCACTAGCAATAGTTTCATCTTCTAAGATGACAAATTGTTCATATTGTTGAACAAGAAGATCGATTTTGCTTTCTTTGACTTGGCTATTACCGTGGTGGGTTACTAAAAGAGTGTTCCAAATACATTTAACGGTTTTACACATAAAAATCCATTCATACTCTTTATTAGGTAAATCATTATAAATAACTATTTTAGCCTCATTATTTTTAGCAAGTTTGTTCTTAGTGTCATCATTTGAATTTTCAAAAGTAACTAGTTCTTTCTTCTTAGAAACTTTATTATATTGATAAGGCAAAAAGTTACTAATGGTAATAACATGCCAAATATCTAAATCTTCTGATTTCACATAAGTCTCATATCTATTTTTCCAATAAATAAAACTATCAGTTTCAAAAAGGGGTGGTTTTTGCATAGATTTACCTTTAGGTACTTGTGGAAATTCATAGATCGATTCAAGTTTTAAAATAGAATATAGTTTAAAATTACTTGAGCAACTAGGCTCTGATACCAATTGTAGAAACTAGAAGGGGGGTTGAATAGTTTCTTAAATTTACTTGTTTAAAGATCAGTTTTCAAATATCCTTTTTGAAAAACTTAAACTTGAGTGATTATGTGAAATATTCTTATGCAAAATATGAACAATAAATAGTTGATAGGTGTGGAAACACCCATCCTTTTACCACTTAACTATAATAATAACCAAGCCAAAACGTGTATTTTATGTCATAAAAGTCAGAATTATGTGTGGTTTGTGTTTTTATTGTGTTTTAGGACGAAAAGATGAAAAAGGAAGAAAACAGGGGCTTTTATCGATGAAAAAGACAAAAGACGAAGTCAAAAGATCAAGAGTGGAAAAAGAACGGAAGTCCAAGACCTATTCTGAAGACTTATCGAAGAAAAAGTCTAAAGACGGAAGTTTAATGAAGTCGAAGAACTCAAGTCTAATAAATGAAGAAAATTATAAGACGAGTTACATTTATATCGACAAATCCCAAGACGACGTCGAGAAAGACAAAGAATTTTAATCGAGTCGAGACAAGAAGAAAGAGAGAAGAAAGCATCATCACATGTACTCCTCCTATAAATACCCTCCTAATGTGTCATTAGGAGGTGGTTAGATAATTAGTAGATTTTAGTTTAATTTTTGTAAGGTAATTAGGAGTAGATTAATATACTTTCACTCTCTAGCTTTCCTTAATGTTTTTCAAGCTTTATCTTTAATTTTGTAAGTCGAATCTTTAATCATCTTAATTTCAAGCTTTTTCAATTAATCATTCTCATTCTACCTTTCTTAATCTTTTTAATCTTGTTAATTTTGATACTCATGTAGTTTGTTAATCATGTTCTTTGTTTGATTGATGTTTGTGTTTGATTGTGCTTATTTAACTTTTAGTGTTTGATTTTTATAGCTTATAGTGTTTTAGTGCTTATTGTGTTAATTTTCTTATTTTTAATTAAGTGCTTATTAGTTAATTTTTATAAAAAGTTGTTTTTAAATATTTTTACTATTTAGTGTTTTTAATGGTTTTTAAATTTTAGCTTATTTTCTTTTTCTTAAAATCATTTTGGTTAAGTTTTTAGATAAGTGTTTATTTGGTTTTAGCTTATTTTGAGTTTCTGCTTAATTTTATTTAGTTCGGATTACTTAAGACCCTAATATTCCGAGTTAGGTCTAGGATAGCTTTTTTCCCGAACTGCATGTGGATTTCACTTTTCCCGAATTAGATCTTTTTAGCATATTCCGAACTACATCCAGACTCTTATTCCGAATTGCATGTGAGACAGTGTTCCGAAATACGTTCTACATATTGGATTCCGAACTGTGATCATGACTTGTTATTCTGAACTAGGTGTAACATAGCTTATTCCGAATTGGGTGCTTAATTGAGTATTTCTAACTGCATGAGTGACATAGATTCCGAACTAGGTGGGTAACGGATTCCGAACTAAGTTCTGTATTACTTTCCGAATTAGGTCAAGATTCATGCATTCCGAATTATGTGATTGACATGGATTCCGAACTAGGTTGTCACTCCACATTCCGAATTAGGTCCAAATCTTGTTTTCCGAATTAGGTATTTCAGATTCCGAATTAGGTCAGATTTTCATTATTTATACTTATATTTTTGTTTTATGTTTTAGTTTTCAAAATTAATTTTCCCCGTCGATTTTATTAAGTGTCAAATTTAAATTTGTTTTAACTTAGATTTCATTTTAAGTTTGCATTTTATCTAAAGTTTTTTAAATTGACTTTTAGAGTTTTAATTTTTCGTCAATTATTTTTATGTCTTAATTTTAGTTTTAATTTCTAAGTTTCCACTTTTACTTAACGACATTTTCATTTTTCTTGAGTTTAAAGTAGATAATCACCTTTCTTTCTTTTACACCAAGAACGACTGAGTCGCACGATTAACCTTTTTCAATTCGAATATAGACGAGACGATAACTTTTTATATACAAAATTCATGTATTAATAGTTGATCTAAACTAATAATCACGAGTATATGCAAGGAAAGAATAATGAATGTAAAGAGATAAGGAAAAGAAAGATCAAACCAAACACCAAGGATTTATAGTGGTTCAGCAACGAAGCTCACTCCTCGTTCCTACTCCACTGCTCGAGTACTCCTTACTCGAGAGTTCACTAATCAACAAGATCCTTGGTGGAGAACCCGTAGACGTCACTTAACATATTTCCGACTCTAAGCTAAAAGTCGAGCCCTAATTTTAGCTAGGACCCATCTACAACAATATACTTTAAGGCCTAAGTAGTAACCATAATACATACACAACTTCCTAATTTACAGAACTATTTGGATCTTCATAACTACACAAGAATGAAAATAAAGTTTGATCTTCAATGGATCTTGAGTTAGACACAACACTTCAAGGATGAAAGTGTTCTTCTCTTTTCACTTGAGTGGATGAGAGGGGAGGAGAAATTTCACTTGTAAATAACTAGTAATCAACAAAATAACCAAGGATTTGAGTGATTTAAGAAGGTGTATTGAATCTGGAAATTTGTGTGAAAAAGAGGTGAAAATAAAATCTGGAAATGGTGCACTATTTATAAGACAAGGCTCCAACGGATCTATCTGGACACGGTTGAATAAATGAATTGCGGTTCGATATCGATAAAGAATTGCATAGGCATTTCAGGAACCGCCCATACTAGACTCCGCTCCTTTTTGTCTTTTAGTGGTTTAGTCACATCTGCTGATGATTTATCCTCTAATGATATTCCTAAATCATATTGAATATGCAATTTTCAAATTTTCAAATTTCTAGTTTAATAAATCATTTTCTTAAAAATAAAGTTTATTAAAAACTTTTGTCTTTAAAAATAAAAGTGAGTTTTAAGAAATACTATATCTTTGATCACTTAGTTAGGTTGAGAAATTGTTTTTCATACCTTAAGTGATAATGGATGAAATAAAAAATAATTGAACTCAAGAACTCGATTTTCGTTATTTTTGTAAATGCTTGTTTTTATATATTGTCGTAATCAAAACCAAGTGAGACCGAAAAATGCAAGTAACGTTTTTAGACATCATTTCATTAACAAAAGTAAATAGTTGAAAATAATTCAGACGGTTATCATTTTTATTATGAGAAAATGATTTCAGGGACAACTTTTGCCTAATGGAAAGGTGAAGGTGGAAGTTTTGGGCGGGAAAAGGATTTCAGGGACAACTTTTGCATAATGGAAAGGTGTAGGTGGAAGTGTCAGGTGGGAAAAAGGTTTCAGTGGCGAGTTTAGCATGAAATGAAAGGTAGAGGATGGGCTGACGCGATGGAGGATGCCCTTACGTACGTGGGACGTGAGGAAGATAACATGGTTTAGCTGGGAAAAGTTAGTTTTTAATGTCTCAAGGGTTCTTTTGTAGAAAAATGAGAAGCTCGAGGGCATATTTGCACTAGGTTTGTGATGAGACTGCTTTTATACATAGTCTCATCGTCCAAATTGGGCTTAAAATGCATTAAATATCATTAAAATACCCAAATATATGCTTGTGTTTGTTGCTTGTGTATTTTAGGTACGAATATTGAGAAAATGACAAAAGATCACAAGAATCAGTCAAAAACGAACACGGGAAACGAAGCCGCACGATGAACCAAGACCTAATGAAGAATTTTCCAAAGTCAACCCTTGAAGATTTGAAGAATATTGAAGATTGGTCCTCCAAGTTTGAAGAATTGACACTTTATACCCTTGTATCTTCATAATTACAAGTTTGGTCCCTAAAGTTTGTCAAAATTACAAAAAGGACCCTTAACTTTGAAGAATTGGCAAATTTAGTCCCTCAACAAATCTAAATTGTCAATAATGGTCCTCCAAGAAGTCAACAAACAAGTCAAGGCCTTGAAGTATGAAGATATGTCAAAATCAGTCCTTGGAATATGAAGAAATTGCATTTTAAGTCCTTAAAACAAGTTTCAAAACTTGTTGTGCCAAAACTGCCAAAGTTCAAAAGTTGTTGTGTGTTAATTTGGCGTTGATAGCCATTTAATACAACTTAAACAAAGTTTGAAACATAGGGGGGCAAACCTGCCAGACAGCCAAACTCCTCATACCCAACCAGCTATTGACACCTCACCCACTCACACCCTTCCACCAATCAGAAACCTCCTTTTCTCCACATCACCTTTCCACTCACCTTAACTGAATACTTAATTCAGTTTAACCTTCCCTCCGAACACTTAATTTAAAAAACATTAAACCCAAAACGGATTAAAACCCTCTTAATCCACCCTTAAACCCTAACTTTTCCCAGGAAGAACATTACTTAAAACAAGGGGTTTTTGGTTGATTATTTCCAGATCTATGATTAACCCTCCCTTAAACCCAAAACCACCCTTAAACTCCCATCACCATCACCTCACATGTCCCTCCAACCCTCCCCTGCCCCACTATTCACTCTCAAACAAAAGTGGACAGCAAGATCAACAACTCACATCATTTTCTTGCTCCCAAAGGCAAAATGGACGACCTAGATTGCTTCTACATCACTGGCACCTCAGCTACATGCCAAGATCATCACATGGCTTTGTTTTGACTCAAAAATTCAAAAATCGTCCAAGGGCAAGATTGGAAGTTCACTTGTTAGGGTTTCTAGTTTCCATTCAGTTCTAGAATCTCATTGTAGCCTCTATATAAAGGCATTGTAGGACGTAGCATAGTTCTTGTTCTTGATTTTTCTCCTTTTTCACAAACTTTGTAAAGCCAGTTTATGAATTAATATAAATGGTTTAAGTATTGTTGATGAGAAATTTTGAGTTCCCTTTACATTTCAGTTGATTTAAATTACAATTGTTTGAGTTTGGTTTAATTTTCCGCAAAAGTTTTTAAGTTTTCAAAGTTTCTGTTTCTTTTTTCAAGGTGTTCTTATATCTTAAATTTCACTCAAAACCTGTTAAAATGGTGATTAATTTTGTTGGAATGATGGTATTTGAGCTTGTGTATGTCCATAACACCATGACTTGTTCTGGTGTAGTGGGTACCCAAACTTGAATAGCCATTGGTTTGGTCATTTCTCTCTTTCTTTTAAGCTTATTATTATCTGACCTATAAGCTAAGGTTTTCTTCTAGCTTAATCTATAAGCTAGGGGTAAGTTCTTAAGCTTTTACACAAGCTTTGTTCACTCTTATCTTAGCAGATTCAAAAAGGAACCTTTCTTGTTCATTTTTGTTAAGTAGAATTCCATCAACACCTCAACAAAGTTCAGCATAGACCCGGGTCTATTGGAGGTGGTTTTTCAACCACAAAGGGTCCTGGATGTAGGACCCTTAAGGTAGTTATTGTTCCCTTTTTCATTTTTTAAGTTTCTGAAATTTATGTGATTTTTGTGATATTTTTTGAAAGGTGTTGATTGTTTGTTTAAGCTGTTTGATTTGAGTTATTAGGTTATTATATGCATGTTTAGAGCTTGTTTGATCATTTTGGTTGAGATTTAAAGTGATTTGACTTGTTAAAATTTGGTTTTCAAGTTTAAAGGGGTGTTTGGGTTTGTGTTCTTAATCTGATTTTGTGACAAGGATTTGGTTTAAAACCTGTTAGAAACACTCGGTAGGTGTTAAAAAGGTTGTATGCTAGGTTGGTTTTCATTTTGGAAGGGTTTAAAACATTTTGCATGCTTAAAATTTTGAAAACATAGCCTTAATCATAAAACTGCCTTATCTGCCTGATTTTTGTTGAATTTGATCCATCAAGTTTGATAATTTGCTAGGATATAGGTTGTTTAAGGGTTTGTGTTCTCTTGTAAGCCATTTAATACCATTGTGTGCTTTGTTTGAAGTGTTGAATCTCACTTGAGTGTCATTTGAACCAGCAACTTGTTCATTAAGCCTTATCAGAAACTTTCTTTGATCTTTTGTGCTTGATTCTTGTGTGTACTTGCCTGTTTTTTTGTGTTATTCTTGACTCCTTGTACTCCTAAGAGTACAAGGGTGCCTTTGTTCCACATAAATCACCACAAAAACTCACACAATCAAGTCCTCTTGATTGTATTCACAAGTGAAGAAAACTTCACTTGTGTTCATCAGAAAGTTCAACAAACCTGGGCACGTTTTTGATTCCATCTTGTTTAATCTTGATTAATTTGGACTTGTGTTTGTGTTATTGTGCTTAACATAGTTAATAGATTAAGTGTTAAAAGTAAAAAAAAAAAAGTTTTGGAAAAAGTTCACCCTGCCTGGACTCGAACACGCGACCTTGCGTTCCAAGGAGTAACGTGTTAACCAGTGATCTAGATGACTTTTTACGTTTACACTTCTTTTCATTAGTTATTTAAGGTGTTTGGTTTTTGAGCTTATTTAAGTTAACAGATTTTTAATAAGCTGCTTCTAGCTTATTTCCTTAAGCTTTTTCAGGTTTAGCATTTTTCCTAGGATTTTATTAGGGTTATTGATTTTTCTGAGCAAATAGTAGATTTTTCCCATTATTATTTTATTTATTAGGATTATTTTAAGTTTAATTTTTAGAAAGTCATTTAAAATAGTAAAAAGTAATATAAAAATTTGGAAAAATAATTTTTAGGTTTTTAATCATACTTTTGAGGTTTACAGCTTATTAGGTTTTCAATTTAGCTTATTTTTAATTTTATAGGATTTTAGGGTTTTTAAGCAACTTTAAAATTTAATATAAAATTATTAAATAGGTTTCAAAAAATTTGGTTTGCATTTTTGTTTTAGTTACATTATTTAGGATTTTTGGTAATTTTTTAGAATTATTTGGGGAACTTTGAATTTTTTTGATTATTTTAATATTATTTTATTATTAAAAATTGAAGTTTTAGTTTTTTCTAGTTTTTTCATTTTTCCTAGGTTTAGGACATTAAATTAGGAGTTTTGTCACTTTCCAAATGTTTTTTAGACTTTTCAATTAATTTCTAGAATTAATTTAAGATTTAATACATTTTAATAGTTTTTAAGTGTTTAAAAATAGTTTAATTTGGTTTTAAAATTTTTAAAAATAGTTTTTAGCTTAATTAGGATATTTTTGAGGTTTACAAACTATAAATCTTGTTTAGGGCTTTTTAATAATTAAAAGTGATTTTTAGGGCTTTAATTAGCATTAAAAAGTCGTTATCTAATTAATTAAAAGGTTTTAGCAAGTTTGGATTTTTTGTAAACTCTTAGAATATTATTGGGGATTTTTAGAAATTTTTAGGAATTTTTAGGTTAAAATTTTAATTTTGGCACTATTTACGGTTTTACGTGTTCGCCTTTTTCGTCGTAGTTTAATCCGTTTTCGTAACCGTCTTTCTCTTCTAATCCCATTTCTTTCTCAATCAATATAATCACAAACATTAATCAACTCTTAACACAACGCACTTGCCTCCTCGAGAACGAACTCACTTCATTGGGTCATAACTTGTGGTTTTCCTAAATCACTCGTTAATACTTACCCTAATTACCTTGTTTTCCTAAACAAGTGTAATTTTACAACCATCAGTTTGCTCTTAGGGTTTTTTGGCAATTTCGACATAATCAAAAGGGATAAAATTTGCAGTTTACCCAGGGGTGTTTTTAACAACCAAAGCTTATTTCTTGACTATTTGGATTAGGCAATGATAATATGTTGCCCTAATGATGTACATTGCACCGCTAACATTTAGTTGACTAGTGAATGAGGACTTAGAGCAAACGGGTCGTGTATTCAATCCTAAGTCCTAACGCTTTACTACATTGGATTACCGGAACATATGTTAATTACTTGGGTCTAGATCTTTAGGAAGGGTGAGTCGTCAACCAAAAGGTTCTAAAGAGCTGTTTTGGGGTGACGTTTTTTCTACTTGAGGTTATGTTTAAAGATAAGTACTTACAAGCTGTTTAAAAGTAAGTACTACGTTAGGTTGACTCTAACCTTAATAAAGTCAACATCAGCTTAAACAGTTCTATCTCAGATAATGAATTTATGGGTGATTTCATAGCAAAACAAAAGGTGAAATTAGCTTCCCATAGAAGAAAACCCAGATCCACTCGCCCACTTCGATCCATCAAACTAAAAGATGTTATCCAATCAAAAGCTAAACTCAACAAAAAGAAAGATAAAAAGGGGTTATTGATAGAACATGTTGTATGTTACAAGATAAAAAATAAGCTCCTCAGACTCTCAATCTAGGTTGAAGAGGTGCAAACTTAGAAATTTGAAGAAGCGTCGTTCTCAAATGACGACTTCAATGGAGTCATTCAATGTTTCAACAGAGGTTGCAAAAACTTTAAATGTGGGCACTCAATGGTTTTTGACATGGAAGATGCATGTTTTCATGTTAGAAGCATCGTAGAATACTTGGTGTCACCTTTGGTTTCCCAATGAAAGTTCTATCTCTTAACATTTGCGGTTTGGGGCGAAGCTGTAAAAGATCATGGTTAAGAGAGTTAATTGATAAGCTCAATTTAGCTTTTGTCGAGATTCAAGAAACAAAAAAACAGGTAATTGATTATCTTTTTATAAGTTCAATTTGGGGACGAAGGATTTTGATTTTGCTTTCAATACTCAAATCAAAAGTTGGCTGATATTCTTAACGTATAGGATCGAAATTCATTTATTAAAAAAGAGTTGGTTTTAGGATATGGTTTCTCAACTATTATTGGCAATTGAAGGGATGTTCTTGGTGACTTTATCATGGTCAGTGTGTATGCGCCTCAAAATGGTCATGAGAACTCTAAATTATGACCAGACCTGCTTCATCTTAGAAACACCAAAATGGGCTTTTGGAATTGTTTTGGCAATTTTAACGTTGTAAGAGAGGAATCTGATAGGAAAGGAACCAAGTTTGATCCAAACATAAACTCTGCTTGTAATAAGTTCATTGACGAGGCTGAGCTACAAGAAGTTGTCATGGGCGCTAGAAATTTCACAAGAATTAACAAGAAAAGGACAAAATTAAGCAAATATGACATTGTTAGTGCAAATATTACGGTATTTAATCTATACATACTTGGTTTTTTGTTGATGAAAAACATGTAACTTGTAATACATAACGTAAAATGTAAAATTTAATCGTAATCATATTTTGTCTCGACATACTTACTTAAACATGTCTTTCTAAGTAATGTGTATACTTACACACTTTTATCTTTGTAAAAATAAAAGATAAATAATACTTACATCATTAGTAAAATGTCTTGCAAAACCTAGACATATCCTTCAAGGAAATCTGATCATAAATGAGATCTTAGGAGTTGACTTAACAAAAGATTTGCAAAATTAATTGTTGATTTCTTGTCAGACCCATGGAACCTGCCAGGCCCCTTAGTAAAGGGTCCGTCGGGGTCCGTGAGTGCTTGTGAATTTGGCTATAAATAGAGACCACATGATCACTCATTTCCTCACCCCTTGTTATCATATTCTCTTTATCCTTCTCTCTATATCAGATCCTCTATCACACATATCTCATCTCTAACATGTAGATCTTAGATCCATACTTTGTCATCTCTTTGCCTAGTATCTTTCTTTGTAGATATGGAGATCACTTGGATTGTATACAATACTTCCAAGATAAAACTTCATCTCAACACCATGTCTAAGATCTATCTTCTCAGATCTCCCACTCTCAAGAGACCTCTCCAAGCTTTGATCTATCATTGCTCAAGTGTGTGGGTGTATTAAACGTTACCTATACATCCATCATATTGTTGTGTCTATACTTCTACTACTTGTTAATAGTGTGGTTAGCATTTTAGTCCTTAAAATGCGTAGTGTGAAGGAATTATTATACCTATGTGAAAGAACACGTCATCCTAGCTTAGGTATTGGAAAATATTATAGGCGGTGTAAACAGGTGTTGGTCCTATTCTTTGTGCAAGGACCCGGTGTTTAGCTTACTACCGGATAAAGTGTAAGCGATGTAGAAGGGACTTCTTGTACCCGTGTGAAAGAACATGACATCATAGCTTAGGTGTCTGAAAAGATTGTAAGCTAAGTGTAAAGGTTTCTCCATCGATGTAAAGGAAATTCTTGATTAGTGAAGTCGAACTCTCAAGTAGGTGACTTGGGGAGTGGATTAAGGAAAGGAATGAGTCCTTGTAGCCGAACCACTATAAATCATTGTGTCG
The DNA here is from genome assembly GCA_025667525.1 of Glebionis coronaria. NCBI lineage: Eukaryota > Viridiplantae > Streptophyta > Magnoliopsida > Asterales > Asteraceae > Glebionis > Glebionis coronaria. The sequence continues at coordinate 572,358 of JANFOE010000139.1, read as the reverse complement.
GTTTACATTTACTTTTCTTTATTAATTTATCCTTATACTTGCATTGCTTTCATGTGTTGTGATCATTTTATGTGATCCTTGATTCATATAGTCTTTGACTATAAACAAACGCCTCTCATACTATGTCCTTAATAATGAACATTTGATACAAAAAATTTTAAGAAAAGTATTCAACCCTCCCTTCTAGTTTTTTATAATTGGTATTAGAGCGGGTAGCTCTTATTTCTTAAAAACCAATGGTTTTTAAAATAGGACACTGTCCATGTATCAAATTACCTTTGAAGCTGGATAAAATATGAGAATCACTTCTTTGTTTATTGCTTGCAAATCTTATTGTTTAGTATAGTTTGCTATATTTGCTTGAGGATTTCCATGAAATATAAATAAAGATGTTTTAAAAAAGATTGGTGAGTGTCGTTGTGTGTCCATATAGAAAACTTACAAAATAGGATTTTTAATGAGTGTTTGGCACAACTCTTAATCTTGTTGAAAAATCATTTCTGTAAACTCATAAATAAGTCTCATAAGTAGAAATGATGTTTAAAATGCGTACTATATGTTTGTTATCACGTCTAGTAAGTCATACGCAGTTTCGCTATGTCAAAGCACAATTTTTGGGGAAAAATTGCAGTCTGTCTCAGAGACTCGCGGACCCCTAGACAAATGGGCGGACCCTTCGGGTACAAGGGTCCGTCGGGGTCCGTGATCATATGTGATGCCGTTTTTCAGCCAACTTCAAAATGGCATAACTTTTTAACCGTAAGTCCGTAGAAGTTGTGCCACCTATCGTTTTGAAGGTAATCGTGTCTAATTTCATGTAAAAACACTCTTAACTGCTGGTTAGATTCATAAGATAGTGAAACAAGTCAAAAAGCAATAAAATGTCTAAAATTATGAACTTACTTTAAGTATTTCATCTTATTTCTCTTGAGTCGGACATATCATATTAGTTTGTTATTGAATAAGGTTGTGTCCACATTCTAAAACAAATAATTTTGTCATACAAAGGAAACTAATCAAGTTTGGTATACGTCTTAATCAAAAAGTGAAGAAAAATATTTGTATGCTAAATGTTACTTGCTTTGGTTTATCAGTTTGCATATATCTTGTTTGATCATTGCAAGTTGTCATTATTTCTATTTGTGATACATATGTGTCAAACTTTCCATGTTACCCACTTGCTTGCTTTTCAATTACATGATTATGCACAATAAGACATTTGCTAGATTTTGTGCACTAAGATGGGAAATTTTCTTTCACTTTGCTTATAGACATAACTCACTCACTTTGCATATGTTATACTCTTACTTGAACTTAGTAAGTTACTTAGAAATCGGAGCTAAGTAAACTTGTCAAATATACCACCATGGGTCATCCTATAAACATATAGTGTCTTGAAAAATGGTTCTTTTTTATATAAGATAAAACAATGATGTTAAAAAGAAGTAGGACTTTTATTATCCTTGTGTTGAGTGCTAATGGATATTTATGCATATGAACATCTTGCTTGTGTCTAACCTTGTATGCTTATGTGTTTTATGAGTTTTTCTTTAACTTGCATATCACTATCTTCTCATTCTTAGATAACCATTGCATTACACCTATATGATTATGCGTTTACTATTTGTCTTTCATTCTATATGCATATGTGCTTTCGTGTCGACAATTGTGTGCAGTTTTCAATAAGAAATATAATTCCATGGGATATGTTGGGTAACACTAAAATTGGTATGGCTATGAGAGGTATGATTAACTCAAACGGACCCATAAAACAATGGGGACCAAACACTTGAGTTTCATGATTTGTAGGTATACTTAAATGTTGGACTTGAGCCCAACGAATAGATCAAGAAAAATGGTCGTTCAAGGCATATGACGAGTAATAGGAACCTCTTTAGTCTATACAAATCCATGGATAAAGGTAATGTTATTCTTGATGAATACGTCATAAGCATTAACAAAGAACATGCTTACAACTCGAGTATGATATGCTATGAATATGCTTGCTACACATATATACTCTCTTGATCCTTAATTAAATTTCATCATACACATGTGAAACATGGTTGTTAAATAACTCCTTGAGTGTATCTTCAAAATTAAGGTAAAATTTTACGTTTTCCTCAAAGTTGTCTCAAAAGTTCACGGACCATGTCAGACCCCTTTTAAAAGGGTACGTTCCCTTACAAAGGGTCCGTGACCTGCTAGTGTCAAACAATTTTTTTTCTAAAATAACGTGAATCAACCCATGTACAATGATTACATATTTTTGTAAATCTTGTGTGAATATATTCTCCACTAAAAAACGAATGTTTTCATAAACAACATGTGTCGTCCTTGTTCATCATCGGTCTTTCGATTATGCTTAATAAGACTTACGCTAGATTCCTTGCATTAAGTTTGTGTGTTTATTATTACATTGCAGATAGGCATTAATTCACAAATGTTACATAAACATCCTGTGAATCACCTTGTGTGTTATAATCCATTTCGTATGTGAGTCAAATTTACTGAAAAACATGATCAAAGGTTTGTTTAGTAAAAATAGGTTACTTACGCCTTTTCAACTCATTTTCTTTATTTCACAAGAACAACTAAGGTAAGTAACCTTATTTTGTTAATTATCAACTATATGCAATGGTGCATTCTTAAAAAACTTTCTTCTACACCTCTTTGCATACGTCTTGCTTAGAGGTGACAAAACGGGCAGGCGGGCGAACGGGCACGGGGGCCGGGCTAAACGGGCGATGGGCTGAACGGGCGGCGGGGCAAACGGGCGCGGGCTAAACGGGAACGAGGGAAATGGGCGGGCGAGATAAACGGGCGCAAGCTAAAACGAGAAAAAAACATATAACAACGTAGAATAAAAAATAAAAAATACAAATACTTGTTTGAAAGCCGGGGTAAAAATCAAATATTAAATATCCGTTGAGTACCCTAATTAGTATTTTACATGTGCGTCCATTAAGCCTATTTTGTTTCTTACATGTGCGCTCGCTTAGCCCATCAATAATAAAGAATAGGCAAAAAGTGCCCTATCCATTTTTAAAAAGTATCAAAAAGTGCCCCTATTTATCAAAATGGGCAAGATTTGCCACCTATAGTCTTGCTCTAATTGACTCTTTGTTGTTTGTGCCTCTATATGTTGCTTGGTTTCTTACTTAATCCCTATGCTTGATCAAGATTTTAGGAAACATGATAGTTGAGTCACTCTAGGCTAATTACTAATGGTTAATGCATACTGAATCCTTGCTTCACTTTATTATGCAAATATACAAATTGCATTTTGTAAAACCCGCATAAAATACCATGAACAGTACATTACATAAAAACATGATTAAATTAAAACTTGCCATTTATAATATACAACACGTTTCACGAACATTAAATTACAATAACTACGTATATTATTAATGCACGTTAAATATTGTGTATAATATTTAAATCATGAACATTTAAACACGAATACATACGTATAATATTTTGGATACGAAAAATGTTTGGTTTGCCTTTTGAGCTTTGTGTACAATGGCAACAAGAGACAAGGGCGGGCCCGACCCATTTTTGAAACTAACTCGTAACAATTAACACCAGGGATTTCATTATACAGTTTTTAGGAAAAAAATCAAAAACCCTAGCCCCCTCTCTCCTTTGAGCCGCAGCAGCCACCACACAACAAGGAAAATTTTGTGATTTGATTTTGGTTTATTACGTGTACGTATTCGTGATTCGATTCCCTTTTCATCCACGCATTCGATATAATCAAAACCTTAATCTTTTCATTCTTTTATTTTAATTATGAACATATGTGTTTAAATATTTAAAAAAACATAATTAAAAACATGTTTATGATTAAGCATTAAACAAGAAAGGGTTTGTTTGGGGTTTTGTTTTGGTTCGGCACACAAACCGAGAGCTCTAGGCTCTCGGTGGGCATTTTCCACCACCAGCTGAGACCCCCATTGGGCTTGGTGGTGTCTTTGGTTCGGGCAGCAGCAACTAAGGCCCCGCAGTGGGTAACCTTGGTGTTGTATTGGCTACGCATGCAAGGGAAGGGGAACGTCGGCTTCGGCCGGTGTGAACCGTTGCCCACCAGTAGGAACCGCGGCCAGCAGCGACAACCAGGGCAACAGCCGCAGGTTGCACAACCACCAGCCACCAGCCACCACCACCAGACGCCGGTTGTGTGGTGGTGTTTTAGTGATCGGGTTTGTTTTCTTGGGTTTAGGGCTCGGGTACATTTTATTAGCAATGTTTTAATTAATTAATTAATTAAATTAATTTACATGCACCAATAATTAATTAATTAGTTTTTGACTTAGGTTATTTTATTAAAATTAGTAATACATGTTATTAACATAAGTATTTTATTTGATTTAATTGAATTAAATCATACTTAATTTAATAAAATGGTATAAGGTAAAGTTTATTAATTTAACCATGACATTTTATTAATTAATAAACCATGCATTTTCATTATTAATTAATAATCATTTTAAGCCTAAGTATTTAATTTAATAGACTTTACTAATAAATTATCATGACTTATAACTTATGACTAATAAGCACTAGCTTATACTTTAGACATATTAATTCAGCTTATTTCTATTTATGGAAACTTTCTATTTTTAAAAACTTTCTATTTTTGAAAACTTTTTATTTTTGGAAACTTTCTATTTTGGAAACTTTCTATTTTTAGAAACATGCTATTGTTAGAAAGTTACTTATTATGACACTAAAAGTATAGTAATACAGTAATACATGAAATACATAATCAGAACACATGTAAAACATGAATAAATACAAGATAACATTTAAAACAGTAAAACATGACAAGAACATATAAAATAAGTTAAGAACACACAGAACTAGTAACACACTCAGTAATCAGACAACTCATACATGTCACTCATTTATGTAGTATCCGCGAAGTCGGAGTAGATCGTTCAGCTTTCCTTCTAGCTTCACTACTGGACATAAGGTACGGATATTCCGTCCTTCAGTATGGACATTCTCTTCCTTTATTAGGATTGCCCGTTTGCAGCCATCTGTTTTCCCTAGTTATTTTATATGTTTTGAATGCTTATGTTTTATTTTAAATGCCTGAGCTATATACATGCATGCCAATTCCACCTATTTATGGAGGTACCATAACCATAACACTAGAGGCACTAGTGTTATGACTTCCCTACGATAGAGTGATTTCTCGTGGCGTCCCTTTCAGTTTTGGCCATTTATTTATATTATCATGTGGGGCGTATGGGTGCATCCTAGTTACAAGTCTTTTTCAGGATTTTCATGGTGAATGTGGTGTGTGCCTTGCATCCTTCCCAAGGAGTTGATTCCTCCTACCCAGACCAGAATAATTAAAGGCAACCCCTCTAATCGCATGATGAGGTCACCCCTCTAAGTATTCATGCACGTTGATACCTCATGGCGTATATGGGCTCTTGGCTAAATTTAAAAATACAATAGTTAATATAAGCTTTTCAAACTATAAAACCAGTTTTATAAACATGTAACAGGTTTTCCAGGACTTATACATTTCCGCTGCTTTTAGTCTTTATTATGCTAATGTCATTCATACTATGTTATATATCCGTTCACTGGGCGTTTAGCTCAGCCGTTTCCTTTTCATGTTTCCGAACGGCGGGTATTGAGGAACGCACTTAGGACCATGAGAGTATGTGCATCTAGACGGAAGCTATACAGCCTCCTTTACCTTATGCATTTTCATACATTATTTCTTTTTTTTACACCCCCAATTTATATTGCGCAGCGGAAATACACATTTGGGTGTTAAACTCAAACCTCGTCATCAAAACACTTTATACAATCTCAGAATGATACATTTAAAATAAGAGATAAAATAATACTATCTTTAGTCTAAAGTTTTCAATCCCAATAAAGAAATTCTATAAATATCAGGGTAGCGCTTCGGTCCCTTCAAAATACCTTCCCAAAATATACAAACCTTTTATCAACTATTATTACTCAAAAATGATTTTTGTAATCCCTACAGACAAAAGATAACATTCAATAATGACAGGGAAAAAAATAGTTTCAGACTGAACAACTATAAAAGCGACATCGCAACCTTCTCCAACAAGATCCTTGATCAACTCATCGGATTACCTTAAATACATGCTTAAAATCATCAACAATAATGTTGAGCGAGTCTATAGGTTTACCAAATCATCATTTGAACACAAGAGAAAAATCAATCAAGATCATTTAATATAATTGTTTTACATACAATCTATTATTCAGGCATTCTGGCTTATAGCAATGGCTATAGAATTATATTAATCCCATGACACCGACCCCTTAACTTAGTCACCCACGCCTAAAGCCAGCATGACTATATGAATTCCACTGCCCCTACTAGGGTATCAATTGCAAGTATACCACATTCTTATTCTCGTAAATTATCCTTCCCAGAGGTTACTCAGCGAAAAGCCCTGGTCTAAGATAGGGTCGTCAGCCCAATAGTACTATCATTTGAATAAGCGCCTATTCCCAACTCACAACATCAAGTCAGAACATAGTTAACGGCTCGTGAATTTAGGAACTTTTTCAATTTAGGTACTTATACAATTCAAGGCAACATTAGGCAACAACAGGCAACATTCGGGTCCAAACAACCAATCATGACTTGTGTTCATTTTATTTTTAAATTGCATGTATCCCCCTCGCGGGTTTTAAAATCATTCAAAACAATTACAAAAGCGATGCAATAGACTCACCTTGAGTAATAGCTATAGTAAGACGACTTTCAACGACTGGCGATGTCCGGCGAACACAAAATTCACAATCTATCAAAATAAAACACGTGCCTTTAATAATACATTCAAGTCATATCTCATACTTAATAAAATAAAATAAATAACACAAGTCAAAATAAAACTCACACCATTCACATTTAAATAATTCCTACACATGTACACCTTTTACACTTTTACTTTATTTATTTCCTTTGTTAAAAAACTGTCGATATATATATTAATCATTCAAACTGTTTTCCCTACTTAGACACGTCAAATGTTTACGATACTAATCAGAAACTTCACTTACTATATATAGAAAGTACTCCCAAATTTTGGTTAAAAGATTTTACTTTTAAGGTTGCCTGCCCGACACATCTTCGAACTACAAAAACAGGACAGTTTTACGTTATCAACTTATATAGTCTTTTTGACATCTATAAACGACTCCATTTACAAAACCGACACTCACGTTTGAAAATAGACTCAACCTCATAATGTTTACACTATTACATCAGTCCTAGACTCATTTCAAAATCCTTTCTATAGTCCCCGAGATTCGATCCAAATATCGACAACAACTATATATTGTGCCGATACTCGTCTCCCGGTACACGAATAATGTAAAACCTACAAAATAAGGTCATTACTTAATTCTTACTTTTCAAATATTTTTGAAGTATTTTATAAGATTAAATATTATTATGTTTAACGGTTTAAGTTGAAACCGATATTAAATATTTTATTTTAATATTTTGACGAGCAACGAGGACTACTAGTGATCGCGATACCGACGGATGCCCACAATTTTATATTTTATTATCGATCTTTTCGATATTTAATATTTTCGACGATATCGTCTTAATTACGTGTCGAGTCGTTATATTATTATTTTTCGTGTGTGTTTAAACTTTTAAGTATTTTTATGAAACCCGGGTCCCGTAAATATTTCTAAATTTGACTTTTAGTCATTTCCCGCTTTCTAACTAATATTTACATTTTGGACCAAAACTATCACAAATTGGCAAAAACTACCCTAACCTTACACTATATATATAATTTCCACTATCTATATTTTATTAAAAATTCATTAAAACAAAATCTTCACTCCTCCTTCCCCTTTTTCCTTTCTTGGCCGTACACCCCAACAAGCAAAACCATCCAAATTTGTTGATTTTAAACTTGAATCTTCAAAAACTAAAACAAGTCCCATCCTAGATTTTCAAAGGGCTACAATTTGTTATGAAATTTACCTACATGCATTACATTTTTATTTTTGATGAATCTTGATCAAGATGATACTTCTATGATCATCTTATTATATTATATATTATATTGGCTAGTGATTCTACTAGTTGTTGTGTTTAAATTTTTGAAAGAATTTTATAAAAAGTTACATGCAAGTGTGTTATAGGTTTGATCATAGTGTAGGAATGATAGTATGATCATATTAGTGGTATAGGAATGAGTAAATTGTGTTGAAAAATTGATTTTGTATGGTTTTTAAATGATCAATTTTGGGCAGTAGGTTCGAGACCAATTTCGGGGGGTCTTAAGTGTGAATATAGGTTGTTATTATGGGATTATGTCGTAGAGAATTTCGTTAGCTTCGATTTGATATAAAGTAGGCCTTCCAACTCCAAACGAGGTGGAAGATACACTAGTTTGATTTTCGTGTACCGGGAGACGAGTGTCGACACAATCCGAAAATTGTTGTCGATATTTGGATCGAATCTCGGGGACTATAAAATGAGTTTCAAAATGATTCAAGGGCTGTTCTCAGGCTCCAAGTTTATTATTTTGAGTCTATTTTTAGAATCAAGTGGCGGTTTTACAAATGGAGTTGTTTAGAATAGTCAAAATGGTTTCGTAAGTCAAGGTCGCTAAACTGTCCGGATTTTGTGATTCAAAGATGAGTCGGGCAGGGAACTTTAGAAGTAAAATCTTTTAATGAGCTTTTGAGAGGACTTTCTATATATAGTAAGTAAGTTCTCTGAGTAGTATCATGAAGTTTTGATGTGTCTAAGTATGGAAAAACGGCTTGGACATTCGGTATGTTCCGGCAGATTTTTATTAAAGGCATAGAACAATAAAATGAATACATAGGAGAGTATAATAGAACCACTTGCATCGTTTTCTCTCGAGTTGTCGTGATTTTATACTTGAGTTTGATTTTATTAAGTATCATTTATTTCTCGAGTCTATTATTAATGTACGCACCTTATTTGCTAGGTTGTGGTCGTCGTGTGTTTGGGCATCTACTATCGTCGGCGATCGTCTTCAACTACTATAAGTACTAAGGTGAGTCTATAGCCTCGTTTGAGCTCATTCAAATATTTTTAAAAACCCACGAGGGGGAATACATGTTTTGTAAACTTAGAACACAATATTTTTATGGTATGCTTGTCCCTCTATGAATGGACCCGTGGTTGCCTTTAAATTGCATTAAGTGATTGCCTTTATTAAATCCTCAATTATGGACCGTTAACTAGCTTATGATGGGCTAGCCGCTAGTACAATTAATAGATCTATGGGGGAAGCCGCCCCGGTTCAGTTTTTGTGGACTTGTCATAGAAGCTTAGGCCCGACCTCCACACTGTTTGAACATATTGTATTGAGAAGTCAGGTATACGGCAATGTACCAATAATCTAGAGGCAACCGACAATCAATAAATCTCCTGTCTTATCAGACCTCTAAAGGGAGTGTCTAAGGGCTCGGTTCCATGAGCTTATTGCAATTTATGCTATATACAATTATTATTGTTGATGCAAATTATTATTCGATGCTTATTAAGCATGCCACAACTTATAATCTTTGCTTGTGTTCAAAATGATTATATAAACCTATAGATTCACTCGGCATTTTCGTTGATGATTTTTCTCACATGTATTTCAGGTAATCAGGAAGGGTGAAGCTTGGAAGCCACGGGGAATGATGTTGTGCACTACTTTTGTAATATAAACTCTTTGAATGTTTGTCGTTCCTTTTGTTCAAAACAATTTAAATCTTTTGTTTTGGTTGTATTTTGGTTACGATGTCTTGGGACTACGCTACTCTGACAAATGTTTTAGGAACGATAAATTTGAAACGTCTCTTTTCGAGTCGTTCTTTATAAATTATGTGTTGTTGTATCATTGTTTAGCACTCAAAGATGTATTCCGCTGCGTGTAAATTTGGGGGTGTTAAAGATTGGTACCAGAGCCATGAGTTATAGAGAACTAGGTCTTTTTCTAAAAACCTAAACTATAACTGTCGGTTTTTATTTTTCAAAGAGTCAGTGCACATGATTTCGCATGACTTCAGGTTCAAGCTACTTCTGGGATTACGATTTTAGTATACATTATTATGTATGCCTTATTGCTAATTATTTCTAAATAAATATTATAATCCTTTATCGATATATATTGATATCGTTAAACTTTCTGATAAAAGTTATCATTTATTAATGATTTATTTAAATAAACTTCTGGAATTTTTCCTGTATTTATTTGAAGGATTTTCTATATTTATTTAAATTTTTGGAAATTATTCTATTTCATTTTATTATGACCTTATACCTATTTTGTGAAATTTACCACCGTCAAATTTACGTATTCGATGAGGGGGAAGCAGGTTCCACTGCTACAAGCGAGTCACAGTCAACTAAGCCATGTGGATCCCCATGTGACTAGTGTTAATTATTTTGTGTCATTGTACTCTATTTGTCCTTAAGATCATTCCTTGTTGATCGATGATAATAGTTTCCTTTGATCCTTATAATGATTGTGAATCCTTGTATTGATAATGTGTATGCATTTGATGATTGATTTTGTACATGATATGACTATACCATGAATACAATTAACTCATTCATTTTATCTTCTCTTTTAGTTATGACAGAATCATGCCACCTAGGAGAATGACAAATGATGCCATTGCAAGGCTAGTTGCTGAAGAGGTAGCGAAAGCATTAGCTACAGATAGAGTTGCACGTGTTAACACTGAAGGAGCAGGTGGCTCTGAAGGTGTAGGTGCTGAAGGTGAAGGTGAACCTGCTGGACCAGAAGCTGTTGGAGGAGCAGGTGTAGCTGAGAATCCTGCAGATGAGGTTGTTCCAGCTGCTGCTGAGGTTAAAGAATGTACTTTTGCTGGATACATGAAGTGTGGACCTACTATATTTCAAGGAACTGGTGGAGCACTGGAATTATTCAGGTGGATTGAGAAAACAGAAACAACATTTGAGATTAGTGATTGCTCAGAAAGGAACAAGGTTAAGTTCGCAGTTGCTACTTTCAAGGATCGAGCTTTAAGCTGGTGGAAGACTCAAGTTGCTACAGTTGGTTTAGAAGATGCAAACAGGAAACCTTGGGATGAAATTAAAAGGTTGTTAAAAGAAGAGTTCTGTCCAGAAGAAGAGTTATCTGCTTTGGAGGATGAGTTGAGGCACCTGAAGCTGAAAGATAATAACATTGATGCATACACTAGCCGATTCAATGAGTTGGTTTTGTTGTGTCCAGATGCTTTTGTTACTGAGAAGAAAAAGATGGATCAATACATCAAAGGGCTGCCTGGGTACATTAAAGGTGAGACAACTTCATCTCGACCCAAGAACTTTGTTGAAACTGTAAGAATGGCTCATACACTCATGGGGCAGAAGGTTCAAGATAGGGCTGAGAGAGCCGCTGAGGGTAGTAAAAGGAAATGGGAGAATTCGCAGAGTGGTAATCAAGGTAGTATTCGTCATAGGCAGTACAATCAGAAGAGAAACGATGGGGCAAGAGCTGCAACTAACAATAATGATAATGCTGACCGAGGGGGACCAGCCCAAAAATGTAGGAGCTGTGGTGCTTGTCACTTTGGTGATTGTCCACCAAGGTGCACTAAGTGTGGAAAGGTTGGACATGTTGTGGAGAAATGCAAGATAAGGGTCCCTGCCACTGGAGCGAATGCTATTCCGATCAGGACTTGTTTTGAATGTGGAGAACATGATCATCTTCGCCCTCAATGTCCGAAGTGGAAGAACAAGAAAGCAGGTGAAGCTGCTGGGGCAGTTTATGTTGTTAAGGATGCTGATCAGGCACAAGGTCCAAATGTGGTGACGGGTACGTTCTTACTCAACCATCGTTATGCTAGTGTGTTGTTTGACTCAGGATCTGATAGGAGCTTTATAAGCACTTCCTTTAGTCGTTTAATTGATGTTGAGCCAACAAGCCTAAATACTAGTTATGAGGTCGAGTTAGCTGATGGACAATTAGTTAGTACTACCACTATATTTAAGAAGTGTCCTTTGAAATTAGCAAATCATTTGTCTGAAATTGTTTTGATGTCGATAGAGTTGGGTTCGTTTGATGTGATTGTTGGTATGGATTGGTTGGTTGCACATGATGCGGTGATTGTATGTGGGGAGAAAGTTGTTCACATACCGGTGAAGGGCAAGGTGTTAGTAGTTAAAGGTGATGTCGGTAGATCTCGTCTGACGGTGATATCTTGTATCAAGGCGAGGAAATATGTAGAAAGAGGTGGTCACCTGTTCTTGGCTCAAGTAGTGGAGAAAGAACTACCGGTTAGGCGTTTGGAGGATGTTCCGGTTATTCGTGATTTTCCTGAAGTATTTCCCGATGACTTATCAGGGCTTCCGCCTCAGCGAGAAGTCGAATTCAAGATTGATCTAGTGCCGGGAGCTGCACCGATGGCGCGTGCACCTTATCGTTTGGCACCATCTAAGATGAAGGAGTTGGCAGATCAGTTGAAGGAGTTAATGGAGAAGGGGTTCATTAGACCAAGTTCGTCACCTTGGGGAGCTCCAGTATTGTTCGTGAAGAAGAAGGACGGATCGTTCAGAATGTGCATAGACTACCGAGAGTTGAACAAGTTAACTATCAAAAATCGTTATCCACTTCCTAGGATCGATGATTTGTTCGATAAACTTCAAGGTTCGTGTGTGTACTCGAAGATCGACTTGATGTCGGGTTATCATCAACTTCGTGTTAAAGAGGAGGACATACCTATTACAGCTTTTCGGACGCGTTATGGACACTTTGAATTTCAAGTGATGCCGTTTGGGTTAACTAACGCACCTGCGGTATTCATGGACTTAATGAATCGTGTGTGTAAACCATACCTCGACAAGTTTGTGATTGTATTTATCGATGATATCCTGATTTATTCTAAAAGTCGGGAGGAGCATGAAGGTCATCTGAGGATTACTTTGGAGTTGTTGAAGAAGGAGAAGTTGTATGCAAATTCTCCAAGTGTGATTTTTGGTTGGATTCAGTCCAATTCCTTGGGCACGTGATCGATAGTAGCGGTGTTCATGTTGATCCTTCCAAAATTGAAGCTATTAGAGATTGGGCTAGGCCTACAACCCCGACTGAAGTTAGACAATTCCTGGGATTAGTTGGGTACTACAGGCGATTCATAGAAGGATTCTCTTTAATTTATAAACCTCTTACTAAACTTACAGAGAAAAACAAGAAGTATGAGTGGGGTTCAGAAGAAGAACAAGCATTCCAAACTTTGAAGCGGAAGCTGTGTTCTGCACCAATTTTGGCTTTGCCAGACGGAGCTGAAGACTTTGTGGTATATTGTGACGCATCACGTAAGGGTTTTGGTGCTGTGTTGATGCAGAGGGAGAAAGTGATCGCGTATGCATCTCGTCAATTGAGGAAGCATGAGGAGAATTATACTACACATGATTTGGAATTAGGAGCTGTGGTCTTTGCTCTTAGACTTTGGAGACACTATCTCTATGGTACAAGGAGTGTGGTATATACCGATCATAAAAGCCTGCAACATATTTTGGATTAGAAGGAGCTTAATATGAGGCAGAGAAGATGGGTAGAATTGTTGAGTGATTATGACATTCAAATTTGCTACCATCCCGGCAAGGCGAATGTAGTTGCCGATGCACTTAGTAGGAAGGATAGAGAAATAACCAAAAGGGTTAGAGCTTTAGCCATGAAAACTTATTCTGATTTATCTAATCGAATACTTAAAGCTCAAACAAAGGCTATGAAGGAAGAGAATGTGAGAGATGAAGACTTGGGTAGAAGGATGACACCTATATTCAAAATTCGTGATAACTGAATTCGGTATTTCAAGAATCGTGTATGGTTACCAGTGTATGGAGGCTGAGAGATCTAATTATGCACGGATCTCATAAGTCTAAATATTCGATTCACCCAGGATCGGATAAAATGTACCAATACTTGAAGAAATGCTACTGGTGGCCGAATATGAAGGCTAACATTGCTACTTATGTTAGTAAATTCTTGACGTGTGCTAAGGTGAAGTTTGAGCACAAGAGACCTTCGGGTTTACTGCAACAACCTGAAATTCCAAAATGGAAATGGGAGAAGATCACTATGGACTTTGTTTCGGGACTTCCGAGAACTTCTAGTGGTTACGATACGATTTGGGTGATTGTTGATCGGTTGACTAAGTCAGCTCATTTCTTGCCGATAAAGAAAACTGATGACTTAGACAAACTTACTCGGTTGTATTTGAAGGAAGTTGTTTGTAGACATGGAGTTCCTTTGTCAATTATTTCTGATCGAGATAGTCGGTTCACATCTGAGTTTTGGAAATCACTTCAGCGAGCTTTGGGGACTCAGTTGGATATGAGCACTGCGTATCATCCGAAAATGGACGGACAAAGTGAAAGGACTATTCAGACCTTGGAGGATATGTTACGAGCGTGTGTAATAGACTTTGAAGGTAGTTGGGATCGACACTTACCTTTGGTGGAGTTCTCATACAACAACAGCTATCATGCAAGTATTAAGGCTGCGCCTTTTGAAGCACTTTACGGGCGAAAGTGTAGATCACCAGTTGGTTGGTGTCAGTTGACGGGTCCTGAATTGATTAGAGAAACGACTGAGAAGATCGTGCAAATCAAGAATCATTTATTAACAGCTCGTAGTAGACAGAAGAGCTATGCGGATAAGAGGAGAAAACCCTTGGAGTTTGACATTGGCGACATGGTTATGCTGAAAGTATCACCTTGGAAAGGAGTAATTCGATTTGGCAAGCGAGGAAAGCTTAGTCCGCGCTATATAGGTCCATTCAAGATTATTGATCGAGTTGGTCCTGTGGCATATAAGTTGGAATTGCCAGAGAAGTTAAGTGCTATTCACAATACTTTTCATGTTTCTAATCTTAAGAGGTGTTTGGCGGACGAGAATTTGATAATTCCACTTGAGGAGATTCAACTGGACGACAAGCTTCATTTTATTGAGGAACCGGTGGAGATTATGGATCGAGAGGTGAAACGGCTTAAGAAAAGTCGGATCCCGATAGTGAAAGTGCGATGGAATTCCCGACGTGGACCCGAATACACTTGGGAGCGAGAGGACTACTTCAAGAGCAAGTATCCACATTTATTCGTAGACGGACCTAAGGAGAAGTAAGCCCCAGGATGGTGCTCTCCTAAGGTGGTGAGGATGTAAAACCCACAAAATAAGGTCATTACTTAATTCTTACTTTTCAAATATTTTTGAAGTATTTTATAAGATTAAATATTATTATGTTTAACGGTTTAAGTTGAAACCGATATTAAATATTTTATTTTAATATTTTGACGAGCAACGAGGACTACTAGTGATCGCGATACCGACGGATGCCCATAATTTTATATTTTATTATCGATCTTTTCGATATTTAATATTTTCGACTATATCGTTTTAATTACGTGTCGAGTCGTTATATTATTATTTTTCTTGTGCGTTTAAACTTTTAAATATTTTTACGAAACCCGAGTCCCGTAAATATTTGTAAATTTGACTTTTAGTCATTTCCGGCTTTCTAACTAATATTTACATTTTGGACCAAAACTATCACAAATTGGCAAAAACTACCCTAACCTTACACTATATATATAATTTCCACTATCTATATTTTATTAAAAATTCATTAAAACAAAATCTTCACTCCTCCTTCCCCTTTTTCCTTTCTTGGCCGTACACCCCAACAAGTAAAACCATCCAAATTTGTTGATTTTAAACTTGAATCTTCAAAAACTAAAACAAGTCCCATCCTAGATTTTCAAAGGGCTAAAATTTGGTATGAAATTTACCTACATGCATTACATTTTTATTTTTGATGAATCTTGATCAAGATGATACTTGTATGATCATCTTATTATATTATATATTATATTGGCTAGTGATTCTACTAGTTGTTGTGTTTAAATTTTTGAAAGAATTTTGTAAAAAGTTACATGCAAGTGTGTTATAGGTTTGATCATAGTGTAGGAATGATAGTATGATCATATTAGTGTTATAGGAATGAATAAGTTGTGTTGAAAAATTGATTTTGCATGGTTTTTAAATGATCAATTTTGGGCAGTAGGTTCGAGACCAATTTTGGGGGTCTTATGTCTGTATATAGGTTGTTATTATGGGATTATGTCGTAGAGAATTTCGTTAGCTTCGATTTTATATAAAGTAGTCCTTCCATCTCCAAACGAGGTGGAAGATACACTAGTTTGATTTTCGTGTACCAGGAGACGAGTGTCGACACAATCCGAAAATTGTTGTCGATATTTGGATCAAATCTCGGGGACTATAAAATGAGATTCAAAATGATTCAAGGCCTGTTCTCAGGCTCCAAGTTTAGTATTTTGAGTCTATTTTTAGAATCAAGTGGCGGTTTTACAAATGGAGTTGTTTAGAATGGTCAAAATGGTTTCGTAAGTCAAGGTCGCTAAACTGTCCGGATTTTGTGATTCAAAGATGAGTCGGGCAGGGAACTTTAGAAGTAAAATCTTTTAATGGGCTTTTGAGAGGACTTTCTATATATAGTAACTAAGTTCTCTGAGTAGTATCATGATGTTTTGATGTGTCTAAGTATGGGAAAACGGCTTGGACATTCGGTATGTTCCGGCAGATTTTTATTAAAGGCATAGAACAATAAAATGAATACATAGGAGAGTATAATAGAACCACTTGCATCGTTTTCTCTCGATTTGTCGTGATTTTATACTTGAGTTTGATTTTATTAAGTATCATTTATTTCTCGAGTCTATTATTAATGTACGCACCTTATTTGCTAGGTTGCGGTCGTCGTTTTTTCGGGCATCTACTATCGTCGACGATCGTCTTCAACTACTATAAGTACTAAGGTGAGTCTATAGCCTCGTTTGAGCTCATTCAAATATTTTTAAAAACCCGCGAGGGGGAATACATGTTTTATAAACATAGAAAACAAGATTTTTATGGTATGCTTGCCCCTCTATGAATGGACCCGTGGTTGCCTTTAAATTGCATTAAGTGATTGCCTTTATTAAAGCCTCAATTATGCACCGTTACTAGCTTATGATGGGCTAGCCGCTAGTACAATTAATATATCTATGGGGGAAGCCGCCCCGGTTCAGTTTTTGTGGACTTGTCATAGAAGCTTAGGCCCGACCTCCATACTGTTTGAACATATTGTATTGAGAAGTCAGGTATACGGCAATGTACCAATAATCTAGAGGTAACCAACAATTTATAAATCTCCTGTCTTATCAGACCTCTAAAGGGAGTGTCTAAGGGCTCAGTTCCATGAGCTTATTGCAATTTATGCTATATACAATTATTATTGTTGATGCAAATTATTATTCGATGCTTATTAAGCATGCCACAACTTATAATCTTTGCTTGTGTTCAAAATGATTATATAAACCTATAGATTCACTCGGCATTTTTGCTGATGATTTTTCTCACATGTATTTCAGGTAATCAGGAAGGGTGAAGCTTGGAAGCCACGGGGAATGATGTTGTGCACTACTTTTGTAATATAAACTCTTTGAATGTTTGTCGTTCCTTTTGTTCAAAACAATTTAAATCTTTTGTTTTTGTTGTATTTTGGTTACGATGTCTCACGCTACTCTGACAAATGTTTTAGGAACGATAAATTTGAAACGTCTCTTTTCGAGTCGTTCTTTATAAATTATGTGTTGTTGTATCATTGTTTAGCACCCAAAGATGTATTCCGCTGCGTGTAAATTTGGGGGTGTTAAAAATAATCAAACTATCATAACACTTCGCTCGTTAGGAGCTAGAAGCTCTACTTTATACCAAATCTAAGCTTATGAAATTCTCTACAACAATATCTAATTAACTTATATAATACACAAACTTAAGTTTTCCAAAAAATGCCTTTAAGCTGCTGATTGAAAATATATACTTAAAAATCACTCAAAATCATATTTTTCACCCATTTTAACCTCATTTTTACCACTATAATAATCCTATCACCTTATATCATCCTAGATGATCAAATCAAATAAAACCCAACTAAAAAATTTCAACATACAACATGTAAAAATAATATATATCATCATAAACACCTATTTACAACACATAAACAAGATCAAAACCATAGTTTTTCTTCAAAAATGAGTTTTTACAAAAAGTTCTTGCATGTAGGTAAATTTTATACCAAAATGATGAGAATAAAGTAAATAAGATGGGTCTTTGATTAGAATTTGTAGAATCAAGCTAGATTTTTTATGATCATGATTTTTAGGGGATGGGGGGTGACGGCATATAGATGGGGGAGAGAGACAAGTGAATTTTGGCGTTAGTGGTTTATGTGTGTTGTGTTATAAATTTCCTTTTATATGGGAAAAGTTTAGGGTATTTTTTGCCAATTGTGATTCTTGTGGACCAAGTTGCAAATACTTGTTTAAAAAGCGGGAAATGACTATTAGTCAATTTTAAAAATGTTTACGGGTCTCGGGTTTCATAAAAATACTTCTCAAAACTTAAAACACACACAAAATATGATATTATATAGTCCTAGCATGATTAATACGAAATTAAAAATAAAAACGTCAAAATATTAAACATCGACATAACTAAAAATAAAACGTAAAATTTTGGGCATCCTTTGATATCGTGATTACTAATAATCCTCGCAACTCGTCAAAACGTAAAAATATAACTTTCAACATTTGTTCAATTCAAATCACCAAACATCATAACATTCAATCTCGTAAAAAATTTCAAAAATATACGTAAAAATATAATTAAATAATGACCACGGGTTCGGGTTATCACATCCTACCTTCCTAAAAGAGAGCGACATCCTGGCGCTCGACCCACCTCACACTCGCAATTTCTCACCTGTAAAACCAATGAGACCTCTTTTCCTTAAGAAATCCTCACGTCCTTTGCACCAGTTCAACTCAATTCCTATAATATTACCATACCAAAGAATACTTACTATTCTTTTAACTTCCAAATTTCACCTTCTAATATTCCCAATCTTTCATCATTCATAATCTTTCTGCATCACTTCCTCAGTTTCATTTCTTACTCAATATCCTGATAACCAAACTTACGATCATGTAAGTTCTCAAGTTGCACATCCTAATTATTGATATGACGACTATCATCGCATAAAGATTCCATCATCAATTGATTTCGTTCGATCTCATAGTAAAGTATTAAAAGATATCATCATTCCAAGTTTCATCCGCATCTACACAAGTTTAATTTCCATTGTTCAAATTATACTCTCACTCCGTCCGTTGAGAATTTACATGGTCTTCCTTGACTCAATTCTTCTCACTTTCTGATAAAGATCTCTAACACTTAAAAGTTAACTTCAGTCTCTGGGTTACATATATTATATTAAAACTTTATTCCATTTTCTTTTCTCCTTACAGCGATTTCTAAAAATTCAAAAATACTGACACTACAGTCCGGGGTTATTGACAGTTTCATCACTAAATTCCTAGTGATTTCTTTCTTTCTCCTTTATTCACAGATTGCATCTCATAACAGTCACCTATATAATTTCCTTTCCTCATCTTCCACTTTCATTCAAACTAACAATCACAACACTGAGCCACTGAACCATTCATATTACATCATTATATGTTTCTTATATCATATATTGTTTAGATAACTCCATTAGTCTCATATATTCTAATCTGACTATTAATACATTTTCCTGATGTCGTAATACATCTTACCCCAACCAGAATATAACAATACTTCAACTTGTGAAATTCCTTTAATACTAAACATAGCACTCTCAGCACTCTAGAATAATTGAATTCTCTCTGATCTGAAAAATTCATTCACCACCGGTCCTCGTATTCCTAACACATCCTCCTTCAAATATATAATTACAATAATCGATTTCGTTCCTATAAATATTCATTTCACTTATCCCTACTACTAATCTATTTCACAATTTCTGACAACCTGTTGATCTTCTTTCTTTTGTATTCCTTTTCCATTATTTCATCAATCTGATTCTAATTTTTCATTCCATTCCATCCACTCTGCTTGTCATTACCAATATTCAAAAATCTCAAACTCAAGACTCAATAGTCGACTCTCAATTACTTTTATAATTTTATAAACCTTTTTCCTTCTCTTCTTACTGAATACTTCGACTACCACAATTGCCTCACAAAATTACATCTCGTAATACAGAACTATAACACATCTCGTGGTTCAGAACTATAACACATCTCATGATTCATAATCACTTTTGATTAAAAATTACTTCATACTTGATTCCATACAAGTAGTGTTTCTCAATTCCATAATAGATACCACATCGTCGAAACTCAAAATTATATAATTCCCCTTTATACTCCTCTAATCTGTGATATCCTAAGATTCCGGATCTTTAAGCTGCTAGGCATTATCATTGTTCATATAATATTAATCATAGCGTAATAGAACAACATTCAAGAACAAGGTGTTTACAATGAGACATGAATTCCTCCCAATGTTAATTGCATTAAAACAATAAATATAAATAACCTAGGCGCCTTATAATGACTAGGACGCCTAGAACATACACTACACCTTTAGGTTACATTTTGAAAACTGATATATAACCTAAAACACGTCTGGTTCCTTTTATAAGATAAGGAAACCAAGACTTACAAAGGAAGCTAAGAATAAACTAAATCTTTTACTGTGGTATATTTCTACAAGTTTTTCCACCAGCTTGTAGTTTTCATTATTGGCATATTTAGTCCATGTGTTTGTGTTTTGACTCATAAACTCATATTTTTTACCCAACAATCTTCCCCTAGTTGATGATCTCAAAACACTTACCTTAAGCGCGAATCCTTTGTATTTGACACATGATCTCCAAGAAGCTTCCCTTTAAGTATATCACATCTTCCCCTTTTTGACACATCAATTGTTGGGAATAAAATGAGCCAAGACACTTAGACGCTGACATGAGTTATTTGGACGCTGATAAGAAGAAATCAAGCGCTGACAGATCAAGCATTGACAAGAGGTATCCAAGCGCTAACAAGAAGAGTCCAAGTACTAATAAGAAAACTTAGTCAACACTGACTGTGGTAAAATACGACCTTTTAGGAAAAAGGCGTAAAAGCGGTAAGTATTAAGTGTTGATTTAGGAAAGTCAAACACTAATGACCCTTATGATGTGAAAGTTCGTTTCCCAAGGAGGTATATGTGTGTGACTAAAATGTGACAAGATTTGAGATTAATATTTGAGAGAAGAGGATGAGAAAATAGAATGACGAAGACGTGAAATTAATTACTACGACGACTAAACGTAAAATCGTAAAAAGAGAAAAAAATAAAAATTAATTCTAAAAATTCCCAAAAAATTACCAAAAATCAAATTAAATAAACTAAGAGTTTACAAATGATCAAAACTTTTTCAAACCTTTTAGTTAATTAAATATTAATTTTTAAATGCTAATTAAAGCCCTAAAAATCAAATTAATTATCAAAAAGCCCAAATAAAGATTTTTCACTTTGTAAACCTCTAAAATGACCTAAAAAGATTAAAAACTATTTTTATAAAATTTTAAACTAATTAAAATTATATAAAATGATTTAAAAACTATTTAAACTTAAAATAATTATAAAAATTAATCTAATGATGATAAAATTGATATAAGAGTTGCAAAAATCCTATTTACATGTATTAAACCTAAGAAAAATATAAAAAGTGCAAAAATGTGAAATTTGAAATTTAATAATAAAATAATATTAAAATAATATTAAAATAATATTACAAATCCAAAAATTATAATAAAATTCTAAAAACTTACAAACTAGTTTATTTTAACCTAAATAATCAGTAAATGAAAGTGAAATTACCAAATTACCCCTAATGGGCCCCCAAATGGGCTAAAACCAAAAACAGTCAACCTTAATGGGCTTTTGGGCCCAAAAAGTCAAACTAGGCCCAAATGACCTGAAAAAGCCCTATTTGACTCAAATTTTAATTCTAAACACAAAAGTATAAATGCCCAAAAGCTAGTTTTGAGCTTATCACAGCTTAAATAGTCAACAGCTTATTCTTATTGGGCCAATAAGCCCATTAAGCAATAAGCCAATGCCATAAGCTCTGCTTAAACACACAACCTTCTTTTGAGATGCCTAAGAGATCTGTGAAAAGAAATTTTGAAAAAGCACACTAAATAAGCCAGAAATAAGCCAAGAAGATTTCCACTAAAAGACAAAATAGTCGACTTGGAGTTCCAGACCACCTCAGACCTTCTAATAAGTTGCAACAGACTATAAATAACTTAATTAAGACAAATCAACAAAGAAAAGTTCAATAAGCCAAGCCAAATAAGCATAATAAGCTGATAAACACTTATTTAAAAGTCAAAGTGTTTGGTTTTCTAGTCAACCCTCAAAGTCAAACCCTTAAATGCTCCAGAATGAACAAATGGGTCAAATAAGTGACACCTATTAAAAATTCAAAGTTCTTGCAGGTTAAAATAAGCTAGAATAGCTTATTGATAAGCACCAGTTGAAATAAAACTAGCAGTGGCTAGCAGCACGGGAAAGGAGTTCCCACTGCTTTGACTATTTGACTTGATTTTATTAGAGAGATCCAGTTGGATTCAAATGGAAACAAGGGCACCGTTGTGATCAGTGAATCATAAGGAGTCTATATTAACAAAGAAATCATAAATTGGTTCACTCAATAAGCCCAGAATTAGCAAACAGTCCACAGATATTGCACAGACCTTGAAAATAAGCAGTTATGAACAAATAAGCAGTTTGAGCATGACTAAGCCAGCCAAATTGAACCAAATGCATACACAAGCTATAATAAAGTCCAATAAGCACAAATAAACTTGTTTCAAGCAATGGATCAAAGTAAATAAGCAGATTCAAGCACAAAAAGTTACTGATTAGCAAAAGTGATTATCCAAAATCCTTTTGCTGATCTATTTGACCACCAATCCAATTTTAAGACTTCAAATCTCTTTCCTGATTAAGTTAACCAAAATTTAACACTTGTTAACCCTAGTCTACCATTAGATCTAGGTGTCCCCAAAATTTTAGCCAAAATTCCCAAGTAAAACTGATTTTATGACCCTTTGATTGATTTAGGTGTTCTAGCCCACAAAACTTGCAGATAACCACCACTTTATAGCAGATAAACAAGTAACAAACCACTAGAACCAAGAACAACAACATAAGCTGCCTTAAATCCCTTTGAATCAGTTAACCCAAACACTCCTTTCGAATCTAATTTTGCAATCTTCCAAAGGATTGTTATGATTTAACCTATCAAACAAGATCTAATCAACCCTAACAACTCTTAATCAACCTCAGAAACTGAAATCAAGTCACAAAACACAAATCCACAACAAATCATGCAAATCACCAAATATTCAACAAAAATTCAGAAAAATGAAAAAGGAGAGAGATGCAAACCTCCAAGACTTACATCCAAGCCTTGGAATGTTTGAGTTGAGGTGCTAGCAAAACAAGCACCAGCTTCCTTGTACCTGCTAAGATCAACAAACCACAAAGATGAACAAATAATAGAAAATCTGATTTTTTGAAAACAAGAGTTTTATCCCATAAAACCTTTCCTCAAAAACAACAAAACATGAATATGGAACTCAGATTTCAGCTATTCAATCACCAAACTTTTATAAATAACAAGAGAGAAAATCACAATTTTCAGAAACTTAACTTTTATTTCAATAAAAAGGAATTACAAAGAGATAGCTAAAATTTGGAACAAATGGACTCTCACATGTTGAGGTCTCTTTTTATAGACGACTAGGATCATTCTAGAAGGGAAAAATACATGAAAACCCTAGCTATAAAATCTTAAATATGCCACTGAGTGCTTGATGGCGTTTGATCTTTGTTAGATGTCCAAATGAATCAGAGACGTTCATTTTAGCTTTGGGGTTAAGCATTGAGTCTTGGCTGTTGATTTGGCCACGTGGCAAGCCTTGGAGGTGAAGGTTTGATATGACTGGGTGACGTGTTGAATGGTGGGGTCCTTGGGTGAGGCGGAGTGAGGGTTTTGGGTGTGGGATGAGTTCATGTGTGTGTGAATTAAGCGTGTGCCTGGGTAATTTCATTTTACCCTTTGTTTTAAGTAGGGTAAGTTCTGTGTTCTTGATGGTAAACAGTAACTCGTTTGATTCGAAATAAGGGGTGTATTGTGTTTGGCGCATGTTTGTGCAAGTTTGAACTTTGTACAATGACATTAGTAGTCCTTTTGTTTTGGTTAAACTTGTAAAACGTGTGTTCAGTCAACCAAACTTGATTTCCTTTGTTAAATAAGTTATAAACTTCACACTTTTGCCACCAAACTTTGCAATAAGGGTTTCAAGGGTTATTTTTGCCACGTTTGAATATTTGAGGGACTGATCTTGGACATTCTTGAACTTCAAAGGTCTTCATTGTATCTTTGACTTCATGAGGGACCATAATTGACAATTTAGAATAGTTGAGGGACTAAATTTTCTAATTCTTCAAAGTTGAAGGACCATTTTGTAATTTTGACAAACTTAAGGGACCAAACTTGTAATTATGAAGATACAAGGGTTTTAAGTGTCATTTCTTCATATTTTGAGGATCAATCTTGTACATCTTCAAGTCTTCAAGGGTTTATCTTGTATAATTCATGAACTAGGGCCCGGTTCTTTATACGGCTTCGTTTCTCGTGTCTGTTTTCCTTGTTTCTTGTGATCTTTTGTCTTTTTCACGATATCCATACCTAAAATACACAAGTAAACAAATATAAGCATATATATGGTATTTTATGACATTTTAATGCATTTAAATCCCGAAAAGAACGATGAGATCATGTATAAAAGCCATCTCATCACTCCCCCATACTAAGCCATTGCCATGCCCTCACGCAATGCTAGAATAAAGTATCTAAGCATCACCAAAATTCAATTTTATTACCCTTTATTGTAAAGTAAAAGACTTGCAACAATACTACGAAGGTGTGTAAATACATAATGTATGATTTTCATCACAAATGTGACTTTTAGGGTCAATGAATAGAAACAAGTAAATGTCCCTTAGAGTAAATTTCGTCCTCCTTGATTGTCATACATTCCATGCTAAGTGCAAAAACGAGATCATTGTTGGTACAAGTCACAATGCTAACACTACTCATACGTCCAAATTGTGTAATACTTTTTTTCCCCGTAATCCTAGGTATTATAAAAGGAAATGGGTTTCTAGAATTTTTTAACTATTTGTCATGAATCACAAGTGATTCATATTGACTTATTTGAGTATTTATTAGTCCGAAAGTAAAGTAGCACAAAATCTTTTAAAACGGCTTCTCGTGTATCTCCATAAGTTCATATCTTGGCATAACTCGTTTCACGATTTGAGACCTTTCTCGGACCGATATTTGGCATGTACTTCATACTTCAAATCTTGGGAAGACGCTCTTGAAATTATGGTCTTCTCTTCACATTTTGGAATTTCTTCACTTGACGTTTTTGAGAGATTCTTCATACTAGGACCACGACTTCATCATTTTTCTTCAATCTTTATTTTGGATTTTGATATACAATGATCCGCCTCCTTTTTGGACTTGGATATATTTATCCTCATACCTTGTAAGGGTCTTTTTAGATAGACTTTCTCCATGATCTTTAGGGGAGTAATTGCTTGTCGGCGTATGTCTCGATCCTTCATATTGATTTTAGAATAATGATACTTCACATCATCTTGGATCTTTAGCAACAAAATAGAGCTCCTCATGCCTTGTTAGGGCCTTTTTGGATCTTCACCAATATTCGCACCCCGCTTTAATAAGTTATGCCTTGGCTATGAACTCTATCCAACATCGAGCAACTTCTAAACGATCTTGTGCTAGAAGCTAAGTTGTGACAATCCGTCAATTTATGGTTGATATCTTATTCTCAAATATTATTTAAAAACATTATTTTAATGCTATATTATGAAGTCACTCATTTCTGGGAAGAAATTTGGATTTACGTCTTGAAGTAGCATCGACTACGTCTAAACCGGAGGATTCTACGTTACGTGCTTACGTTTACATACACCGTTTTGGTGACAGTCCGACATTTCAGAAAATAAATTTATCCGTGAATATTATTTTGGAATTTTAAATTTGTGTTGGTTCATAAACTCACAAATTTACGAGAAGAGATTAGGACTTACGATTATAATTTAATTTCCTTTACGACTAAACCGGAAAACTTAGGATTACGTATTTACGTTTTCGAACTCCGTTTTTGATGAGACAATTTTTATTAGATTCGTTTTGTGCCGTTGATTCATAATTTATAAAAACGTTTTTCGTATAACGACCCGAGGGCACGCAAATCGAGGAAACTAGAATCGAGGAATACTCGTAAATTAGTGGGATGAGACAAAACAAGTTTTGCCCCACCCCACTATATGGACGGCAACACTTAGCTACAACACACCTTAGGTGTCAACATTTAACAAGTAAATGTTACACTTGTACTTAGCCTAATTTGTAAGCTACCAAAACCATCCAACGCCACCTCAAAACTAGCAACTCATACCACACACTTATTTCATACATGCAAAAACCACACAAACTCTCTCTCTCTAGCCATTTTGGCTGTCCTATCTCAACCAAAAACACCCTCATTTGATCAATTTTAACCATGAAATCATGTGTTATTCACACATATGATGAAGCCCTTTTGAAGCTCTATAGATTGGTGGTGATTTTAACATCCAAAGAGAAGTTTGCAAGATGAAGTAGGGCTGATTTTCAAAGACCAACATCTCCCTTGATGATCTTGAAGATTTCATACAAGAGTTCATAAGATTTGGTGACCCAAAACCAAGTCTTGATCCTTCAAACTACTTAATCTTGGTGGTATAAAGATTGTTCTTCCCATCCTCTGGTTATTTTGATTATGTAATCATGTATTTTCTTTCTTATTTTATATGTATATGATGAATATATGATGATAAAAATGTTATGTGGGGATCAAGTGTTGATAAATATGATTAAAGAGATGAAAAATCATAGGTAACAAGGTTAAAATCATGCTTAAAATGATGGCTGTAGAAAAACAGTAAGTAACCAAATGTTAAACTGATAAAATGGTAAAGTGGAATCAATATACAGTAAGTATTAGGTGTTATACACATGTGAGAGTTGGCCAGACAATGGAATCATCAAAATGAGTGAGATATGATCAAAACAAGTTTAGAGTGCAAATCTGCCTACACTGTTTTGGACGAATTTATTAAAATATTTAGAGGTTGATTCATCAGTAGCTACGATGGAATAAAATGAATCAAATATCATGTAGTTTCTGTGATAAAAATTTGAGGTCCTATCTCATTATAGAACTCTAGATATGGACATTTTAGTGAACTTAAAATTTAGGACTGATTTTGTGAAATTAAAGTTTAATATTATTATATCAGCACTCAAATAAATATAGTATAAAATGTGAATTAAAACCCACTGACTTATATATTTCATTTATATAAATATGCATAAGGATAAATAAATGGACATTATATAAAAATGGTAGTTTGGTAAGTTTTATAAGTTATAAAAACTATATACTAAGTTTTACGTCTTTTCGGCTAAAACCGAAAGATTAACGTTTTTGTCAAATAAAACTTAGAGGGTCGGACCCGTCTAATATAAACTTTTATAAACTCACATACTGATATATGAACTTATATAACAAGTAAAAACCGATAAAACCCGAGCTTTACAACATATAGACATTAACAGGCCAAAGTAGCCTTATTTGACTATAAACCCGACTAGTTGGTAAGACACTAATAAACCTACTTATTGGGCTCAACCCACTTGGGACTAACTTGTAAGTATAATACTGATATTAAAAGTGTAAAATGGATCAATATAAAGTAATCGACTTATAATGGGCCTAATGGGCCTTGACAAGTAAAGAAAATGAACTAGTGAAACAAGTATAAAAGTTGTCAACACATAACACTAAAATGAGTAAATGAGAATGTATAAACCCACTTGATCATCATAATATATAAAATCATCATATGTATACATAATTGTTATTTTTATAAAGTCATTGTACAAAAGTCTAAGACGAGTATTATTTGTCTAGGTTTCCGTGATTGAAGCACGTACCGTACATCCGAATTTCTGATAACCCGCTTTCCTACATCAACGTGAGTTCATAGCCTCGTACTCTTTTAAATGTTTTTTATGAAATGTTTTATAAACCCGCGAGGGAGATAACATGTTAGTTTTGATAAAATAGGACACCATTTGTCCCGATTGTTTGTTTATTAATTTGGACCCGAATGATTGTATGACCCGATGAATGATTATATGACCCGATAGATGAAATGAAATGTATTATTAAAGTTAGGTTATGTCACTAAAAGTCCCATTAGCATGAATTGTGAACTACCGGGATTTGGTAGACGCTTATGCATATAATAGTACTATTTGGGGCGATCACCCCAGTTCGCGCCTTGACGGTTGATCCCCGTCGTGCCACATTGATTGGTAAGCGAATTTATGTATGAGAAGATTTACACAAGCGTGATTATTGTGACGACACACTAATTTA
Source organism: Glebionis coronaria (assembly GCA_025667525.1). Classification (NCBI taxonomy): domain Eukaryota; kingdom Viridiplantae; phylum Streptophyta; class Magnoliopsida; order Asterales; family Asteraceae; genus Glebionis; species Glebionis coronaria. The sequence goes on along the minus strand of JANFOE010000139.1, from coordinate 543,803 downwards.
GATGGGCAAACGAGTTTCGGGTTAGCTACCCGTTGTTTGTTGTAGTATGGTAACAATGTCATGCGGCTTATAATAATCCAAATAACGAAATACTACTATACGCACTGAATTACCATATATTGCCTGACTAGCAATATAGGGTCATATTATTGATATTATGTTCGTGTTTTGGTTTTTCATAACCATATTCATATAACGGTTTTTATTTAACTTTATACAACGTTATAAAACGTATTGTATAATGTTTTTACGACAATGGTTCGTATAATGATTTTGAAGGCAAACGCCTATATTATGATTTTTGATAAGGATTTGTATAAAATGACTTTGGCTATTTTATGGCCTATTACAAAGATTTGTACAAAATGATTTTTGGTAATAATTTTATACCGATGTTATATTGATGGATTTTATTAAACTCTATGAATTCACTCGGCGTTATCGCTGACCTTTTCTTTTAACATGTCTTATCTCAGGTACTTGAAGGTAATTCTCGGGAAGACGACAAGAATTCATGGCCCGCACCTAAATAACAATTTCCATTCAAATTCGTTGTAACATTTGTATGATATAATATGACTTGGGACCTATGTAAATTTGATATTTATGAATGGAAATTCTTTTATTATTAAACGACGCGATTTTTATGCGTTATCTATAATGTGAGTAATGTACTATCCCGTAACACCAACGAGTTTTCCGTTGTGTTGAATTGTGTAAATTTGGGGGTGTTACAGTTTGGTACCAGAGCTCTCGTTATAGAGAACGAAAGATTTTTAAAAAAACCAAGGTTTTGAATAAAACATTTCAAAATCTTTTAACTATAAACATTTTTCTCAAAATGTCTAAAAATCTTTTGACTATAACGGTGCCAAAGAATTCCCGAGTTACCGACAAGGCCAGACTGAGAAGTGTTATTTTAATATATATATAACTTGGATTATATATATATATGATGTAATTTTATTACATGATTGTTTGATGATTATTTTGATATTTATACGAGGTATTTATACGACGTTGATTGTCACAAGAAACCCTAACTTCCCTAGCAAATTAATCGAAGCTATTTCTGTAGGAATTCTAGCTATTCTAGATCTAAACCAAGTTGTGGATATTTATGATCCCAAAAAAATGGTTGATATTCATAGAAATGTAGATATTAATTGATTGTGATATTGAAGAATAATTAGCGAGATTAAAACTGATATCGATGTCACGACAATCTTTCTTTATAGAGTGGAGTTTGACAAAATCTTACCACCTAGAAAAATGTCATCTGATTCGTTGTCGCCCAATTCTTAAATTTGAAATCGAAAGGGTGAATGTTGCACTTGAGGCTGTCATTGGAACCATTACCCAAAAGCCTCATGCCACTAATACCTTTCCGAGAAGTATAATTGAATGTATGAGTCATTTCATACTAGTGACTCATTTGATAGCTATTGATGAAGGAGATATAGGATTGGAAATTAAGTGTTATTCATATCGAACTTTATTGCCCTTTTAAGGTTTTTGAATAAGGTTGTAAGTATTGGAGAATGAGGTAGGATATTGCATTGAGTATAAGTTGATTTAAACTGAATAAAGTAAAAATTTAACTAGTATGGAATATGAAATTGTTAAGAGGAAGTTGTTGAGTCCTGTGATTGAATTATAAGGTTTTAATTGATTGTTGATTCGTGTTAAGGGTTGTTCCTAGGCTATTGTCCAATAACGAGGATGCCCAGTGTCCATCAAATAAATTTAAGAAATCTTCTTCTGAATTGGGACCGATGGATCTTTCGGGACAGGTGGAACACCTAATGACTCTTGTAGATTAGTATTCATTTTGGTATCTTTTAAGATTAATCCCTAACTTAACTGAGACATCAGTTGGTAGGATGAGTTCATGGAATTGTATGATATAGTGACACATAATGTGTTACGGTACAGTTTTGAATTGTTTGTGATTAAGGAAAAGACTACCTTTGATTGCTAAATCCTACATGTATCGATGTTATCTATCTTTTCTTGCTTCTTCCTAATGTTCGCATTAGTGATGCAACCATTGAACAAGTACTCATATCGAATTAAGTTACGTTGGGAATTATTCTTTTTGAGTGCCATCGAGATCATGAACCTCATGATTATTTGGCTAAAGCTCATTTCCTAGCATATTGTAGTTAGTTCTTGGTGAACAACATTTCATCACTCTTTTGCAGATCACTCATTGTTTTTATAAGATAAAACAGTATCCCTTGAGAAAAATTGAATTTTCATCACTATGTGGATTATTCAAAGTGAGATTTATAAGTGATCGTTATCGAAATGAAGTTGTTTATAAAACATCTTGGAAAACTTAATTGTTTCCATGATAAAGAACATATCTGCAAATTCATTTTGAATTAAGCATGAATATATATTTTAAACATGATGATAAATTTTTGACGAACTGAGTATTGCATCGTTAATCTTGAAATTGTATATAGTTGCGCGCCTACATACAATTTGGAAGTGACCATGCAAGGTTGATTAGTAGTCACCATGAAATTATTAATAAACACTAAATTTTCTCTGAAGATTGTGAAAGATTAAATTTTATGAGATCTGCAAGAAGTGAAAAATAAGGACATATTGTTAGGGACACCTACATATGTGCCCGTACTATTTATTCTTCTGAATTGAATTTACTCATCTGTGGAATTTGTCTTATTTGACAATTGATATTCCCTTATTGTCCAATTCTCCCGTGGCGAGATTCCTTAGAAAAGCATCTGATTACCGAGTGTTGATACCCGACTGGATGTATCAACGTTCCTATCATTTCTTTTGATTAGATTTCATTTGAATGACCTGGGTAACGATCCGAGAAGCTTTCGAATGCGTACTTAATTCATGAAAACATGGGATAGACTCATATTCATTAATGTTTTCTTCTGTATCTGATTTGAAATTCTCTCGCGTAGATTATGCGTTAACCTTACTCTTTTAAGTTTAGTTATGTCTCCATATATCCTTGAATTTGTGAAGGATTATGAGTTATTATTAGTCTTTTGAGAAGTTCACATCTTATCAACGGTAATGAAACTGGAAGGTTGATAGTGCTAGTAGAATAGATTGATTGATTATGACATGACGACATTGTCTTAATTGATGGGAACTCGAGTAGAATTCCCCTAAATGATAAGATGTTGATTATCAAAAGTGATCTAAATAATTCTTGATGGATGACCATATCCTGCATTTAGATTTGAAATTATACCGTGAATGGTTGTGAATTAGTCATAGATATTATAATCTAGAAAGAACTTAAAGTAAATTTATTAAAAGATGTTTCTGTCATCTGAAACTTTAGGAAGTATTTGCTGGTGAATTACCTAGACTTCCACCATTAAGGCAAGTTGAATTTGGTACTGATTATATTCTCGGTGCTGCACCTGTGGCATGTGCACTGTACATCAGCACCATCTAAATCGAAAGTGTTACCGTACAACTGAAAGAGTTGTCGGAGAAAGCTTTTATTCTACCAAGCTCGTCATCATGAAGAGCTATGGTATTATTATTTCTTATATTTATTTATTACCGTGAACTAGGTAAATTGACGATTAAAAATCTATATCCACTACCCAAGATGATAGATTTGTTCGATCATTTACAAGGTTCTAGCGTATATTCAGGAATTTGATCCACGGCATGGTTATCATCAATTTCGTGTCCGCGAAAAAGATTATCTATTCCAATCACTACATCCAGAACTTGTAATGAACATTATGAGTTTCACGTAATGTCGTTTGGATTGACCAATGCACATGTAGCATCAATAAATTTGGTGAATCACGTGTGTAGGTTGTAATTTGATAAACTCATGCTTGTGATCATTAAGGACCATTTGTTTGTTTATAAGTATAAGAAGGAGTTAATAATCATGTATAGACTGCCCTGAGTTGGCCGAGTAGTGAAAACTTGTACCTTGAATATTTAACATGTGATGAAAGACTTAATCCTTTACATTATTTGACCGTGTGATTAATAGATAATGGAATCTATATTGACTCTATAAAAATTAGAGCCATTTAAGACTTTGGGTTTTACCAAAAAGGAAGTGAAAAATGTTTTGACAAATGTATTATCAAAGGAATTTTTGAGGGATCATTCCCTTATACCCAAACCATTTAACTAAACTCCTGTTTAGGGGTAAATGTTTGTGTATGCCTCAAGACAACTTAAGAAGGGATTGAAGAAAACATTTAAACCATGACTTGAAATTTGAAACGACAATTTCTGCTTTTCAACTAAGAAAATTTTGACCAAAGTATAAACAAAGATTTTTCGAACATTTACGGATCTTATTAATTATTTTAATTATTCTCGATAAATCAACAAAAATCTTGTTAATTAAATTGAAATTTATTTTGAACATTTTCTATAATTTAACGAACTGAGAAATTTAAAACATTTTACGTTGAAGTTTCATAAAAATTAAATATTGCTTATTTAATTACTTGTAATAATTATCGACGCTTTAAAACGTCAGATTGAGAAAAACTGATAAAAATGATAGTTGAGACGAAACTAAAACTTAGAAAATGTGAAGAAAGAATTTCTGAGTGAATTGTGGACATGATAATTATATCATCAGGAAAGATGAATGTAAATACTGACGCATTATGTAAGAAGGATAATATAAATAATAAAATGGGGTTCGCGGTTAATGTGAACCATTAGTAATAAGAGCTGATGGCGTTAAATGATTAAAAGGCCACTTGTGGTTGTCTAAATATGGAGGACTATGAGATATAGTTATGTTGGAATCTTGTGAGTATAAGTATTCTATTCCTGTCATTTCTGATTTAATGTATATTTGTCTGAAGAAGTTGTACTGATGGCAAATTATGAAGGCAGACATCGCCTCATACATTAGTAAACGTCTAACTATTGCAAAGGTCATCATCTGAATTTGTTTCGATTTGGGTCATCGTCGACAGACTGACCAAATCTGCTAATATCATTCCTGTTAATGATAGATTCTTGATGAAGAAATTGACTCTTTGTATTTAAAGGAGTTGTGAAAACACAGTGTGCCGTATCGATCATCTCTATCAAGATCCTTGCTTCGCATTGAATTTCTAGAGATTTGCTCAGAAGTCATTGAGAACAAATCTTGATGAGAGTACTGTTTACCACCCCAATCGAAGGGACGAGGTAAAGTAACGATACAAAATACTATAAGTGTTGTTTAATGCTTGAATGATTGACCTTTGGTAATAAACTGTATAATCGTTTTCCTTTGGAAAGATTATCATTGATAATTATCGTGTTAGTATCGAGATCGAATCTTGTTAGGATCTATATTAGAGCATCTGTAAGCAGGAGTTGGGATGAAGATACCCGACATACACCCATTGTGAGTTGGACATGTCTTTTAGGTTTTAGGTTTCCTATGATGCCGAACCTAACCTTACAAAATACCCGACCCGCAAGACCTGAAATGATTGTTGAAATTTGGATCTGATTATTGATTGCCGGTAGTGGGCAGGAGGTTATGTAAATATGAAATGTAGATCTTGAAGTGCAGGATGGGTAGCGAAGTTATGCCAAAAAATTTTACCTTTGAAAAATGGATAGATAATCTGAAAGATCATGGGAAATAAGTCCCCGTTGTATGGGACTATTGAGATGATGTAAAAAGATTGGTTTGAAAGGCATATAAGCTGGATCTACCCTATGACTTCAAGGGCTGCGTGAATTATGTTTCGTATATCTAACTTGATAAAATGTCTATCAAGTGAAAATCTGAATTCTTCTTGATAAAGTTTAGATCAACGAAAAATTGCATTCATCAAAAACCCGTGAACATCATGGATAGAGAAAGTAAGTCAACATTAAGCCTGATCGTATTCCCGTGGTTATGTTTGATGAAACTTGCGTATTGTAATGAATTACACTTGTGAGAAAAGACCGAATGTGGAGGAGATACCCACATGGCTTTAACTCTATAAGAAGCGAGTAGTAAGATAAATTGATCTTTGAGGACAAAGATCATGTTTAGGGGTAAATGCTGTGACAATCCGTCAATTTATGGTTGATATCTTATTCTCAAATATTATTTAAAAACATTATTTTAATGTTATATTATGAACTCACTCATTTCTGGGAAAAAAATTGGATTTACGCCTTGAAGTAGCATCGACTACGTCTAAACCGGAGGATTCTACGTTACGTGCTTACGTTTACATACACCGTTTTGGTGACAGTCCGACATTTCAGAAAATAAATTTATCCGTGAATATTATTTTGGAATTTTAAATTTGTGTAGGTTCATAAGCTCACAAATTTACGAGAAGAGATTAGGACTTACGATTATAATTTAACGTCCTTTACGACTAAATCGGAAACCTTTGGATTACGTATTTACATTTTCGAACTCCGTTTTTTATGAGACAATTTTTATTAGATTCGTTTTGTGTCGTTGATTCATAATTTATAAAAACGTTTTTCGTAAAACGACCCGAGGGCACGTAAATCGAGGAAACTAGAATCGAGGAATACCCGTAAATTAGTGGGATGAGACAAAAAAAATTTTGCCCCACCCCACTATATGGACGGCAACACTTAGCTACAACACACCTTAGGTATCAACATTTAACAAGTAAATGTTACAATTGTACTTAGCCTAATTTGTAAGCTACCAAAACCATCCAACTCCACCTCAAAACTAGCAACTCATACCACACACTCATTTCTTACATGCAAAAACCACACAAACTCTCTCTCTCTAGCCATTTTGGCCGTCCCATCTCAACCAAAAACACCCTCATTTGATCAATTTTAACCATGAAATCATGTGTTATTCACACATATGATGAAGCCCTTTTGAAGCTCTATAGATTGGTGGTGATTTTAACATCTAAAGAGAAGTTTGCAAGATGAAGTAGGGCTGATTTTCAAAGACCAACATCTCCCTTGGTGATCTTGAAGATTTCATACAAGAGTTCATAAGATTTGGTGACCCAACACCAAGTCTTGATCCTTCAAACTACTTAATCTTGGTGGTATAAAGATTGTTCTTCCCATCCTCTTGTTATTTTGGTTATGTAATCATGTATTTTCTTTCTTATTGTATATGTATATGATGAATATATGATGATAAAAATGTTGTGTGGGGATCAAGTGTTGATAAATATGATTAAAGAGATGAAAAACCATAGGTAACAAGGTTAAAATCATGCTTAAAATGATGGCTGTAGAAAAACAGTAAGTAACCAAATGTTAAACTGATAAAATGGTAAAGTGGAATAAATATACAGTAAGTATTAGGTATTATACACATGTGAGATTTGGCCATACAATGGAATCATCAAAATGAGTGAGATATGATCAAAACAAGTTTAGAGTGCAAATCTGCCTACACTGTTTTGGACGAATTTATTAAAATATTCAAAGGTTGATTCATCAGTAGCTAAGGAATAAAATGAAGCACATATCATGTACTTTCTGGGATAAAAATTTGAGGTCCTATGTAACACCCCAAAATTTATACAATTCAATACAACGGAAGACTCGTTGGTGTTACGGGATAGCACATTACTCACATCATAGACAACGCTTAAAAATCGCGTCGTTTAATAATAAAGCATTTCCATTCATAAATATCAAGTTTACATAGGTCCCAAGTCATTGTATTTTATACAGGTTTTACAAAGCATTTGAATAGAAATTATTATTTAGGTGCGGGCCATGAATTCTTGTCGTCTTCCCGAGAATTACCTTCAAGTACCTGAGATAAAACATGTTAAAAGAAAAGGTCAGCGATAACGCCGAGTGAATTCATATAGTTTAATAAAATCCATCAATATAACATCGGTATAAAACTATTACCGAAAATCATTTTGTACAAATCATTTTAATAGGCCATAAAATAGCCAAAGTCATTTTATACAATTCCTTATCAAAATCATAATATAGGCTTTCGCCTTCAAAATCATTATACGAGCCAATGTCGTAAAAACATCATACAATACGTTATATAACGTTGTATAGATTAAATAAAAACCGTTATATGAATATGGTTATATAAAACTAAAACACGAACATAATATCAATGATAAGACCCTGTATTGCTAGTCAGGCAATATATCGTAATTCAATGCTTAAAGCAGTATTTCGTTAATTGGATTATTATAAGCCGCATGACATTGTTACCTTACTATAACCAACAACGGGTAGCTAACCCGATACTCAATTTGCCCATCTAAGTTAGCGTGTCGTCACAATAATCACGCTATGTAAATCTTCTCATACATAAATTCGCTTACCAATCAATGTGGCACGGCGGGGATCAACCGTCAAGGCGCGAACTGGGGTGATCGTCCCCAAATAGTACTATTATATGCATAAGCGTCTACCAAATCCCGGTAGTTAACAATTCATGCTAATGGGACTTTTAGTGACATAACCTAACTTTAATAATCCATTTCATTTCATCTATCGGGTTATTTAATCATTCATCGGGTCATACAATCATTCGGGTCCAAACCAATAAACAAGCATTAGGGACAAATGGTGTCCTATTTTATAAAAACTAACATGTTATCTCCCTCGCGGGTTTATAAAACATTTATAAAAACATTTAAAAGAGTGCGAGGCTATGAACTCACGTTGATGTGGGAAGGCGGGTTATCGACAATTCGGACGTACGGTACGTGCTTCAATCACGGAAACCTAGACAAATAATACTTGTCTTAGACTTTTATCCAATGACTTTATCAAAATAACAATTATGTATACATATGATGATTTTATATATATGATGATCAAGTGGGTTTACCTATTCTCTTTTACTCATTTTAGTGTTTATGTATTGGTAACTTCTTACTAGTTTACTAGTTTTACCTATTTACGTGTTTTAGGTCCAATAAGCCTATTATAAGTTCATTAACTTGTATTAATCCATTTCATACTTGTATTATCAGTATTTATACTTTACATGTTGGGCCCAAATGGGTTAAGCCCAATAAATAAGTTTATAAGTGTTTTAGCCCATTTTGTTGTTTTAGTCTAATAACGTTAACTTAGCCCGTTAATGTCCGTATGTTATATAGTTCGGGTTTTATCGGTTTTTACTTGTTATATATGTGTATATATCAGTATATCAGTTTATAAAAGTTTACATTAGACGGGTCCAACCGTCTAAGTTTTATTTAACAAAAACGTTAATTTTACGGTAATAGCCGAAAAAGTCGTAAAAATCATGTTTATAGTTTTATAACTTATAAAACTTATCAAACTACCATTTTTATAAAATGTCCATTTATTTATCCTTATACATATTTATATAAATGTATTATATGAGTTCGTGGGTTTTAATTCACATTTTATACTATTTTTATTTGAGTGCTTATATAATACTATTATACTTTAATTTCCTAAAATCTGATTTTTACTTTCGTGTTCACCAAAACAGCCATATCTAGAGTTCTATATGGAGATAGAAGCTCAAATTTTTATGGCATAAACTACATGATATTTTCTCCATTTAACTCTTCTATGGATACTGTTGAATCAGACTTTAAGTATTCTATAAAAATCGTCCAAAACAGTGTACTCATATTTGTACTCTAAACTTGTTTTGATCATATCTCACTCATTTTTATGATTCCATTGCATGGCCAACTCTCACATGTGTATAACACCTAATACTTACTGTATATTGATTCCACTTTACCATTTTATCAGTTTAACATTTGGTTACTTACTGTTTTTATACAGCCATCTTTTTAAGCATGATTTTAACCTTGTTACCTATGGTTTTTCCATCTTTTTACCCATGTTTATCAACACCAAATCCCCACATAATATTTTTATCATCATTCATCATCATATACATATACATAAATAAAGAAAATATAAGATTACATAATCAAAATAACAAGAGGATGGGAAGAACAATCTCTATACCACCAAAGTGGTGAAAAGATGGGGTTGATGATGAACAAGACTTGGTTTTGGGTAACCAATCTTATGAGATATCAACATCACTTCTAGGATCACCAAGTATTTGTAGATTCCTCCAAAAATCAGCCCTTGTTCTTCATGAAAACTCCTTGAGAAATCAGCCCCAAACTCCCTTGAAAACTCCTTTTTACATGTTAAGATCACCTCCAATCTTCATAACTTCAATGGGTTTTCATCATATGTGTGAATAACATATGATTTCATGGTTAAATCAAGATCAAATGGGTTATTTAGGGTGAGAGTAGGAAGAATTTTTGAGAGAGAAATGGGAGGATGAGAGTGGTTTGCATGTATGTGTTTTGGAGAAATGGTTTGGTTAAATGGTTTTGTGGTTTGGTGAAAGAAGTAGCTTAAATGTTAAGCTTGAATGGACAAGTGTCCATTTTAGTTGTATAAAAATGACACCAAGGTTGTGTTGGTGCTAAGTGTTGCCATCCCATATTAGTGGGGTGGGGCAAAACTTGTTTTGTCTCATCCCACTAATTTACGGGTATTCCTCGATTCTAGTTTCCTCGATTTGCGTGCCCTCGGGTCATTTTACGAAAAACGTTTTTATAAATTATGAATCAACGGCACAAATCTAATCTAATAATAATTGTCTCATCAAAAACGGAGTTCAAAAACCTAAATACGTAATCCTAAGGTTTCCGGTTTAGTCGTAAAGGACGTTAAATTATAATCGTAAGTCCTAATATCTTCTCGTAAATTTGTGAGTTTATGAGCCAACACAAATTTAATATCTCAAAATAATATTCACAGATAAATTTATTTTCTGAAATGTCGGACTGTCACCAAAGACGGTGTATGTAAACGCGAGCACGTAACGTAGAATCCTCCGGTTTAGACGTAGTCGATGCTACTTCAAGACGTAAATCCAAATTTCTTCCCGTAAATAAGTGAGTTCATAATATAACATTAAAGTAATATTTTTAAATAATACTTGAGAATAAAATATCAACCATAAATTGACGGATTGTCACAGCATTTACCCCTAAACAGGATCTTTGTCCTCAAAGATCATCTTACTACTCGCTTCTTATAGAGTTAAAGCCATGTGGGTATTTCCTCCACATTCGGTCTTTTCTCACAAGTGTAATTCAATACAATACGCGAGTTTCATCAAACATAACTACGAGAATAAGATGAGGCTTAATGTTGACTTATTTTCTCTATCCATGATGTTCACGGGTTTCTGATGAATGCAACTTTTCGCCGATCTAAACTTTACTAAGAAACAATCAGATTTTCACTTGATAGACATTTATCAAGTTCGATTTACGAAACGTAATTCACGCAGCTCTTGAAGTCCTAGGGTAGATCCAGCTTATATGCCTTTCAAACCAATCTTTTAGATCATCTCAATGGTCCCATACTACGGGGACTTATTTCCCATGATCTTTCAGATCATCAATTCATTTTTCCATGGTTAAATTTTTTGGCATAACTTCGCTACCCATCTGGCACTTCAAGGTCTACATTTCATATTCACATAACCTCCTGCCTACCACCGGCATTCAATAATCAGATCCTAATTTCAACAATCATTTCAGGTCTCGCTGGTCGAGTATTTTGTAAGGTTAGGTTCGCCATCATAGGAAACCTTAAACCTAAAAGACATGTCCAACTCACAATGGGTGTATGCCGGGTGTCTTCATCCCAACTCCTGCTTACAGATGATCTAATATTTAAAACTTAACAAGATTCGATCTTGATCCTAACACGATAATTATCAATGGTAATATCTCCAAAGGAAAATGATTTTACAGTTTATTACCGAAGGTCAATCATTCAAACATAGAACAACACTTATAGTATTTTGTATCGTTACTTTACCTCGTCCCTTCGATTGGGGTGGTACACAGTACACTCATCAAGATTCGTTCTTAATGACTTCTGAGCAAATCTCTAGAAATTCAATGCGAAGCGAGGATCTTGATAGAGATGATTGATACAGGCACACCATGTTTACACAACTCCTTGAAATACAAAAGAGTCAATTTCTTCATCAAGAATCTATCATTAACAGGAATGATATTAGTAGATTTGGTCAGTCTGTCGACGATGACCCAAATCGAATCAAATTCAGATGCTAACCTTTGCAATAGCTAGACGTTTACTAATGTATGAGGCAATGTATGCCTTCATAATTTGCCATTAGTTCAACTCCTTCTGATAATGATACATTTAATCAGAAATGATAGGAATAGAATACTTATACTTACAAGATTCCAATATAACTATATCTCACAATCCTCCATATTTAGACAATCACAAGTGGTCTTTAAAACATTTAACGCCATGGGCTTCTCAATTCTAATGGTTCGCATTAGCCGCGAACCCCTTTTATTATCTATATTATCCTTTTTACAAACATCGTTCATATTTAAATTGTTCGGCAATTTTATTTTGTGCCATCATTACTAAGGAACACATCCTAATTGGTTCTTTATCCTTTTATACATAACGTGTCCGTATTTACATTCATTAAAAAATTCTTTCTTCACATTTTCTAAGTTTTAGTTTCTTCTCAACTATCATTTTTATCCGTTTTACTCAATCCGACGTCTAAAGCGTCGATAATCATTACAAGTAATTAAATAAATATTTAATTTTATATGAAACGTAAACGCAAAAAGTTTTTAAATTTCCTCAGTTTGTCCAATTATATAAAAATGTTCAAAATAAATTTGAATTTAATTAACACATTTTTGTTGATTTATCGAAAATAATTAGTAAGATCCGTAAATGTTCGAAAAACCTTCGTTTATTCTTTGGTAAAAATTTTCGTAGTTGAAAAGCAAATATTGTTCTTTCAAATTTCACGTCATGGTTTAAATGGTTTCCTCAATCCCTCTTACGTTGTCTTGAGGTATACACAAACATTTACCCCTAAACAGAAGTATAGTTAAATGTTCTGGGTATAAGGGAATAATCCCTCAAAAGTTCTTTTTGATAAAACATTTGTCAAAACATATTTGCACTTTTCTTTTTGGTTTAACCTTAAGCCTTAATGGCTCTAATTTTGAAATGTCAATATAGATCCCATTATCTTATTAATCACACGGTCAAATAATATAAAGGATTAAGTCTTTAATCATATGTTAAATATTTAAGGTACAGGTTTTTATTGTTCGACCAATTCGGGGCAGTCTATAAACGATTATTAACTCCTTTCTATTCTTAGAAACAAACAAATGGTCCTTAATGATCACAAGCATGATTTTATCAAATTACAGCCTACACACGTGATTCACCAAATTTATGAATGCTACATTTGTATTAGTCAATCCAAACGACATCACGTGAAACTCATAATGTTCATTACAAGTACCGGATGTAGTGATTGGAATACATAATCTTTTTCGCAGATGCGAAGTTGATGATAGCCATGCCATGGATCAAATCTTTAGAACATACGCTAGAACCTTTTAAATGATCGAACAAATCTTCTATTTTGAGTCATGGATATCGTTTTCGATTGTCAATTTACTAAGTTCACAGTAATCTATAAATATAAGAAATGATAACACCATAGCTCTTCATGATGACGAGCTCGGTAAAATAAAATCTTTCTCCAACAACTCTCTCAGTTGTACAGTAATTCCTTTTAATTCAGATGGTGCTGACGTACAATACACACGCCACAGGTGCAGCACCAGGAATATAATCAATACCAATTTCAACTTTCCTTAATGGCAAAAGTCTAGGTAATTCACCAGCAAATACCTCCTAAAGTTTCAGATAACATAAACATATTTTAATAAATTCATATTAGGTTCTTTCTAGATTATAGTATCTATGACTAATTCACAACCATTCATGGTAAAATCTCAAGTCTAAATGCAGGATATGGTCATCCATCAAGAATTATTTAGATAACTTTTGATAATCAACATCTTATCATTTAGGGGAATTCTACTCGAGTTCCCATCAATTAAGACAATGTCGTCATGTCATAATCAATCAATCCATTCTATTGGAACTATCAACTTTCCAGTTTTATTGTCGTCGATAAGATGTGAACTTCTCAAAAGACTAATAATAACTCATAATCTTTCACATATTCTAGGATATATGGAGACACAACTACCATTAAAAGAGTAAGGTTAACGCATAATCTATGCGAGAGAATTTCAAATCAGATACAGACGAAAACATTTAACGAATATGAGTATATCCCATGTTTTCATAATTTGAGTACGCATTCTAAAGCTACTCGGATCGTTACCCAGGTCATTCAAATGAAATCAAATCATAAGAAATGATAGGAACGTCGATACATCCAGTCGGGTATCAACACTCGGTAAACAGATACTTTTCCTAGGAATCTCACTACCGGAGAATTGGACAAGAAGGGAATATCAATTGTCAAATAAGACAATTTCCATAGATGAGTAAATTTGACTCAGAAGAATAGATGCTACAGGCACATATGTAGGTGTCCCTAACACTATGTCCTTATTTTTCACTTCTTGCAGATCTCATAAAATTTAATCTCTCACAATCTTCAAAGAAAATGTAGTGTTTATTCCTTAGTTTTATGGTGACTACTAATCAGCCTTGCATGGTCCATTCCAAATTGTATGTAGGCGCGCAACTATATACAATTTCAAGATTAACGATGCAATACTCAGTTCGTCAAAATTTTATCATCATGTTTATGATAAAAACATTTTCATGCTTAATTCTTAAATAAGAATCAGAAATAAATTTACAAAGATTTTCTTTCTTATGAAAACAATTAAGTTTTCCAACGTGTTTTATAAACAGCTTCATTTAGATAATGATTACTCATAAATCTTACTTTAAATAGTCCTTACGGTGATGAAAATTCCATTTTTCTCAAGGGATATTGTTTTAACATTATAAAAACAATGTGTGATCTGTAAAAGAGTGATGAAAAGTTGTTCACCAAGAACTAACTACAATATAATAGGAAATGAGCTTTAGCCAAATAATCATGAGGTGCATGATCTCGAGGGCACTCAAAAAGAATAATCCACAACGTAACTCAATTCGAGGTTAGTACTTGTTTAATGGTTGCATCACTAATTCGAGCATTAGGAAGAAGCAAGAAAAGATAGATATCATCGATACATGTAGGATTTAGCAATCAAAGGTAGTATTTTTCATTAATCACAAACAAGTCAAAATTGTATCGTAACACATTACGTGTGACTATGTCATACAATTCTCAGAACTCATCCTACCAACTGATGTCTTAGTTAAGTTAGGGATTTTTATAAGATACCACAATGAATACTAATTTACAAGAGTCATGGGGGTTCCACCCGTCCCGAAAGATCCATCGGTCCCAATTTAGAAGAAGATCTCTTCAATTTATTTGTTGGACACTGGGCATCCTCGTTAGTGGACAATGGCCTAGGAACAACCCTTAACACGAACCAACAAACATTTAAAACCTTATAATTCAATTACTGGACTCAACAACTTCCTCTTAACAATTTCTTATTCCATACAAGTTAAATTTTACTTCATTCAAGTTTCAACCAAATCATACTCAATGTGATATCCTACATCATTCTCCAATACTTTCAACCTTATTCATAATCCTTAAAAGGGCAATAAAAGCTCGATATGAAAAATACTTAATTTCCAATCCTAGAGGTCCTTCATCAATAGTTATCAAATGAGTCACTAGTAAGAAATGACTCACACATTCAATTAGACTTCTCGGAAAGGTACTAGTGGCATGAGGCTTTTGGGTAATGGTTCCAATGACAGCCTCAAGTGTAACGTTCACCCTTTCGATTTCAAATTTAAGAATTGGATGACAACGAATCAGATGACATCTTTCTAGGTGGTAACGTTTTGTCAAACTCCACTCTATAAGGAAAGATCGTCATGACATCGATATCAGATTTAATCTCGCCAATTCTTTTTCAATATCACAATCAACTAATATCTACATTTCTACGAATATCAACCATTTCGTCAGGATCATAAATATCCACAACTTGGTTTAGATCTAGGATAGCTAGAATTCCTACGAGAATAGCTTCGATTAATCTACTAGGGGATTTAGGGTTCCTTGTGACAATCTACGTCGTATAAATACCTCGTATAAATATCAAAATAATCATCAAACAATCATGTAATCAAATTACATCATATGTATATATATAATCCAAGTTGTATATATATATATTAAAATAACACTTCTTAGTCTGGCCTTGTCGGTAACTCGGGAATTCTTCGGCACTGTTATAGTCAAAAGATTTTTTTAATTTTTTTTTAGACATTTTTAGAAAAAGTTTATAGTTAAAAGATTTTGAAATGTTTTATTCAAAACGTTGGTTTTAAAAATCTTTCGTTCTCTATAACGAGAGCTCTGGTACCAAACTGTAACACCCCCAAATTTATACAATTCAATACAGCGGAAGACTCGTTGGTGTTACGGGATAGCACATTACTCACATCATAGACAACGCTTAAAAATCACGTCGTTTAATAATAAAGCATTTCCATTCATAAATATCAAGTTTACATAGGTCCCAAGTCATTGTATTTTATATAGGTTTTACAAAGCATTTGAATGGAAATTATTATTTAGGTGCGGGCCGTGAATTCTTGTCGTCTTCCCGAGAATTACCTTCAAGTACCTGAGATAAAACATGTTAAAAGAAAAGGTCAGTGATAACGCCGAGTGAATTCATAGAGTTTAATAAAATCCATCAATATAACATCGGTATAAAATTATTACCGAAAATCATTTTGTACGAATCACTTTAATAGGCCCTAAAATAGCCAAAGTCATTTTATACAATTCCTTATCAAAATCATAATATAGGCTTTCACCTTCAAAATCATTATACGAGCCAATGTCGTAAAAACATCATACAATACGTTTTATAACGTTGTATAGATTAAATAAAAACCGTTATATGAATATGGTTATATAAAACCAAAACACGAACATAATATCAATGATAAGACCCTGTATTGCTAGTCAGGCAATATATCGTAATTCAATGCTTAAAGTAGTATTTCGTTAATTGGATTATTATAAGCCGCATGACATTGTTAACTTACTATAACCAACAACGGGTAGCTAACCCGATACTCAATTTTCCCATCTAAGTTAGCGTGTCGTCACAATAATCACGCTATGTAAATCTTCTCATACATAAATTCGCTTACCAATCAATGTGGCACGACGGGGATCAACCGTCAAGGCGCGAACTGGGGTGATCGTCCCCAAATAATACTATTATATGCATAAGCGTCTACCAAGTCCCGGTAGTTCACAATTCATGCTAATGGGACTTTTAGTGACATAACCTAACTTTAATAATCCATTTCATTTCATCTATCGGGCCATTTAATCATTCATCGGGTCATACAATCATTCGGGTCCAAATCAATAAACAAGCAATAGGGACAAATGGTGTCCTATTTTATAAAACTAACATGTTATCTCCCTCGCGGGTTTGTAAAACATTTATAAAAACATTTAAAAGAGTGCGAGGCTATGAACTCACGTTGATGTGGGAAGGCGGGTTATCGGCAATTCGGACGTACGGTACGTGCTTCAATCACGGAAACCTAGACAAATAATAGTTGTCTTAGACTTTTGTCCAATGACTTTATCAAAATAACAATTATGTATACATATGATGATTTTATATATATGATGATCAAGTGGGTTTACATATTCTCTTTTACTCATTTTAGTGTTTATGTATCGGTAACTTCTTACTAGTTTACTAGTTTTACCTATTTACGTGTTTTAGGTCCAATAAGCCTATTATAAGTTCATTAACTTGTATTAATCCATTTTATACTTGTATTATCAGTATTTATACTTTACATGTTGGGCCCAAATGGGTTAAGCCCAATAAATAAGTTTATAAGTGTTTTAGCCCATTTTGTTGTATTATTAGTCTAATAACGTTAACTTAGCCCGTTAATGTCCGTATGTTATATAGTTCGGGTTTTATCGGTTTTTACTTGTTATATATGTGTATATATCAGTATATCAGTTTATAAAAGTTTACATTAGACGGGTCCAACAGTCTAAGTTTTATTTAACAAAAACGTTAATTTTACGGTAATAGCCGAAAAAGTCGTAAAAATCATGTTTATAGTTTTATAACTTATAAAACTTATCAAACTACCATTTTTATAAAATGTCCATTTATTATCCTTATACATATTTATATAAATGTATTATATGAGTTAGTGGGTTTTAATTCACATTTTATACTATTTTTATTTGAGTGCTTATATAATACTATTATACTTTAATTTCCCAAAATCTGATTTTTACTTTCATGTTCACCAAAACAGCCATATCTAGAGTTCTATATGGAGATAGAAGCTCAAATTTTTATGGCATAAACTACATGATATGTGCTCCATTTACTCTTCTATGTCTACTGTTGAATCAGAATCTAAGTATTTTATAAAAATCGTCCAAAACAGTGTACTCAGATTTGTACTCTAAACAAGTTTTGATCATATCTCACTCATTTTTATGATTCCATTGCATGGCCAACTCTCACATGTGTATAACACCTAATACTTACTGTATATTGATTCCACTTTACCATTTTATCAGTTTAACATTTGGTTACTTACTGTTTTTATACAGCCATCCTTTTAAGCATGATTTTAACCTTGTTACCTATGGTTTTTCCATCTTTTTACCCATGTTTATCAACACCAAATCCCCACATAATATTTTTATCATCATTCATCATATATACATATACATAAATAAAGAAAATACAAGATTACATAATCAAAATAACAAGAGGATGGGAAGAACAATCTCTATACCACCAAAGTGATGAAAAGATAGGGTTGATGATGAACAAGACTTGGTTTTGGGTAACCAATTTTATGAGATATCAACATCACTTCTAGGATCACCAAGTATTTGTAGATTCCTCCAAAAATTAGCCCTTGTTCTTCATGAAAACTCCTTGAGAAATCAGCCCCAAACTCCCTTGAAAACTCCTTTTTACATGTTAAGATCACCTCCAATCTTCATAACTTCAATGGGTTTTCATCATATGTGTGAATAACATATGATTTCATGGTTAAATCAAGATCAAATGGGTTATTTAGGGTGAGAGTAGGACGAATTTTTGAGAGAGAAATAGGAGGATGAGAGTGGTTTGCATGTATGTGTTTGGGAGAAATGGTTTGGTTAGATAGTTTTGTGGTTTGGTGAAAGAAGTAGCTTAAATGTTAAGCTTGAATGGACAAGTGTCCATTTTAGTTGTATAAAAATGACACCAAGGTTGTGTTGGTGCTAAGTGTTGCCATCCTATATTAGTGGGGTGGGGCAAAACTTGTTTTGTCTCATCCCACTAATTTACGGGTATTCCTCGATTCTAGTTTCCTCGATTTGGGTGCCCTCGGGTCATTTTACGAAAAACGTTTTTTTTATAAATTATGAATCAACGGCACAAACCGAATCTAATAAAATTTGTCTCATCAAAAACGTAGTTCAAAAACGTAAATACGTAATCCTAAGGTTTCCGGTTTAGTCGTAAAGGACGTTAAATTATAATCGTAAGTCTTAATCTCTTCTCTTAAATTTGTGAGTTTATGAGCCAACACAAATTTAAAATCTCAAAATAATATTCACAGATAAATTTTTTTTTGAAATGTCGGACTGTCACCAAAGACGGTGTATGTAAACGCGAGCACGTAACGTAGAATCCTCCGGTTTAGACGTAGTCGATGCTACTTCAAGACGTAAATCCAAATTTCTTCCCATAAATAAGTGAGTTCATAATATAACATTAAAGTAATATTTTTAAATAATACATGAGAATAAAATATCAACCATAAATTGATGGATTGTCACATCCTTTCTCATTATAGAACTCTAGATATGGACATTTTAGTGAACTTAAAATTTAGGACTGATTTTGTGAAATTAAAGTTTAATATTATTATATAAGCACTCAAATAAATATAGTATAAAATGTGAATTAAAACCCACTAACTTATATATTTCATTTATATAAATATGCATAAGGATAAATAAATGAACATTATATAAAAATGGTAGTTTGGTAAGTTTTATAAGTTATAAAAACTATATACTGAGTTTTACGTCTTTTCAGCTAAAACCGAAAGATTAACGTTTTTGTCAAATAAAACTTAGACGGTCGAACACGTCTAATATAAACTTTTATAAAATCACATACTGATATATGAACTTATATAACAAGTAAAAACCGATAAAACCCGAGCTTTATAACATACTGACATTAACGGGCCAAAGTAGCCTTATTTGACTAAAAACCCGACTAGTTGGTAAGACACTAATAAACCTACTTACTGGGCTCAACCCACTTGGGACTAACTTGTAAGTATAATACTGATATTAAAAGTGTAAAATGGATCAATATCAAGTAATGGACTTATAATGGGCCTAATGGGCCTAGACAAGTAAAGAAAATGAACTAGTGAAACAAGTATAAAAGTTGTCAACACATAACACTAAAATGAGTAAATGAGAATGTATAAACCCACTTGATCATCATAATATATAAAATTATCATATGTATACATAATTGTTATTTTTATAAAGTCATTGTACAAAAGTCTAAGACGAGTATTATTTGTCTAGGTTTCCGTGGTTGAAGCACGTACCGTACATCCGAATTGCTGATAACCCGCTTTCCCACATCAACGTGAGTTCATAGCCTCGCACTCTTTTAAATGTTTTTATGAAATGTTTTATAAACCCGCGAGGGAGATAACATGTTAGTTTTGATAAAATAGGACACCATTTGTCCCGACTGTTTGTTTATTGATTTGGACCCGAATGATTGTATGACCCGATGAATGATTATATGACCCGATAGATGAAATGAAATGGATTATTAAAGTTAGGTTATGTCACTAAAAGTCCCATTAGCATGAATTATGAACTACCGGGATTTGGTAGACGCTTATGCATATAATAGTACTATTTGGGGACGATCACCCCAGTTCGCGCCTTGACGGTTGATCCCCGTCGTGCCACATTGATTGGTAAGCGAATTTATGTATGAGAAGATTTACACAAGCGTGATTATTGTGACGACACGCTAATTTAGATGGGCAAAAGAGTTTCGGGTTAGCTACCCGTTGTTTGTTGTAGTAAGGTAACAATGTCATGCGGCTTATAATAATCCAAATAACGAAATACTATTATACGCACTGAATTACCATATATTGCCTGACTAGCAATACGGGGTCATATTATTGATATTATGTTCGTGTTTTGGTTTTTCATAACCATATTCATATAACGGTTTTTATTTAACTTTATACAACGTTATAAAACGTATTGTATAATATTTTTACGACAATGGTTCGTATAATGATTTTGAAGGCAAACGCCTATATTATGATTTTTGATAAGGATTTGTATAAAATGACTTTGGCTATTTTATGGCCTATTACAAATATTTGTACAAAATGATTTTTGGTAATAATTTTATACCGATGTTATATTGATGGATTTTATTAAACTCTATGAATTCACTCGGCGTTATCGCTGACCTTTTCTTTTAACATGTCTTATCTCAGGTACTTGAAGGTAATTCTTGGGAAGACGACAAGAATTCATGGCCCGCACCTAAATAACAATTTCCATTCAAATGCTTTGTAAAATTTGTATGATATAATATGACTTGGGACCTATGTAAATTTGATATTTATGAATGAAAATGCTTTTATTATTAAACAACGCGATTTTTATGCGTTATCTATGATGTGAGTAATGTGCTATCCCGTAACACCAACGAGTCTTCCGCTGTATTGAATTGTGTAAATTTGGGGGTGTTACATAAGTAACCTTTCAAATCGTACGACCTTACTTATTGCAATTATTTTTATTCCTAATGCATTGATCTTATGGGATAAAAAGCCACAATTAAAAACATATGAGTTTTTGAAAGAACATTTTCATGTTCTACGTTTAGCATGATCACTTGTCAACTCTATCATCTCCCGTTCTTCACTATTTAAGAACCTCTAATTAAAGAGACTCGTGAATACTTAGCCATGCAAGTCAAAATTAAGCTAAATTTGGATTAGCTTTCATTAAGACTATATCAAATCAAAGTTTTGGGTTTTCAAGCCACCTATAGGATCTTGCACTTTCTTGGACTTTTTCAAGTTTAGAGAATGCTTTTTATAGTTCCCTTGATAAGTGACTTTCTAGGATCAATTATAGGAACTTGCGAAAAGTTCTTGTTCTTAACCCGAATGAGCTAAGACTTTCGCGTTTTAAATTTCTCTATATAAAAGTCTAGCAAAACTTGAATTGAGCGGGTTAAGGAATGTAAACGGCTCCAAATGCACATTAAGTCACAAATTAGCTCTTATTCTACCCATCGGAAAATATACATTCGTGTCTTAAAAACAGTTATTAAAACTAAGACAAATTTTAAAATATTTCCATTTTTAGCCTTATTAACAACAAAACATAACAAAACATTGAAAGTTGGAAAACGTGAGGGCGTAGCAAAGCAAGTATCTATTCACCCTCCATACTAAAATTAAACATTGTCCTCAATGTTTCGAGTCTAAAGGTGGAGCACCCCCATACTAGAGACGAAGAGTCGAATGCTTAGGATCTAGCATGGAAATGGTGATCAACAATATATCTAAAGCCGTTTAATAATTATGCTAAATGATAATTGTTAGAACAATAAAGAATATGTCATGGATTCGTGAAAAACTTCTTCAAGAAAACGATGGAGGCTCACGTAAACGAACGTGAGAGTCATCAGTCGTAGTGATGATGATGATCAAGATAACACAATCACAAACAACCACGAGACAACGAGTTGGAAGGGCACAAATCCCCTCTCATTATTTATTAGAAAGCATAAAAAAAGATAAGCATGGGATCTCCCCCACGAGGAACCTCGTTTTTGTTTACCGAGTCATGAGCTCGACTCGATCCCCTCAAAATGTGAAAATTTAGGGAAAATCATGGTATGGTCAATTTTTGATGGGGGCTTACATGATAAACAAGGCCCAAAAAGCAACCGGTATTATGGACTAAGTCCTTTAATGATGCAAAATACCGGGATCGAAGATGGCGTCTTCGTTTGCATTTTATAAACAAATCAGCGCCACTTCAACACGTGCCATAAACTCAAAGAGTTTGAAGAAAAGAGATGAGAAGTAAAAGGGTGGGACAATTGGTAAGACAAACTTTTGAGCTACTCGAGGTAGACTCGCACCAAGCAAATAGATATCGTTTCCATTTATTGCATCGGTGGAAGACCGAGATTTCCCTTCGCATGAAATTCCGGGATCGAATATCTCGTCCTCGGTGGACAAGGATGAGGGAACATAAGGGGCTTCCCCCATACTAAAACCACACAAAGCATCGTCAAAAGGAGTAGACGAGTTTGTAGCACTCAAATCATGTGGTGATCACGGAGTTAGATTTGTAGAAAAATCTTTTAAATCAACTTTAAAATCTTTTCCTTTTTTATCTTTTAAACTCTCCTTATGAAAACCCTTTTTGATTATGTCGAAAACATTAGGTGTTTCTAAGATGATGTTAGTCACACTAAAAATTCTCACATTTGAAAACCGTTTTGGTGGTGATAAGTTCTCAAAACGTTTGTCGACAAAGAAAACCTCCCCATCGGGATCAACATATTCGTCATTCGATAGATCTTCCATAGAAACCGGCAACTTATAAACACTTTTCAAGAATGAATGTTCGAGGTGAGGCGAAAGATTATTCAATTCAAGTGTTGACGGTTTGTTCTTTGTAGGCTTCACACTCATAACCTCCACCGGCGGAGGAAATGGTAAATCGTTCTTGTTGACATTTCCTAAAACTCTTGGTGGAAGTTCTTTGCAAACGACGTTGGTTGAATCACCATGTGTTGGAAATACGTTTTACGTATTTATGAAGGATCGGTCGCTCCAACGATATATTAATGTAATGGGCTCGTGATCTACTTAGTAAAGATATAGTCCATATAGCCCGTATGTAGGGTGGGCTTTATATACCCCTCCTAGCATGTTAGGAGGGGTTGGTGGTTACATTTCATTATTATTCCATATTTCACTTTCTGTATCTATCTTTCTTTCCTCTCCTCTTTCTCTCTCAACACCCTCATCTCCTTCACCCTTCATCTCCATCTTATCAATAGGTAAATCATAGTTTAACAAATCCTTAGAAAACGTAGACCTTCAGTTGGTACCAGAGCCATGGTTAAATCTTAGGATTTGCGTTTTTATCTATTGATTTTCTTGTCATAATCTTTTTATTTTTTTTTATGTAATCTTTTCGTCTTATTTTTTTTCACATCTGTCCAATCAGTTTTTTATAACTTGTCCAATCAGTTTTATATCTATTGATTTGCTTGTCATAAACTTTCAATCACTTTTTAAAGCATCAGTTTTATTTTTATCAGTTTTATATTTTAACTAGTTTTATTTATTTAAAAAAATCATCAGTTTCTTTTTAGATCTATTTTTATTGGCCAAATTAGTTTCAATTTTTCTATCAGTATTGGTTTATTAGTTTCTTATACTGTTTTTGTCTCATCTTTTTCATTTTATTTATTTATTTTTTATTTCTTTTTCTGCTATCATTTTTTCATCAGTTTCATCATTCATCACATTTTGATCCATCTATCTCCAATTTCTGTTTTCTTTTTTGTTTTTCCGAACGAACAACAGTTTTTCCGAGCGAAAGGTTTTCCGAACGAACAGATTATTCTGGATGAAGGTTTATTCCGGATGAAGGTTTATTCCGGATGAAGGTTTATTCCGGATGAAGGTTTATTCCGGATGAAGGTTTATTTCGGATGAAAGTTTTTAAAGACTCTACATCATTCAAACATAACGGAAACAAAAGCATCCTCGACCAACACTCGACTCGACTCCCCCACCCCTCGTCACAAACAAACCCCTCATACTCTTGACTTCCTGACTCACCTAAACACTCAAACCTAGACTCTAGACTTGACTCAGACTTCTTTTTACCTCAACCACAACATCCTCTCGACACCTCGACGACACAAAAACTGACTCAATTCTTTTCTTTTCTTTTTAGATCTTATCACACGAACAAACTATCCTCACAGATTCGTGATTGGTCTTTAAACCAAATCTTTATTATTCGAAATTAAATAAAGTTTCATAACAAACTTGTTATAATCTTTATTCTTTTCGATTGAATCGATCCAAACACACATGCAACAAACTGTCATCGATCCCAAAACCCAAAAAATAAAACCAAAAGTACCTACCCGAGACCTTAATTAAAGATCTTGAAGCCGATTCACTCGTCTTCATAGGGAATAGTTGGGATTGATTTGTGATTGTATATCACGAGTGTGAAAGGGGTGTTTGATACTATTGGTGTTTTTTAGAAAGAGATCAACTAGGATTTAGAAGGGATTGATTTGTTTCTGTGATTGAGAGATAACATAAAAAGGAGACGGAGGAGTTAAGTTTTTGGTTTCAAGATTTATAGGGGCGGAGGATTGGGTGTTCATCAGATTTTGGTTACACAAATTTGTGAGGTTGTGATATTAGAGAGACGGAGGAGTATTCTTTGTTGGGAGAAGAGAGAGATAATAGGAATTCAATGACGGAAGTTTTGAGGAGGAGTGTTTTTTGTTTTTGTGTTTTATATACAGAATAGTTAGACGGAGAAACCTATGCTATCCCACTTGCAATTCATAGACGAGATTACAAAGTTTTTGTTTGGGAATTGTGGAAATCACGCCACGTGGGTAGCTATCTTCTCACAAATTCAATTTCAGATTTTTCTCTTAAAAAACGCTATATATATATATATATATATATATTAGATTTTCTATTTTTTATTTTTTATTTTTTATTTTTTTATTTTGAATTTTAAGTTAAGTTATACAGTTTCATAGTTTAAACCTATTTTTTTTAATTAAGTTAACTTTATATATTAATTTTTTGTACATCGTATTGAGGCAGGTATTTAGAAAGAACCAAAGTGGTAAACTATTTAACGGGCAGTTCATTATATTTACCGTAGCTTGGATTTACTTGTTGACGGGCTTTATTTTTGGAGTGAGCCGACTTTGCTTTAGTCTCCGGTTTATTTTATCATCGTTTGAGCCGACTATAATTTTTGAGCCGAGTAAAGAGTTACACCATCATACGAGGATTGTGACGAAGGTTTACGGTTTTGGTTGGGGTGTAAAATCTCGTACACTCGACTTCACGATTTTTTTCACGAATTGTTAAATTCCGAAAACAACCACATCCACAATCATTTTTCATCGACATTCAATGGATTCGTTGAGTTCGACATTTCAAGAGGGAGAATCGCATTCAATGCAAAACGAAGTTAGAAAAAGTGGCATCACTTCATTTCAAATGCTTTAGTATCATCTAGTTACTCTTTCACGGATTCAAGGAGGGAGCGAATTTGTGACAATCTTTGGTCAAGATCGTCATATATTCATGGAATCGATGTTCATCATCTTGACCCAACTAGCATAGCAACTCCACAATAAAGACTTTAATCTCTCTGCATCTGCACTTGCATATAAGGCTCTTGTGACACAACTCACTCCTTTCCTCCAATTCAATATCATCAAGTCTGAAAGTTCATTGATTTGCCAATCATTTCTTCGAGATACACATACCGAGCTTCGAGATTTCCGTGGTACAATATTGAAACTCATGACATCGGTCTCGTCTTCGATTTATGAAAGATCTCGACTTCAGCAAACGTATGATAATGGAGTGCAAGAATCTACGATGCCGATGCAAGAGGAGAATGGTCATATGGTTGACAACTTGGAGCCTAACGGTGGCAAGAGCACGGAATCAGGAGGACACCATGATACCAGTAGCACTTCAGGGAATGTTCACGAGATCTCTTTTGATGACACGTTACCCGTTTATGACGAAGATCCTGCAAACATGGTACAATGTAATGTTGTTTATGATGTATATGCTGATGACATGCCGTATATTGAGCATTCTGAACCTAATTATGACAAACATGGGATGGAAAAGAGTGATAGACATACCACATCTGATTCATCCGATGTGAGTCATAATGGGGGAGAAAGTGTTCAAAATGATAAACATCATGATAATTGTTTAATAACTGCCTCATTGACTGCTTCTGATTCCAAAATTAGGGAGCTCGAAACGATTGTAGCTCAACAATCAAAAGATCTTGAGGATGCCAAACTTGAATTTTCTAAGAAAACGGACAAATTTGAAACATACTTTGAAAAACTTGAAAAGTCAAACGTTGTTCTTGAAAGAAAATTGGATCAAAAAGTTGTAGATTCTAAAGCTGAAAAGGAAAATCTTTTGAAACAAATTCAGTTACTAGAGTCTAAATTGGCATCCCAAGATAGATTGCTCAAAGAAAATGAGACTTTAAAGGCCCAAGTACAGGAAAAGGTTTTTGCTATAGCTGCGTTGAAAAACGAATTAAGAAAAAATAGAGGAACTAGTGGGGACACTAAGCTTGAAAAACCATCAATCTTGGGGAAACCGCCTACAAATCAGTTCATTAGACAACCGACTGTCAGACAACCTACTGCATTTAGATCCGAGTGACCACAATCCTCCAGACCTCGGTTTGCCTCCCAAGTTGATTTGGTTCATTTTCGTAGACCAGTCACTCCACCATCTAGGCCCAATGTGGTCAAAACAGCGTTAGCAAGATCTAATCAGATGATTGCCCCTAGTTTTCCTAAAAATACCAAGACCACGTCTAGAACTAGTTCAAATGACGTTTGCCATAAATCTGGTCTTAGGGAAGCTAAGCAAAAGACACATGTAAGAGATAGCAATGTCAAACCTAGTCAGATGCCTTCTAGATTACCCAACACTGCTAACCGTAGCATGTCATCTCCTAGGAGCATCGATCAATCATCTAGGAATTACTCGGACATTAAATATGCTACTTGTAAAACATGTAGAAAATGTGTCTTTACGGAAAATCATGATTCTTGTGTCAAGAAATTACTTGATGAGGTGAACTCCCGTGCTAGACTTAAATCCCAGTGGATAGCTAAAATCAAACCCTTTGGTAAAGTTTGGCGTCCCACTGGTAGAACTTTCACTCTTGTAGGAAACGAGTTCCCTTTAACTAGGATAGTCTCCGATTCTACTAAGTCTACTAGGGAGGAAACTGATAAAGATGATACTTCACTTAAGCCTAAACTTAAGGTTTTCTATAAAAGGAAACGTTTGCCAGCCAAGACTAGTGAATCATCTACTCAGGTCGCTTTTGACACAAGTAAAGCCAACTGTGAACCCCCACGTGCTTCTAAAATTGATATCGCTAACCCATGTCAAAGCAAGCAAATTCCTAATGAGAATGCAGGTACCAAAGTTGATGTTCCAAAAGAACGAAGCGGTCCAATCGTTGTATACCGTTAAACTAAGGACACTCTTAGAGTTTGGTTGCTGAAGAAGCAGATATCGGAGAAACAAGTATCTCAGGGGATTCATGGTTAAAGCTTACAAATGACTTATAGTCATATCACAGACTGTAACCCGTTCATCAAAGAAAGGAAAGTTTATCGCCGATGATAAACTTATCCTAACAACGAGAAATTAAGTTTTCTCGGGCATGAGCTAATATTAAAAACATTCCAAGTTTTTAAGCTCATGCACAATGACTTACAGTTAAATATCAGACTGTAACTCGAATTTCAATTTAGGAAAGATTATCTTTAAAGATAGCTTATCCTCGTAACGAGAAATTAATCTTTCTCGGTCATGAGCTTGTATTAAAACATTCGAAGTTTTAAGCTCAGAAAGGAAAGTGTATCTTTTAAATAAGAGAACTTTTCCTCATAACGAGAAATTAACCTTTCTCGGTCATGAGCTTTCCGTTAAAATAGTCAAAGTTTTCAAGCTCATGAAAACGACTTCTAAGTAAATGTCAGCTTAGGACTCGTCCTTCAGATAAAAGGAAAGTTTATCGCCGATGGTAACTTATCCTTACAACGAGAAGTTTACAACTTCTCGGACTTGAGCTTTCCTAAGATATTCAACACTCTTAAGCTCAAGTAATTGTTTTTTCAAAACTTTGAACACAAATTTTCAAGAATTTCTCAAAAGATTTTTCTAAATCTTTCAAAATTGTGTGTTTAAAATGTTTTGATAACAAGAGCATGTCTTCTGGAATCAATAATATTTACGAACCTATAAATGTCATTCAATAATGACATGGGGATGTAAATAAAGTTCGAGCAGAAGTTTAAAAGATTTAAAACATGCTCCATATGGTTTGCTATTATTTCCAGTAGTAACCCGCTTTTCACATTGAAGTCAAGCATTTCGTCTGAAAGCTTTGACTTCAGAATCCAAAGTTATCAACTCCACAATCCGAAGTTCGTTGCAATTGATATCTACATACTCGACGATGCGACTACTCAAACGGCGACTACAACTCTTTCAATAGAACACGGGTCAACAATTAAGGGGGAGCAATTGTCCCGCATTCAGAATCTTTGACGCCGAAAGTGCCAAGTTCACATGTTGGTGTCAAGAAAACGATATCAATCGTACACATGGAGTCAAGAGATAACTTCAGACGTGATGAGGCAACCAACATTCGTGAACAAGAATCATGTGCTTCTTTCATATGATGTTCTCCATCATTCAGGTCCAACCTCATAAAACTGCTACTCTTGTGAATACATTATCATATATGATCTTTTCATGTGATAAATACCTTACACTTGTGTTTAAAAGGTACTTCATTCACGTTTCAAGTACACCCTCATTAATTTGAGGGGGACCTTGTTAAATTCATGAAGATAAATGGATTTAATCGGATTTGCATTTTTCATCCCAAATTTTTTCTTAAAACATCACTAAATCAATTGATATTAAAAACATCGATTGGGTTAATATTTTTAATATGGGGGAGAAAATGTGATTTAATGTGTCTCAATGGTTTGACTTAATGTGCTGGCTCATCCCAACATGTGCGAAATGTTTTCGGATATCGTGGCATATGTTAAGGGGGAGCAAAATGGATTTGGATATTCAAAATGGATTTCATGGTGACGTTACATACCCAAAACATCTTAATTCACGACAGTGACGATTGTGGTGACATAAGGATGGTAGGATAGGTTATAGTCCAATGATTCTTCTAGAACCGGAGGAATCTTCCCAAGGACATTCCATAGCTAGAAATAGAAGTCCTTAGGAAAGATAGAGAAAGATTGTGAACGTAGCTGAATGCCGACCAAGTACATAAGTTAGCACTAGAACAATCACAACAATGTGCTAGTTATGACGTATTGGTAAGCATTGAAGGGGTTGAAGAATGAAAACGAATTGTAAAGATAAAGGGTGTAAAGAAAGTATCCCTCCTTACAACTTAGGCAGAAACCGGGTCAATTCATATGCTATTGAGATCATTTTTTAAATGATTGTTGATATTGAAGATAGACATCATGGACGCAGTGATGCAATGCACAACCCATCCCAACTAACTCATATATCTCTCAAAAGATATTTGTTTTAATCACACGGGGACAACACATTATCTATTGATTTAATCACTCCGAATAAATTAATATTGAAAAGGTGGCACTCCCCTCCAGCCTCCGATCACTAAAATCCAAAATGCACGATCGAGTCTAGAGCCATTTGAGATCATCAAATATCTCATTAGGACACTTTCATCATTCCTTGCTTGTTTACACAATGTGAAAAGTAAGAAAGATATTAAGAGTCCTACACAAAATCTTCATGATCTTGCCTGAACATCCGAGTAATACGAAAGTATTTACAATGAATATGGAAATCCTTCTTGAGCGAACGTCAAAAAGCTCATGGTAGGTGCTTGTGCGATTCTTTATGAATCAAACTTGTGATAACTGGAAAGCAACAGTGGTTTAAACTCTTAAATGAATTTAAACACGTTCCAGGCCTCTACGCAATATCTTAGTGATCTTTCCAGAACATTCAGAGTAATACTATTAAGTATTTACAGTGACGAATGGAAATCCTTCTAGTGTTAACATTAAACAACACTTGGTAGGTAACTTGCAAGATTCTATATGAATCAAGCTAGTGACAACTGGAAAGAAACGATGGTGCGGTTCTTAATTGAACTTCACTTGTTCCTGGAACATGAATTGACGGCTTCAAATCATGCGGATAATATTATCCAAATGATTCACTCTTTACGTTCGCAGTCAGCTTTGGACGATCGAGTAAAGAGAACGGGTTTACCCGCGAAATCTTGTCAAGGAGGTTCTCTATTGAAACTACCTGCCACAAGTACGATATTTAATATTGTCCAACGGTCTTCACCGACCGGAGGTAAAATGCTACCGAACTAGAATGAAATGTTCAAGGCCATTTCATCCGTGTATATGGTTTGTTGCTAACTGTCTTATGCAGCGTAACAAGAAGGTGGCTTTGCGGTGTATAATCCAGAAGAAGTCGTCACTACATGCTTATACTACATACACTTAGTACTTCAACAAATTCAAGAAAGTCTGACGGTCAAGTCTTCCGCTGTATCAAACTCTGAAGCTTTCATGAATTTAAAGGTATAAGTATGTGGAACATGAAGTCACGAAGAGGCAAATATCACAAGTGATGAATGCACAAGGTCAAGGCAAAGAAACATGCTCAAGACTAAAGTCAAAGATCACATCAATCATATTCACAAGAACAAGATCGAAGACTCAATCATAGATGCTAGGTTTAAGATTTTGTAAAAAGATGTGACCTCCCTTAGGGGGAGATTGTTGGAAATACGTTTTTCCAATAAAGTCTCGGTCACATCTTAGTTAGCATAGATCACGAGATATAGACTATTTAGAACTTTGTCTCTTGGAGCGACCTCCCTTAAGGGGAGATTGTTGGAAATACGTTTTACGTATTTATGAAGGATCGGTCGCTCCAACGATATATTAATGTAATGGGCTCGTGATCTACTTAGTAAAGATATAGCCCATATATCCCACATGTAGGGTGGGCTATATATACCCCTCCTAGCATGTTAGGAGGGGTTGGTGGTTACATTTCATTATTATTCCATATTTCACTTTCTCTATCTATCTTTCTTTCCTCTCCTCTTTCTCTCTCAACACCCTCATCTCCTTCACCCTCCATCTCCATCTTATCAATAGGTAAATCATAGTTTAACAAATCCTTAGAAAACGTAGACCTTCACCATGGTTTAAAGTAGCAATAGAATAGACATGAGAAAGCTTGGAGTTTTGTGTTGCCTTGATGACAAGTTCTTCCTCATTGAAACGAAGGGTTATTTTTTGAGCATGAACATCAATAAGTGCTCTCGATGTATCCAAAAATGAACGACCCAAAATGAGAGGAACTTTTCGATCGATAGGAATGTCTACAACGATAAACTCCACGGGATAGTAGAACTTTCCAACTTTGACGAAGACGTCCTCGGCTACTCCACATGCTAAAATCGCAGAATGGTCGGCCATCTCGATAGACATGTTCGAAGGAGTAAAAGCCGGAAGCGAAAGCGATTTGAAAATCTCAAGAGGCATTAAATTAATACTAGCACCTAGATCGGCCAAGGCGTAGCATTCCTCCATATCTTGTATTGCACAGGGAATCAAGAATTTACCGGGGTCACCGACTTTTTGTGGTATGCGGCTAAGAAAAACCGATGAACAACTAGACGATTGTTGTAACTTCTCTTTGTTGTTTAGCATACTTTTGAAGTTTGCGGCGATTCGAGGCATCATGATTAAAGCATCGGCAAAACTTATGTTAAAATGTATATCACGAAACATTTTCATAAATAGCTCAAATTGATAATTATTCCGTTCTTGTGCTTTTTCCTTGCCACGTCTCGAAGGGTATGGTAAGGGTGGTGTGGGTTGGACATTAGGCAACGTCCTTGGAATCTCGGGTTCCATGTTTTGTATTGGTTCAACCGTAGGTGTGGTATGAGCGGTACTTCGTGGGCTTGTGATATGCTCCTTTTCGACCATCACCTCGGGCTCTTTCTCGATTTCCTTCTCCGTAGAAGTACTTGGACGAGAGATTGGTTCCTTGAAAGTTTTACCACTACGTGTAGTAATAACCTTCATTTCTCCCTTCGGGTTTGCAATGGTATCACTAGGAAGACCATCCGAGGAAGAGGGTTTACACATGATTGCTTCAAACATTTTTGCCATTCGGTCTTCAAATTTTGATTGCCTAGCATCTGATTTGAACAATTCTTGCTTAATCTCATGTTGTCCTTGTTCCATCTTTTGTTGATTTTGTTGAAGACGTTGAACATTTCCTTCCATTTTACTAGCATGAGTCTTAAGTTCATTAGCAAGTTCGTTTTTAAGCTCGTTTTTCAACTCAGATCTTAAGTTAATCATCTCACGTTGCATATTATCAAACTTAGCATCGTTTGCCATTGCATAATCCAAAAATTCTCCATTAAGATTTTTAGTGTGAGCATTTTGAAAACATTGTGTAGTGTTTTGAAAATCACGGTTTTGGTTTTGATTTGCAACTTGTCCATTCCCACTTTGATAATTCCCCTTGTTGTAGTTACGTGAATTGCCTTGATAACCACCATTTTGATTGTTGTTTCGATAGTTATTGGCATTTTGATTTGGTGGAGCTTGATTTGGGCAGGAACCTTGGCCGTTTTGGTTGTAAGTTCCCGTTGCTACGTAAGCACTCGAAGTGTTACCACCGGCGGTAATGCACTCGGAAAGATCATGAGATCCACCACAAGACAAACAACTCTTATCAACCGCTTTAACCGAAGAGGAATTCAAAGCATCTTGTGCTTTCCAATGAGTCATAAGATTTGAAAACCTATCGAAAAACCTATTTTACTCATTAGCTTCATCATGTAAGGCATTAATGTTACGAGACGATGACGAAGATGACGAACCCATATTGGCAACACTCGGTGTGTTACGAGGGTTACAAACCTTAGATCTATTATCGATAATCTTTAAAGCCTCATCGGTCGTTTTGCACAAAAATTACCACCCACGACGACATTCAAATAATCTCGTTCATGATCATTAAGCCCATTATGGAAAGTATCTATTTGATGCAATTCCGAAAAATCATGGTGTGGACATTCATGTAACATTTCCTTAAATCGTTCCCATGCCATTGAAAAACTCTCATTATTACGTTGTGTAAACCTTGAAATCTCATTTTTCAAATGTGTTGTTTTAGATGGTGGAAAAAATTGGTTCACAAACTTAGAAACGAGATCACCCCATGTCAAAATCGAATTTGGTGGTTCTTTCTCGAGCCAAATTTTTGCGGGTCCATATAACGAGTATGGAAACAACATCATCTTAATGGCGTCATGTGGAACATCCTTAAACTTGCTAGTTGCGGTGAGACGATTAAAATTCCTTATGTGGTAATGCGGGTTGTCTTTCTCATGACCTCTAAACTTATTTGATTGCAACATCGACATTAAACCCGTCTTAATCTCGAAATTCTACGCAAGGATGGCGGGAATCACAATGGCTTCTCCAAAACCGTCGGTGGGTGCTTGAAGCAACTCCATCATAGTACGATTAGCCATGACGACTTCTTGTTCTACAATAGGTTCAACAATTGGAGTTTGTTTTTCAATCAACGGCTCTTGATTTCCTTGACTTTGACGACGTTTAGGAGCTCGTTTTGCTTGATTACGAGTTTTCATAAACTTCACGAATAATGGGAGGTGAGCAAAGAAGATTCTTTTTGGGTGTTTTGTGAATTTTCAATTTTTTTTTTGTGTTTTTGATTGTTTTTAATTTTTTTTGGATTTTGTGTATCTTCGTACACAACAATCTACCAAATCTCTCCTCGAATCAAATTCTTGATTAAAGAAGCCTCAAAAGAATGAAAACGATCACGTGGAGTGAACGCCTTCGAATGACTTTAGAACTTTTGTGAAAACCAAATTGATCAAGAGGGTTTAATCACAAAGAAAACCAAGCAAATATATATGATACGTAATAATACTTTGGGCGGCAAAACCCTCGATTAGCCTTCAATATCAAAATACTCACAAGCAAGCGGGGAAATGAGGCAGCACGAAGCACTTAAGAGCCTTTTTCCTTAGGGTATATTTTATAATACCCGCCTTATACCCACCTTATAGTTCGTATTTTTCAAAATCGAGCTTCACGAAAGTATTTATCTATTTTTGCCTTTTTCTTTTTGTTTGAGATTTGAATACAATAATTAGGAGATCAAATCCCAATTAAGGTTGTGTTTTCACACTTTTGGAGATATTTTGTATTGATTGTGATACTTAATACAATATAGTAATAATAATTTCACAAGAAAAACGAAAAACCGATAATACGTATTAGTAGATTTACTAATACAAATACTATTTATGGTTAATATTAAAAACAACAAGACAAATTAATCACGACACACCTCCCCGGCAGCGGCGCCAAAATGATTGTGGCAAAATACGACCTTTTAGGAAAAAGGCGTAAAAGCTGTAAGTATTAAGTATTGATTTAGGAAAATCAAACACTAATGACCCTTATGATGTGAAAGTTCGTTTCCCAAGGAGGTATATGTGTGTGACTAAAATGTGACAAGATTTGAGATTAATATTTGAGAGAAAGGGATGAGAAAATAGAATGACGAAGACGTGAAATTAATTACTACGACGACTAAACGTAAAATCGTAAAAAGAGCAAAAATAAAATTAATTCTAAAAATTCCCAAAAATAAAATTAAATAAACTAAGAGTTTACAAATGATCAAAACTTTTTCAAACCTTTTAATTAATTAAATATTAATTTTTAAATGCTAATTAAAGCCCTAAAAATCAAATTAATTATCAAAAAGCCCAAATAAAGTTTTTTCACTTTGTAAACCTCAATAATGACCTAAACAGATTAAAAACTATTTTTATAAATTTTTAAACTAATAAAATTATTTAAAATGATTTAAAAACTATTTAAACTTAAAATAATTATAAAAATTAATCTAATGATGATAAAATTGATCTAAGAGTTGAAATTCAATAATAAAATAATATTAAAATAATATTAAAAATCCAAAAATTATAAAAAAAATTCTAAAAACTTGAAAACTAGTTTATTTTAACCGAAATAAACAGAAAATTAAAGTGAAATTACCAAATTACCCATGGGCCCCCAAATGGGCTAAAACCAAAAACAGTCAACCTTAATGGGCTTTTGGGACCAAAAAGTCAAACTAGGCCCAAATGACCTTAAAAACACTATCTGACTCAAAATTTAATTCTAAACATAAAAGTTTGAAGGCCCAAAAGCTGGTTTTGAGCTTATCACAGCTTAAATAGTCAACAACTTATTCTTATTGGGCCAATAAGCCCATTAAGCAATAAGCCAATGCCATAAGCTCTGCTTAAACACACAACCTTCTTTTGAGATGCCTAAGAGATATGTGAAAATAAATTTTGAAAAATCACACTAAATAAGCCAGAAATAAGCCAAGAAGATTTCCACTAAAAGACAAAATAGTCGACTTGGAGTTCTAGACCACCTCAGACCTTCTAATAAGTTGCAACAGACTCTAAATGACTTAATTAAGAAAAATCAACAAAGAAAAGTTCAATAAGCCAAGCCAAATAAGCACAATAAGCTGATAAGCCCTTATTTAAAAGTCAAAGTGTTTGGTTTTCTAGTTAACCCTCAAAGTCAAACCCTCAAATGCTCCAGAATGAACAAATGGGTCAAATAAAGTGACATATATTACAAATTTAAAGTTGTTGCAGGTTAAAATAAGCTAGAATAGCTTATTGATAAGCACCAGTTGAAATAACACTAGCAGTGGCTAGCAGCAGGGGAAAGGAGTTACCACTGCTTTGACTATTTGACTTGATTTTTTAGAGAGATCTAGTTGGATTCAAATGGAAACAAGGGCACCCTTCTGATCAGTGAATCACAAGGAGTCTATATCAACAAAGAAATCACAAATTGGTTCACTGAATAAGCCCAGAATAAGCAAACAGTCCACAGATATTGCACAGACCTTGAAAATAAGCAGTTATGAACAAATAAGCATTTTGAGCATGAATATGCCTGCCAAATTGAACCAAATGCATACACAAGCTATAATAAAGTCCAATAAGCACAAATAAACTTGTTTCAAGCAATGGATCAAAGTAAATAAGCAGATTCAAGCACCAAAAGTTACTGATTAGCAAAAGTGATTATCCAAAATCCTTTTGCTGATCTATTTGACCACCAATATGTGGAAACCTTGGTTTCCTCGAATCTTTTAGCTACTAGGCATAGTCATTGTTCATATGATTAACAATCAAAGCGGAAAAGAACAATAACTATGTAACAAGGTGTTTAGGCACAAAGAACATGAATTAAAACAAAAGGATTGTTCATTATATTAATAACAAACAATCACTAGACGTGTATGTATTGAATCCCACGTCTAGTCGACACACGCTTTTAGGTTTACATTGTATATGAAAGTTATTAATAAACCTAATACCCTTGGTTCCTTTTATAGTGTAAGGATTATGGTTTACAAGAGATAATATCAAATAAACATGTAAATCTTCTATTTAAATAAACTAATACAGAATAAAGTCTGCATACTTATCTAAATATAAGCTTCCAAAGGCTTCTTGTCTACGTTTCTGACAATGCTTGAATTGCATGTGACAATGCTTGGATTGCACTTGACTATGCTTGCTTCTGTCAATGCCTGATTTGTTCTTGACAACGCCTGGAATACACTTGCCAATGCTTAGACAAATACCTTCATGTTTTCTTTGTTTTTGAGTTTCTGCCACGTCAACTTTTTGACCCAACAATCTTCCCCTAGTTGATGTTGGCAAAACTCTTTGTGTATCTCTTGTAAGTTGTACATCATCTTCAAATTGCTTCCCCTCAAATGTAGCATGTATGTCTTCCCCTTTTTGTCACATCAACAGGGAAGGAAATAATGTATGCAATCGAAGATTCTCCAAATGTAGGCTCTATGTAATGACCTTGAAGAAAAATAAGTACAATAATTTTGATGTAGAAGTAGAATAACCCAAACTTTGTATTTCTTTCACCCAATTGCTCACAAGTTGATAAACTCTTCCCCAAGTTGTCGAAACGACTAGAGAAAAATGCAACTCTTTCATTGCAAAAGGAGGCTCAGTTTATTGGTACGAACGGGAACTGAAACCAACAAAAACCGCACAACTATAAGCCAGTTGTTAGCTATAACAATATATTTAGATCCAATGATAAAGGTGTATTGCTCACCCATCAGTTTTTATTACATGGGTACTGGTAACCTTCACGACTATGAGCCAATCGTATGCTATAACAATATATTTAGTCCAATGACAAGGTATATTGCTCACCACAGTTTTTGTTACATGGGAACTGGTAACCTTCACGACTATGAGCCAGTCGTACGCTGTAACAATATATTTAGTACAGAGACAAGGTGTATTACTCACCTATATAAGAAAAACAAATTTGTGAAAACTAACTTCAACATCAAACTTACCATAAGAATTCTTCTCCTTAATCATATACGACTTTATAAAAAATATCCGAGCCATAAATATCAATTTGATATTCTGTATAGAAACGGAGATCCCATGTACCTTGGTGTGTAAATTCCTCCTTTTTGTGTGCTAAAAACGTACCAATTTTCTCAAACAGCAGCTATTCTTTTGTTGTCCAACATCCTTCACTGTCCAATATCTTCCTTTGTCCAAGATATCATCACTGTGTGTTGTCCAATATCAGACAACACTTGTCAGCGTTTGAAAATGTATATATCGGACAACTAGTGTCAACGCTTCCCAACAACGCTTAACTTATTCCTGTCAGCGCCAACTTTAAACCTGTCAGCGTCTGACCATCATCGTCTCATCCATGCCTTGTCAGCGTCACACCAACATCTATCAGCGTCACACCAACATCTATCAGCGTCTAAATAACACCCATCAACAGCAAATTGATCTAGGGTTTTATAAACCCTAAATCATGATTTTATGTGAAAAACCATAAACTATAGTGAATTTCGACATCAAATAACTTCTTCATGAGAGCTCACATCGAAGATCCCTTCGGTGAGATCCTAGACACAAGTGCCAAGAACCTACAGCGCGAATTTCACGACGATCCACGGGTTAACGAAGGAGAAATCGCGTTTTTACTATTATTGTTCACAGAAAACAGCATATGATCACTGCTGACTTTGACGCTTAACTTTTTCTTGGGGATAGATCACGACAATCCCTCCGGTGGATATCTAGATATATGTGTGTGAAACACACACAAAAAATTTCGTGGCGATCCAACAGTTGAATAAAAAGTTATTGCCTTCTAAGTACTGTTGCGCACACAAAAACGTCCAGAAAAACCTATACGGATTTTTATTTTTCTTCATGATACACGAACACCTTGTTGGTCCTAGCATCACGAGCCACGAGGCTCTGATACCAATTGTGGAAACCTTGGTTTCCTCGAATCTTTTAGCTACTAGGCATAGTCATTGTTCATATGATTAACAATCAAAGCAAAAAAGAACAATAACTATGTAACAAGGTGTTTAGGCACAAAGAACATGAATTAAAAAAAAAGGATTGTTCATTATATTAATAACAAACAATCACTAGACGTGTATGCATTGAATCCCACGTCTAGTCGACACACGCTTTTAGGTTTACATTGTATATGAAAGTTATTAATAAACCTAATACCCTTGGTTCCTTTTATAGTGTAAGGATTAGGGTTTACAAGAGATAATATCAAATAAACATGTAAATCTTCTATTTAAATAAACTAATACAGAATAAAGTTTGCATACTTATCTAAATAGAAGCTTCCAAAGGCTTCTTGTCTACGTTTCTCACATGCTTGAATTGCATGTGACAATGCTTGGATTGCACTTGACAATGCTTGCTTCTGTCAACGCCTGATTTGTTCTTGACAACGCCTGGAATACACTTGTCAACGCTTAGACAAATGCCTTCATGTTTTCATCGTTTTTAAGTTTCTGCCACATCAACTTTTTGACCCAACACAATC
Organism: Glebionis coronaria; assembly: GCA_025667525.1. Classification (NCBI taxonomy): domain Eukaryota; kingdom Viridiplantae; phylum Streptophyta; class Magnoliopsida; order Asterales; family Asteraceae; genus Glebionis; species Glebionis coronaria. Next base: position 503,802 of record JANFOE010000139.1, on the reverse strand, counting down.
CAATTTTAAGCCTTCAAATCTCTTTCCCTGATTAAGTTAACCAAAATTTAACACTTGTTATCCCTAGTCTACCCTTAGATCTAGGTGTCCCAAAAATTTTAGCCAAAATTCCCAAGTAAAACTGATTTTATGACCCTTTGATTGATTTAGGTGTTCAAGCCCACAAAACTTGCAGATAACCACCCCTTTATAGCATATAAACAAGTAACAAACCACTAGAACCAAGAACAACAACACAAGCTGCCTTAAATCCCTTTGAATCAGTTAACCCAAACACTCCTTTGGAATCTGATTTTGCAATCTTCCAAAGGATTGTTATCATTTAACCTATCAAACAAGATCTAATCAACCCTAACAACTCTTAATCAACCTCAGAAACTGAAATCAGGCCACAAAACACAAATCCACAACAAATCATGCAAAATCACCAAATATTCAACAAAAATTCAGAAAAATTAAAAAGGAGAGAGATGCAAACCTCCAAGACTTACATCCAATCCTTGGAATGTTTGAGCTGAGGTGCTAGCAGAACAAGCACCGGCTTCCTTGTACCTGCTAAGATCAACAAACCACAAAGATGAACAAATAATAGAAAATCTGATTTTTTGAAAACAAGAGTTTTATCCCATAAAACCTTTCCTCAAAAACAACAAAACATGAATATGGAACTCAGATTTTAGCAATTCAATCACAAAACTTTTATAAATAACAAGAGAGAAAATCACAATTTTCAGAAACTTAACTTTTATTTCAATAAAAAGGAATTACAAAGAGATAGCTAAAATCTAGAACAAAGGGACTCTCACATGTTGAGGTATCTTTTTATAGACGACTATGATCATTCTAGAAGGGAAAAATACATGAAAACCCTAGCTATGAAATCTCGAATATGCCCTTGAGTGCTTGATGGCATTTGATGTTTGTGAGTTGTCCAAATGAATCAGAGACGTTCATTTTAGCTTTGGGGTTAAGCATTGAGTCTTGGCTGTTGATTTGGCCACATGGCAAGCCTTAGAGGTGAAGGTTTGATATGATTGGGTGACGTGTTAAATGGTGGGGTCCTTGGGTGAGTGGGAGTGAGGGTTTTGGGTGTGGGATGAGTTCATGTGTGTGTGAATTAAGCGTGTGCCTGGGTAATTTCATTTTACCCTTTGTTTTAAGTGGGGTAAGTTCTGGGTTCTTGATGGTAAACAGTAACTCGTTTGATCCGAAATAAGGGGGTGTATTATGTTTGGCGCGTGTTTGTGCAAGTTTGAACTTTGGAGAATGACATTAGTAGTCCTTGTGTTTTGGTTAAACTTGTAAAACGTGTTTTCAGTCAACCAAACTTGATTTTCTTTGTTAAATAAGTTATAAACTTTACACTTTTGACACCAAACTTTGCAATAAGGGTTTCAAGGGTTATTTTTGCCACTTTTGAATATTTGAGGGACTGATCTTGGATATTCTTGATCTTAAAAGGTCTTCATTGTATCTTTGACTTCATGAGGGACCATAATTGACAATTTAGAATAGTTGAGGGACTAAATTTGCCAATTCTTCAAAGTTGAAGGACCATTTTGTAATTTTGACAAACTTAAGGGACCAAACTTGTAATTATGAAGATATAAGGGTTTTAAGTGTCATTTCTTCATATTTTGAGGATCAATCTTGTACATCTTCAAGTCTTCAAGGGTTTATCTTGGATAATTCATGAACTAGGGCTCGGTTCTTTGTACGGCTTCGCTTCTCGTGTCCGTTTTTCCTTGTTTCTTGTGATCTTTAGTATTTTTCACGATATCCATACCTAAAATACAAAAGTAAACAAATACAAGCATATATATGGTATTTTATGACATTTTAATGCATTTAAAGCCAAAAAAGAACGATGAGATCATGTATAAAAGCCATCTCATCAAACACGTTTGTTATTTGAAGAAAAGATATACTCAAATATTGTATTTTCTATATTTATCTTTTCCTAAAATAAATGATAGGTTATCCATTGTACACGACTCCTTATGTTATAAAAGGAGGTCGTAGGGTTTATAGCATATACACATTATTCAGTATTCGACTTTCATTGTAATCAAGTTTGTTTTATCAATCAAGAGTGAAAGTTTGTTTTACTTGTTTTACTTGTTCTTTATTCAAGTGTTAATTCCGCATAACACTTGGATTGTTCATACAACAACAAAGTTTCTCTAAGTGTTTAACTTGATTTAATCTCGTTAACACAAAGCTAATAGATCTAAGTTTGGGATCAACAATTGGTATCAGAGCCTAGTGGCTCTCGATGCTAGGATCAACAAGGTGTTCGAGTGGAAGAATGGCGAAAAAGCTTAAAAATCCTTATATGACTTTAAGTTCGGATCTCACTGTGCAACCATATTCAAACAGTCATAACTCTTTCGTTAACCGTTGGATCATCGTGAAATTTTTATTGTAGGTTCTTGGCATATATGTCTTGAATATCACCGGAGGGATCTTCGATCTGAGATCTTATGAAGGAGATATAAATCGTCGAAGTTGGCTATAGAGGAAGGTTAAAATTTCTGTTTATGTGTTTTTATTAAATAAGATTTAGGGTTTCTTCCACTAAACCCTAGATCGATTTTAAAACAGAAAAGATATGTTATCTTCGTGATTAGAGGCTGATTGTTTAATGATCGTGGTTCTAAAACAATGAAAATGTGCTTTATTTAAGCAGCAATGCGTAAGGTATTAAATCAGCCATTTAAGTGTTAAAGGTCACTATTGGTCATCGCGTATGTTTCAAAGGAAGAGAAAAGGATGTGTCCTTTTGATTTAACGTGTGATTCAAAATGTTAATGTATTCGTGGTCCTTGAGATGATAATACTGATTGATTATTGACGAAAGAGACATGACCAGATTTAGTAAAGCATGAAGGACGTTTCAGGTCAAGCAAAGAGGTTATTTGTTATAATTTATATTATTTTATGCTTTTTTGGTCATATGATATACAAGAGTTCCTTGTGGTCGCAAAAGTATTATTGCAATTATTGGCTCGTAAAAGCAAAAGTTGTTTACTTTGTTGATTGTTCTTCACGTAGTCAAGGAAAGTGGAAAAAGGATGTCAAGATAAATTAAATCACGGATGTAATTTTATGTAATGAATATGGTGAACATGGCATGTTAAGGAGTTTGGATTAAATGGAGATTTGTATATTCTCGTGTGGTTCAAAGTAGAGGCAAAAGGTTACTGTTTGGTTAAAGGTGGAAAGAGACGGGTGGTTTTGAAGTTGAAAGGGACATGACGTGAGAAAGGATTATGGGATACGAAAGTTTTGGCAAAAATGTGTAATCAATATTTACTTACTAATATATTGGGATTGCTTTATACACGAGAAAAAAGATAAAGTAGCAGCAAGGATCGTGATTAAAGTTGGTTATGATTTATATCTACTTTTAGGGATTCTATAACAACACATATCTTTGACTTGTGTTTATTATTCCTAATTTATTGGAATTATACATGGGATATGAATTATTCGTGGGTTTCGAAAAGACTTCACCATGTCCTACTATTTTGGGAGTTTATTCGATTTTATTTTTGGACGTGAGGTAGTGTTACATTGTGGTCCCATGACGTTTATGGGTTGTACTCAAAGAAGGATACAACAAGAAAGTGGTCCACATGGTTCGGAATATTTGCCTCGTGCACGTGATGTTTGACTTCAAGACAACAGAAAGCAAGAGTGGTCCAATTGAGCCACTGTTACGTGTACTTTAGCCATTGACGGAGGTTATAGCCCTTGAAGATGTCAGCGGCTCGCTCTAGCCGCTGACAAACATATTTTAGCTTCTGACATAGCTGTTTTGTCTGATATATGGGTTTTAATCCGTTGAACAGTGTTGTCCGACATTCGACAACACACGTTGAAGCGATATCGGATAAGGAGGGATATCAGGTGATGAAGAGTTTGCTTCTGTTTAAAATTTTGGTTGAGTTTTGGCATACAAAAAGAGGAGGTCACACACACAGGTACATGGGATCTCTGATTTTATATAGAATATCATTATGATATTAATGGTTAAGGAGAAGAATTTGCATGATAAATCTGATGTTTCGAAGTAGATTTTCGCGGATTGGTGTTCTATCATATTTTCAAATTTTGTCAGCGTTTGAAGGTAACTTGTAGGTGCTTATGTTGTGACAACGGACTTGATAATAAGGTAGAAAAGTTATGAGATTTTTCTTAAGATTCTCTATGCTCATATTTGTTATTGTATGTGCCTCACTTTGTTAGTGTGAGGATTCTTTTTGTCAAGAGACTACTCATTATAGCCGTGAGATCTACTCATTATAGCCGTGAGTTTTGGAGTCACGTGGTTAGTACAAGATATGGAACACAGATTTGGGTTATTCTACTTATACATCAAGATTATTGTACTTATTTTTTTCTTCAAAGTCATTACACAGAGCCTACTTTTGGAGAGTTTTCAAGATTGCATACTTTCACATGTCCCCTATTGATGTGTCAAAAAGGGGAAGATGTGATATACTTAAAGGGAAGCTTCTTGGATATCATGTGTCAAATACAAAGGATTCGCGCTTAAGGGGAAGTGTTTGACATCATCAACTAAACCAATTGGGATAAACTGGGTGTTCAAGCCTCAAAGGGATGAACAAAGGGTTGTTATAAGGACTAAAGTTGTTCTTGTTGAACAACCAAATGAATCCAAGTCTGCTCATGTAACACCCCCACAATTAAACAATTCAATACAACGGAAGAGTCATTGGTGTTACGGGATAGCACATTACTCACATCATAGACAACGCTTAAACATCACGTCGTTTAATAATAAAGCATTTCCATTCATAAATATTAAATTTACGTAGGTCCCAAGTCATTGTATTTCATACAATTTTACAAAACATTTTAATGGAAATTTGTTATTTAAGTGCGGGCCATGAATTCTTGTTGTCTTCTCGAGAATTACCTTCAAGTACCTGAGATAAAACATGTTAAAAGAAAAGGTCAGCGAAAACGCCGAGTGAATTTATAGAGTTTAATAAAACCATTAATATATCATCGGTATATAATTATTACCGAAAATCATTCTGTACAAATCTTTGTAATAGGCCATAAATTAGCCAAAGTCATTTTATACAAATCCTTATCAAAAATCGTAATATAGGCTTTTGCCTTCAAAATCATATTACAAACCATTGTCGTAAAAAAATCATACAATACGTTTTATAACGTTGTATAGAGTTAAATAAAAACCATTATATAATAATATCAATAATAAGACCCCGTATTGCTAGTCAGGCAATATATCATAATTCAGTGCGTATAGCAGTATTTCGTTATTGGATTATAATAAGCCGCATGACATTGCTACCTTACTATAACAAACAACGGGTAGCTAACCCGAAACTCATTTTCCCATCTAAAACAGCGTGTCGTCACAATAATAACGCTATGGAAATCTTCTCATACATAAATTCGCGTACCAATCAATGTGGCACGACGGGGATCAACCGTCAAGGCGCGAACTGGGGTGATCGTCCCCAAATAGTACTATTATATGCATAAGCGTCTACCAAATCTCGGTAGTTCACAATTCATGCTAATGGGACTTTTAGTGACATAACCTAACATTAATAATCCATTTTATTTCATACATCGGGTCATATAATCATTCATCGGGTCATGCAATCATTCGAGTCTAAATCAATAAACAAACAATCGGGACAACTGTGTCGTATTTTATTAGAAGTAACATGTTATCTCCCTCGTGGGTTTATAAAACATTTCATAAAACATTTAAAAGAGTGCGAGGCTATGAACTCACGTTGATTGGGAAAGGCGGTTATCGGCGATTTTGATGTAGGGTACGTACTTCAATCACGGAAACCTAGACAAATAATACTGGTCTTAGACTCTTGTCCAATGACTTTATAAAAACAATAACTATGTATATATATGATGATTTTATAAATATGATGATTTATCAAGTGGTATTGTACATCTTTATTCACTCATTATAGTGTTATGTGTTGGTAACTTTTATACTAGTTTCACTAGTTCATCTTCTTTACTTGTCAAAGCCCATTAAGCCCATTATAAGCCCATTACATTCTATTAGCCAAATTTTATACTTTTAACCTCAGCCTTATGCTTAAATATTAGGCCCAAGTGGGTTAAGCCCAATAATTAAGTCCATTATTGTTTAGCCAAACTTGTCGGGTTAATAGTCCAATAAGGCTATTTTGGCCCGTTAATGTCCATATGTTATAAAGCTCGGCTTTTATCGATTTTTACTTGTTATATAAGTTTTTACATCAGTACGTGAGTTTATAAAAGTTTACATTAGACGGGTCCGACCGTCTAAGTTTTATTTGACAAAAACGTTAATCTTTCGGTTTTAGCCGAAAAGGCGTAAAACTTATGTATATAGTTTTATAACTTGGAAAAACATTTATACTTGTAATTTATATAAAATGTAACATTTTAATATCAATATATATATATATAACTTCATTTACAATTATTATTAGTAACTAGTGGGTTTTATATATGTATATTTTATAAATACATAATTTTGAGTGCTTATATTATATACTATTTATTTTAAAAAATATGTCCTAAATATTCAGTCCACTATAATGTCCATATCTAGAGTTATATAAGGAGATAGGACCCAAAATTTTTATAGCAGAAACTAAATGATATGTGCTTCATTTTTAACACCCCCAAATTTACTCGCAGCGGAATACAACTTTGGGTGCTAAACAATGATACAAAACACATAATTTATAAAGAACGACTCGAAAAGAGACGTTTTAAATTTATCGTTCCTAAAACATTTGTCAGAGTAGCGTAGTCCCAAGACATCGTAACCAAAGTACAACCAAAACAAAAGACTTAAATTGTTTTGAACAAAAGGAACGACAAACATTCAAAGAGTTTATATACAAAGTAGTGCACAACATTCATTCCCGTGACTTCCAAGCTTCACCCTTCTTGATTACCTGAAATACATGTGAGAAAATCATCAGCAAAAATGCTGAGTGAATCTATAGGTTTATATAATCATTTTGAACACAAGCCAAGATTATAAGTTTGTGGCATGCTTATAAGCATCAGATAATAATTTGCATCAACAATAATAATTGTATTTAGCATAAATTGCAATAAGCTCATGGAACCGAGCCCTTAGACACTCCCTTTAGAGGTCTGATAAGACAGGAGATTCATTAATTGTCAGTTACCTCCAGATTATTGGTACATTGCCGTATACCTGACTTCTCAATACAATATGTTCAAACAGTGTGGAGGTCGGGCCTAAGCTTCTATGACAAGTCCACAAAAACTGAACCGGGGCGGCTTCCCCCATAGATCTATTAATTGTACTAGCGGTTAACCCATCATAGGTTAATTAATGGTCCATAATTGAGGTTTTAATAAAGGCAATCACTTAATGCAATTTAAAGGCAACCACGGGTCCATTCATAAAGGGACAAGCATACCATGAAAATCTTGTGTTCTAAGTTTACAAAACATGTATTCCCCCTCGCGGGTTTTAAAATATTTGAATGAGCTCAAACGAGGCTATAGACTCACCTTAGTACTTATAGTAGTTGAAGACAATCGCCGACGATATTAGATGCCCGATAATCACGATAACCGCAACCTAGCAAATAAGGCGCGTACTTTAATAATAGACTCGAGAATAAACGATACTTAATAAAATCAAACTCGAACTCATAAAACCACAATACACTCGCAAGTAAACGATATAAATAACTTTATTATACTTCACTACTCATTTACTTTACCATTTTATACTTTTAACAAAATCCACCGGTACATACTACATGTACTAGCTTATTTACCCCTTTTAAACTTGTCGACCGTTTATTAAACGACTCAAAAAGCTAACTTACTATATATAGAAAGTCCTCCTACAAGTTTATCAATTGAAATTACTTTTAAAGTCCTTTACTCGACTCATTTTCAAACCACAAAATCCGGACAGATTTGCGTTAATTTTTCATACGACCGTTTTAACTTATTTAAACGACTCCGTTAACAAAAACGACACTCGGGTTTTAAAGTAAACTCAACCTAATATATAAATACCTCATTATCAGTAGGTTACACATTTTAAAACTTCTATTTAGAGTCCCCGGGATTCGATCCAAATATCGACAACAACTATATGTAGTGTCGATACTCGTCTCCCGGTACACGATTATTCAAAACATCATAACTTCGCGCTCGTTTTGAGTTAGAAGCTCTACCTTATATCAAATCGAAGCTAAGGAAATTATCTACAACCCTAGGCTATAAGTTTAGTCATTTTCAAAACATAAAAATTCGGATTTCTCAGTTTACTTACTGCTATAAAATGGGTACCAAAAACTTGTACAAAATCAACTTTTTGACCACAACCAACCATAGAAATGGTCATTCCTATACTCTAATATCATCATACATCCACCATAACATCAAAATCATAACAAAAATAAAAATCTTTGGATCAAAATATAATTTTTAACAAGATTTCTAGCAAGAACCACCATGGATCATGCTAAAAACACCATGCATGACCATGGCTTCCACCTACCAACATCATAAAAATAAAAAGTGCTTGCATGTGTAAAATTTTTATACCTTTGTGATCCTTGATCAAAAATAAAGATGGGTCTATGCTTGGTTTAGCTAGATTCAACCTAAATCTTGAGATAAATTGAAAAATGTTTGGATTTGGTGTGGGTGTTGGATGTTTCGGCAAAAGCAAGCAAGAAAGAGAGAGAGAAAAAAAAAATTTGGAAGTGAAAAGTGTATGTGTGTGTGTGTTTATTTTATTTAAATTTTAGTTAGTGGGGTGAGGGCTTTTGTGCAATTTGGCAAGAGTTTTGGGTTTAAAATGCAAATAATTAGCAAAAAGGTGGGAAATTGTCACTAGTCAATTTTTGAAAATATTTACGGGACTCGGGTTTCGTAAAAATACTAAAAAGTTTAAACGCACACGAAAAATAAAAATATAATGACTCGATACGTAATTAAGACGATATCGTCGAAAATATTAAATATCGAAACGATCGATAATGAAATATAGAATTATGGGCATCCGTCGGTATCGCGATCACTAGTAGTCCTCGTTGCTCGTCAAAATATAAAATTAAAATATTTAATATCGATTTCAACTTAAACCGTTAAACGTAAAAATATTTAAGATTATAAAATACTTCAAAAATATTTGAAAATTAAGAATTAAATAATGACCTTATTTTGCGGGTTTTACATCCTCACCACCTTAGGAGAGCACCGTCCCGGGGCTTACTTCTCCTTAGGTCCGTCTACGAATAAATGTGGATACTTGCTCTTGAAGTAGTCCTCACGCTCCCAAGTGTATTCGGGTCCACGTCGGGAATTCCATCGCACTTTCACTATCGGGATCCGACTTTGCTTAAGCCGTTTCACCTCTCGATCCATAATCTCCACCGGTTCTTCAATAAAATGCAGCTTGTCGTCCAGTTGAATCTCCTCAAGTGGAATTATCAAATTCTCGTCCGCCAAACACCTCTTAAGGTTAGAAACGTGAAAAGTATTGTGAATAGCACTTAACTTCTCTGGCAATTCCAACTTATATGCCACAGGACCAATTCGATCAATAATCTTGAATGGACCAATATAGCGTGGACTAAGCTTTCCTCGCTTGCCAAATCGAATTACTCCTTTCCAAGGTGATACTTTCAACATAACCATATCGCCAATATCAAACTCCAATGGTTTTCTCCTCTTATCCGCATAACTCTTCTGCCTACTACGAGTTGTTAATAAACGATTCTTAATTTGCACGATCTTCTCAGTTGTTTCTCTAATCAATTCAGGGCCCGTCAACTGACTTTCTCCAACTTCACACCAACCAACTGGTGATCTACACTTTCGCCCGTAAAGTGCTTCGAAAGGCGCAGCCTTAATACTTGCATGATAACTGTTGTTGTATGAGAACTCCACCAAAGGTAAGTGTCGATCCCAACTACCTCCAAAATCCATTACACACGCTCGTAACATATCCTCCAAGGTCTGAATAGTCCTCTCACTTTGTCCGTCCGTTTCCGGATGATACGCAGTGCTCATATCCAACTGAGTCCCCAAAGCTCGCTGAAGCGATCTCCAAAACTCAGATGTGAACCGACTATCTCGATCAGAAATAATTGACAAAGGAACTCCATGTCTACAAACAACTTCCTTCAAATACAACCGAGTAAGTTTGTCTAAGTCATCAGTTTTCTTCATCGGCAAGAAATGAGCCGACTTAGTCAACCGATCAACAATCACCCAAATCGTATCATAACCACTAGAAGTTCTCGGAAGTCCCGAAACAAAATCCATAGTGATCCTCTCCCATTTCCATTCTGGAATTTCAGGTTGTTGCAGTAAACCCGAAGGTCTCTTGTGCTCAAACTTCACCTTCGCACACGTCAAGCATTTACTAACATAAGTAGCAATGTTAGCCTTCATATTCGGCCACCAGTAGCATTTCTTCAAGTCTTGGTACATTTTATCCGATCCTGGGTGAATCGAATATTTAGACTTATGAGATTCGTGCATAATTAGATCTCGCAGTCCTCCATACACCGGTAACCACACACGATTCTCGAAATACCGAATTCCGTCATCACGAATTTCGAATATAGGTGTCATCCTTCTACCCAAGTCTTCATCTCTCACATTCTCTTCCTTCATCGCCTTAGTTTGAGCTTTAAGTATTCGATTAGATAAATCAGAATGAGTTTTCATAGCTAAAGCTCTAACCCTATTGGTTATTTCTCTGTCCTTCCTACTAAGTGCATCGGCAACTACATTCGCCTTGCCGGGATGATAGCAAATTTGAATGTCATAATCACTCAACAATTCTACCCATCTTCTCTGCCTCATATTGAGCTCCTTCTGATCCAGAATATGTTGCAGGCTTTTATGATCGGTATATACCACACTCTTTGTACCGTAGAGATAGTGTCTCCAAAGTCTAAGAGCAAAGACAACAGCTCCTAATTCCAAGTCATGTGTAGTATAATTCTCCTCATGCTTCCTCAATTGACGAGATGCATACGTGATCACTTTCTCCCTTTGCATCAACACAGCACCAAAACCCTTACGCGATGCGTCACAATATACCACAAAGTCTTCAGCTCCGTCGGGCAAAGCCAAAATTGGTGCAGAACACAGCTTCCGCTTCAAAGTTTGGAATGCTTCTTCTTCTTCTGAACCCCATTAATACTTCTTGTTTTTCTCGGTAAGTCTAGTAAGAGGTTTAGAAATTAAAGAGAATCCTTCTATGAACCGCCGGTAGTATCCAGCTAATCCCAGGAATTGTCTAACTTCAGTCGGGGTCGTAGGCGTAGCCCAATCTCTAATAGCTTCAATTTTGGAAGGATCAACATGAACACCGCTACTATCGATCACGTACCCAAGGAATTGGACCGAATCCAACCAAAAATCACACTTGGAGAATTTCGCATACAACTTCTCCTTCTTCAACAACTCCAAAATAATCTTCAGATGACCTTCATGCTCCTCCCGACTTTTGGAATAAATCAGGATATCGTCGATAAATACAATCACAAACTTGTCGAGGTATGGTTTACACACACGATTCATTAAGTCCATGAATACCGCAGGTGCGTTAGTCAACCCAAACGGCATTACTTGAAATTCAAAGTGTCCATAACGCGTCCGAAAAGCTGTAATAGGTATATCCTCCTCTTTAACGCGAAGTTGATGATAACCCGACCTTAAGTCGATCTTCGAGTACACACACGAACCTTGAAGTTGATCGAACAAATCATCGATCCTAGGAAGTGGATAACGATTTTTAATAGTTAACTTGTTCAACTCTCGGTAGTCTATGCACATTCGGAACGATCCGTCCTTTTTCTTCACGAACAATACTGGAGCTCCCCAAGGTGACGAACTTGGTCTAATGAAACCCTTCTCCATTAACTCCTTTAACTGATCTGCCAACTCCTTCAACTCAGACGGTGCCAAACGATAAGGTGCACGCGCCACCGGTGCAGCTCCCGGCACCAGGTCGATCTTGAATTCGACTTCTCGCTGAGGCGGAAGCCCTGGCAAATCATCGGGAAATACTTCAGGAAAATCACGAATAACCGGAACATCTTCCACACGCCTAACCGGTAGTTCCTTCTCCACTACTTGAGCCAAGAACAGGTGACAACCTCTTTCTACATATTTCTTCGCCTTGATACAAGATATCATCGTCAGACGAGATCTACCGACATCACCTTTAACTACTAACACCTTGCCCTTAACCGGTATGTGAACAACTTTCTCCCCACATACAATTACCGCATCATGAGCAACCAACCAATCCATACCAACAATCACATCAAACGAACCCAAATCTATCGGCATTAAATCAATTTCAAACAAATGATTTGCTAATTTCAAAGGACACTTCTTAAATATAGTGGTAGTACTAACTAATTGTCCATCAGCTAACTCGACCTCATAACTAGAATTTAGGCTTGTTGGCTCAATATCTATTAAACGACTAAAGGAAGTGCTTATAAAGCTCCTATCAGATCCTGAGTAAAACAACATACTAGCATAACGATGGTTGAGTAAGAACGTACCCGTCACCACATTTGGACCTTGTGCCTGATCCGCATCCTTAACAACATAAACTGCCCCAGCAGTTTCACCTGCTTTCCTGTTCTTCCACTTTGGACATTGAGGACGAAGATGATCACGTTCTCCACATTCAAAACAAGTCCTGATCGGAATAGCATTCGCTCCAGTAGCAGGAACCCTTGTCTTACATTTCTCCGCAGCATGACCAACCTTTCCACATTTAGTGCACCTTGGTGGACAATTACCAAAGTGACAAGCACCACAATTCTTACATTTCTGAGCTGGTCCCCCATGATCGGCATTATCATTCTTGTTAGTCGCAGCTCTAGCCCCATCATTTCTCTTCTGATTGTACTGCCTATGGCGGTTACCACCTTGATTACCACTCTGAGAATTCTCCCATTTCCTTTTACTACCCTCAGCAGCTTTCTCATCCCTATCCTGAACCTTCTGCCCCATGAGTGTATGAGCCATTCTTACAGTTTCAACAAAGTTCTTCGGTCGAGATGAAGTTGTCTCACCTTTAATGTACCCAGGCAGCCCTTTGATGTATTGATCCATCTTTTTCTTCTCAGTAGCAAAAGCATCTGGACACAACAAAACCAGTTCATTGAATCGACTAGTATATGCAGCAATGTTATTATCTTTCAGCTTCAGATGCCTCAACTCGTCCTCCAAAGCAGATAACTCTTCTTCTGGACAGAACTCCTCTTTCAACAACCTTTTAATTTCATCCCAAGGTTTCCTGTTTGCAGCTTCTAAACCAACTGTAGCAACTTGAGTCTTCCACCAGCTTAAAGCTCGATCCTTAAAAGTAGCAACTGCGAACTTAACCTTGTTCCTTTCTGAGCAATCACTAATTTCAAATGTTGTTTCCGTTTTCTCAATCCATCTGAATAATTCTAGTGCTCCACCAGTTCCTTGAAATGTAGTAGGTCCACACTTCATGTATCCAGCAAAAGTACATTCTTTAACCGCAGCAGCAGCCTGAGCAACCTCATCCGCAGGATTATCAGCTGCACCCGCTCCTCCAGCCGCTGCACCTCCAGCAGGTTCACCTTCACCTTCAGTACCCGCACCTCCAGAGCCACCTGCTCCTTCAGTGTTAACACGCGCAGCTCTATCCGCAGCTAATGCTTTCGCAACATCTTCAGCAACTAGCCTTGCAATGGCATCATTTGTCATTCTCCTTGGTGGCATGATTCTGTCACATCACAAAGAGAAACGATAAAATGAATGAGTTAATTGTATTCATGGTATAGTCATATCATGTACAAAATCAATCATCAAATGCATACACATTGTCAATACAAGGATTCACAATCATTATAAGGATCAAAGGAAACTATTATCATCGATCAACAAGGAATGATCTTAAAGACAAATAGAGTACAACGACACTAAATAATAAACACTAGTCACGTGGGGATCCACATGTCTTAGTTGACTGTGACTCGCTTGCAGCAGTGAAACCTGCTTCCTCCTCATCGAAGACGTAATTTGACGGTGGTAAATTTCACAAAATAGGTATAAGGTCATAATAAAATGAAATAGAATAATTTCCAAAAATTTAAATAAATGTAGAGAAACCTTCAAAATAATTACAGGAAAATTTCCAGAAATATATTTAAGTAAATCATTAATAAATGATAATTCTTATCGAAAAGTTTAACGATATCAATATATATATATCGATAAAGGATTATAGTATTTATTTATAAATACTTAGCAACAAGGCATACATAATAATGTATACTAAAGTTGTAATCCCAGAAGTAGCTTGAACCTGAAGTCACGCGAAATCATGTGCACCGACTCTTTGAAAAATAAAAACCGACAGTTATAGTTTAGGTTTTTAGAAAAAGACCTAGTTCTCTATAACTCATGGCTCTGATACCAATCTTTAACACCCCCAAATTTACTCGCAGCGGAATACAACTTTGGGTGCTAAACAATGATACAAAACACATAATTTATAAAGAACGACTCGAAAAGAGACGTTTTAAATTTATCGTTCCTAAAACATTTGTCAGAGTAGCGTAGTCCCAAGACATCGTAACCAAAGTACAACCAAAACAAAAGACTTAAATTGTTTTGAACAAAAGGAACGACAAACATTCAAAGAGTTTATATACAAAGTAGTGCACAACATTCATTCCCGTGACTTCCAAGCTTCACCCTTCTTGATTACCTGAAATACATGTGAGAAAATCATCAGCAAAAATGCTGAGTGAATCTATAGGTTTATATAATCATTTTGAACACAAGCCAAGATTATAAGTTTGTGGCATGCTTATAAGCATCAGATAATAATTTGCATCAACAATAATAATTGTATTTAGCATAAATTGCAATAAGCTCATGGAACCGAGCCCTTAGACACTCCCTTTAGAGGTCTGATAAGACAGGAGATTCATTAATTGTCAGTTACCTCCAGATTATTGGTACATTGCCGTATACCTGACTTCTCAATACAATATGTTCAAACAGTGTGGAGGTCGGGCCTAAGCTTCTATGACAAGTCCACAAAAACTGAACCGGGGCGGCTTCCCCCATAGATCTATTAATTGTACTAGCGGTTAACCCATCATAGGTTAATTAACGGTCCATAATTGAGGTTTTAATAAAGGCAATCACTTAATGCAATTTAAAGGCAACCACGGGTCCATTCATAAAGGGACAAGCATACCATGAAAATCTTGTGTTCTAAGTTTACAAAACATGTATTCCCCCTCGCGGGTTTTAAAATATTTGAATGAGCTCAAACGAGGCTATAGACTCACCTTAGTACTTATAGTAGTTGAAGACAATCGCCGACGATAGTAGATGCCCGATAATCACGATAACCGCAACCTAGCAAATAAGGCGCGTACTTTAATAATAGACTCGAGAATAAACGATACTTAATAAAATCAAACTCGAACTCATAAAACCACAATACACTCGCAAGTAAACGATATAAATAACTTTATTATACTTCACTACTCATTTACTTTACCATTTTATACTTTTAACAAAATCCACCGGTACATACTACATGTACTAGCTTATTTACCCCTTTTAAACTTGTCGACCGTTTATGAAACGACTCAAAAAGCTAACTTACTATATATAGAAAGTCCTCCTACAAGTTTATCAATTGAAATTACTTTTAAAGTCCTTTACTCGACTCATTTTCAAACCACAAAATCCGGACAGATTTGCGTTAATTTTTCATACGACCGTTTTAACTTATTTAAACGACTCCGTTAACAAAAACGACACTCGGGTTTTAAAGTAAACTCAACCTAATATATAAATACCTCATTATCAGTAGGTTACACATTTTAAAACTTCTATTTAGAGTCCCCGGGATTCGATCCAAATATCGACGACAACTATATGTAGTGTCGATACTCGTCTCCCGGTACACGATTATTCAAAACATCATAACTTCGCGCTCGTTTTGAGTTAGAAGCTCTACCTTATATCAAATCGAAGCTAAGGAAATTATCTACAACCCTAGGCTATAAGTTTAGTCATTTTCAAAACATAAAAATTCGGATTTCTCAGTTTACTTACTGCTATAAAATGGGTACCAAAAACTTGTACAAAATCAACTTTTTGACCACAACCAACCATAGAAATGGTCATTCCTATACTCTAATATCATCATACATCCACCATAACATCAAAATCATAACAAAAATAAAAATCTTTGGATCAAAATATAATTTTTAACAAGATTTCTAGCAAGAACCACCATGGATCATGCTAAAAACACCATGCATGACCATGGCTTCCACCTACCAACATCATAAAAATAAAAAGTGCTTGCATGTGTAAAATTTTTATACCTTTGTGATCCTTGATCAAAAATAAAGATGGGTCTATGCTTGGTTTAGCTAGATTCAACCTAAATCTTGAGATAAATTGAAAAATGTTTGGATTTGGTGTGGGTGTTGGATGTTTCGGCAAAAGCAAGCAAGAAAGAGAGAGAGAAAAAAAAAAAATTTTGAAAGTGAAAAGTGTATGTGTGTGTGTGTTTATTTTATTTAAATTTTAGTTAGTGGGGTGAGGGCTTTTGTGCAATTTGGCAAGAGTTTTGGGTTTAAAATGCAAATAATTAGCAAAAAGGTGGGAAATTGTCACTAGTCAATTTTTGAAAATATTTACGGGACTCGGGTTTTGTAAAAATACTAAAAAGTTTAAACGCACACGAAAAATAAAAATATAATGACTCGATACGTAATTAAGACGATATCGTCGAAAATATTAAATATCGAAACGATCGATAATGAAATATAGAATTATGGGCATCCGTCGGTATCGCGATCACTAGTAGTCCTCGTTGCTCGTCAAAATATAAAATTAAAATATTTAATATCGATTTCAACTTAAACCGTTAAACGTAAAAATATTTAAGATTGTAAAATACTTCAAAAATATTTGAAAATTAAGAATTAAATAATGACCTTATTTTGCGGGTTTTACATCATTTAACTCTTGTATAGTTACTGATGAATCAGCCTCTAAGTATTTTAATAAATTCGTCCAAAACAGTCTCTGCAGATTTGCAATCCAATATTGTTTTGATCATATCTCACTCATTATAATGATTCCATTGTATGGCCAACTCTCACATGTGTATAAGCCATGTACCTTACTGAATAGTAAATAATCTACCCCATTTTAACAGTTTATCATAAGTTTCTTCACTGTTTTTTACAGCCTACATATTTAATCATGATTTTATCATTCTTTCAAGTAGATTTTAATCTTTTTAATCAAATCTACCAACACCAAATCCCCACATAATATTTTTAATCATCATTCATCATCATATACATATACATAAAAAAATACAAGATTACATAATCAAAATAACAAGAGGATAGGAAGAACAATCTCTATACCACCAAGATTGTGTAGGTTATGATCAAGGCTTGGATTTTGATGGCAAAACTTGTGATAAACCAATATCAACTTCAAGTCCACCAATCTTTATAAACTCCTTGTGGGAAATCAGCCCTATGACACCAAGAAATCTCCTCTTTGGATGTTAGAATCACCTCCAATCTTCAAGTCTTCAAGGGTTCTTCATCATATGTGTGTATAACACAAGATTTATGGTTAAATTTGATCAAAATGGGGTGTTTGCTCTTGATTTTTGGACGGCATGGGTAGAGAGAAAGAAAGTGTTTTGGTGGTATTGCATGTGTTGGAATAAAGGAATGGTTTGAGTGGAAATGGTTTTGATGGTAGTTAGCTTGTTTTGCCAAGTTAATAAGACAAGTTTACTACTTGTTGTTTACAATTTGACACCTAAGGGTGTTGGTGTCCCATGTTTGTCGTCCCATAGAGTGGGGTGAGACAAAACTTGTTTTGTCTCATCCCACTAATTTACGGGTATTCCTCGATTCTAGTTTCCTTGATTTGTGTGCCCTCGGTTCGTTTTACGAAAAATGTTTTTATAAATTATGAATCAACGACACAAAACGAATCTAATAAAAAGTGTCTCATCAAAATCGGAGTTCAAAAACGTAAATACGTAAACCTAGGGTTTCCGGTTAGTCGTAAAGGACGCTAAATTATTCACGTAAGTCCTAATCCCTTCTCGTAAATTTGTGAGTTTATGAACCAACATAAATTTAAAATCCCAAAATAATATCCACGGATAAATTTATTTCCTGAAATGTCGGACTGTCACCAAAATGGTGTATATGAACGTAAGCACGTAACATAGAGTCTTCCAGTTTAGACGTAGTCGATGCTACTTCAAGAGGTAAACACAAATTTCTTCGCAAAAATGAGTGAGTTCATAATATAAAATTAAAATAATGTTTTTTAAATAATACTTGAGAATAAAATATCAACCATAAATTGACGGATTGTCACAGCATTTACCCCTAAACAGGATCTTTGTCCTCAAAGATCGATTTATCTTACTACTCGCTTCTTATAGAGTTAGAGCCATGTGGGTATTTCCTCCACATTCGGTCTTTTGTCTCAAGTGTAATTCATTACAATACGCGAGTTTCATCAAACATAACTACAGGAATACGATCAGGCTTAAGTTGACTTACTTTCTCTATCCATGATGTTCACGGGTTTTTGATGAATGTAACTTTCTCCGATCCAAACTTCACTAAGAAACAGTCATATTTTCACTTGATAGATATTTTATCAAGTTCGATATACAAATCATATTTTACGCAGCCCTTGAAGTCCTAGGGTAGATCCAGCTTACATGCCTTTCAAACCAACTTTTACATTATCTCAATGGTCCCATACAACGGGGACTTAATTCCCATGATCTTTCAGATCATCAATTCACTTTTCCATGGTGAAATTTTTTGGCATAGCTTTGCTACCCATCCGGCACTTCAAGATCTATACTTCATATTCACATAACCTCCTGCCTATTATCGGCAGTCAATAATCAGATCCTAATTTCAACAATCATTTCAGGTCTCGCGGGTTGGGTAATTTCTAAGGTTAGGTTTGTCATCATAGGCAACCTTAAACCTAAAAGACATGTCCAACTCACAATGGGTGTATGTCGGGTGTCTTCATCCCAACTCTTGCTTACAGATGCTCTAATATTTAGATCCTCACAAGATTCGATCTTGATCCTAATTATCAATGATAATCTCTCCAAAGGAAAACGATTATACGGTTTATTGCTAAAGGTCAATCATTCAAACATAAAAAAACACTTCTAATATTTTGTATCATTACTTTACCTCGTCCGTTCGATTGGGTTGGTAAATAGTACTCTCATCAAGGTTCGTTCCCAATGACTTCTGAGCAAATCTCTAGAATTTCGATGTGAAGCGAGGATAGAGATGATTGATACGGCACACTATGTTTACACAACTCTTCTAAATACAAAGAGTCAATTTCTTCATCGAGAATTTATCATTAACGAGAATCATATTAGTAGATTTGGTCAGTCTGTCGACGATGACCTAAATCGAATCAAATTCAGATGATGACCTTGGTAATAGATAGACGTTTACTAATGTATGAGGCGATGTCTGCCTTCATAATTTGCCATTAGTACAACTTCTTCAGATAAAGATACATTTAGTTAGAATGACATGAATAGAATACTTAATCTTATGAGATTCCAACATAACTAAATCTCAAAATCTCAATATTTAGGCAACCACAAGTGGCCTTTTATACATTTGACGTCATAGGCTTCTCAATTCTAATGGTTCACATTAACTGCGAACCCCTTTTATTATCTATTATCCTTTTTACAAGCATCGACTATTTTTAAATTGCTTGGCAGTTTATTTTGCACATTCATTATTAATGAACACGTCCAAATTGATTCTTTATCTTTTCTATATAATTCGTCAGTATCTACATTCACTTTCCCTGATGAAGTAATTATCATGACCACAATTCACTCTGAAATTCTTTCTTCATATTTTCTAAGTTTTAGTTTCGTCTCAACTATTATTTTTATCAGTTTACTCAATCTGACGTCTAAAGCATCGGTAATTATTATAAGTAATTAAATAATAAATATTTAATTTTATGAAAGGTAAACGTAAAAAGTTTTATATTTCCTCAGTTCGTCAAATTATAGGAAAATGTTCTAATATTATTTGAATTTAGTTAACACGATTTTTGTTGATTTATCGAGAATAATTAACAAGATTTGTAAATGTTTGAAAAATCTTTGTTTATACTTTGGTAAAAAATTTCTTAGTTGAAAAGCAAAAATTGTCGTTTCAAATTCTAAGTCATGGTTCAAATGGTTTCCTCAATCCCTCTTAGGTTGTCTTGAGGTATACACAAACATTTACCCCTAAAGGAGTTTAGTTAAATGATTTGGGTATAAGGGAATGATTCCTTAAAAATTCCTTTGATAGGCATTTGTTAAAACATATTTGCACTTTCTTTTTGGCTCTAATCTTTGGAGAATCAATATATTCCATTATCTATTAATCACACGGTCAAATAATATAAAGGTAAGTCTTTAATCACATGTTAATTATTCAAGGTACAGGTTTTCATTGTTCGGCAAATTCAGGGCAGTCTATAAATAATTATTAACTCTTTCCTATTCTTATAAACAAACAGATGGTCCTTAATGATCACCAGCATTAATTTATCAAATTACAGCCTACACACGTGATTCACAAAATTTATGGATGCTACATGTGCATTGGTCAATCCAAACGACATCACGTGAAACTCATAATGTTCATTACAAGTTCTGGATGTAGTGATTGGAATAGATAATCTTCTTCGCGAACGCGAAGTTGATGGTAACCTTGTTGTGGATCAAATTTTTAGAACATACGCTAGAACCTTGTAAATGATCGAACAAATCTATCATCTTGGGTAATGGATATTGATTTCGATCGTCAATTTACTTAGTTCACGGTAATCAATAAATATAAGGAATGATCACACTATAGTTCTTCATGATGACGAGCTTGGTAGAATAAAAGCCTTCTCCGACAACTCTTTCAGCTGTACGGTAATTCTGTTAATTCAGATGGTGCGGACGTACAGTGCACACGCCACAGGTGCAGCACCAAGAATATAATCAATACCAAATTCAACTTTCCTTAATGGCGAAAGTCTAGGTAAATCACCAGCAAATACCTCCTAAAGTTTTAGATAACAGAAACATCTTTTAATACATTTACTTTAAGTTCTTTCTAGATTACAAGATCTATGACTAGTTCATAACCATTCATGGTATAATTTCAAGTCTAAATGCAGGATATGGTCATCCATAGGGGTTTATTTAGATTACTTTTGATAATCAACATCTTATATTTTAGAGGAATTCTACTCGAGTTCCCATGAATTAAGACAATGTCGTCATGTCATAATCAATCAATCCATTCTACTGGCACTACCAACTTTTCAGTTTTATTGTCGTTGATAAGATGTGAACTTCTCAAAAAAATAATAATAACTCGTAATCCTTTCACAAATTCAAGGATATCTGGAGACATAACTAATATCAAAAGAGTAAGGTCAAAGCAAAATCTACGCGAGAGAATTTCAAATCAGATACAGATGAAAAAATAACGAATATAAGTCTATCCCATGTTTTCATGAATTAAGTACGCATTCAAAACCTCCTCGGATCGTTACCCAGGTCATTCAAATGAAATCTAATCAAAAGAAATGATAAGAACGTCGATACATCCAGTCGGGTATCAACACTCGGTATTCAAATACTTTTCCCAAGAATCCCACCGCGAGAGAATTGGACGAGAAGGGGGATATCAATTGTCAAATAAGACAATTTCCACAGATGAGTAAATTCGATTCAGAAAATAAATGGTACGGGCACATATGCAGGTGTCTCTAACAATATGTCCCTATTTTGCACTTCTTGCATATCTCATAAAATTTAATCTGTCACAATTTCAAAGAAATGTAATGTTTATTAATAATTCCATGGTGACTACTAATCAGCCTTGCATGGTCCCTTCCAAATTGTATGTAGGCGCGCAAATATACAATTTTAAGATTAACGATGCAATACTCCGTTCGTCAAAATTTGTCATCAAAAATAAAAACAAATTTCATGTTTAATTCTGGAATAAGAATAAAATGAATTTACAGAGATGTTCTTCATTATGGAAGCAATTAAGTTTTAGAAAGTGTTTCATAAACAACCTTATTTCGATAACGATTACTCATAAATCTCACTTTAAATAATCCTTACGGTGATGAAAATTCAATTTTCTCAAGGGATACTATTGTATCTTATAAAAATAATGAGTGATCTGCAAAAGAGTGATGAAAATTTTTTCACCATGAACTAACTACAATATGATAGGAAATGAGCTTAGCCAATTAATGATGAGGTTCATGACCTCGATGGTGCTCAAAAAGAATAATTCACAACGTAACTCAAACCGAGATGAGTACTTGTTCAATGGTTGCATCACTAATGCGAACATTAGGATGAAGCAATAAAAGATAGATAACATCGATACATGTAGGATTTAGCAATCAAAGGTAGCCTTTTCATTAATCACAAATAAGTCAAAATTGTACCGTAACACATTACGTGTCACTATGTCATACAATTCCAAGAACTCATCCTACCAACTGATATATCAGTTAAGTTAGGGATTTTTAAAAGATACCACAGTGAATACTAATCTACAAGAGTCAATAGGTGTTCAACATGTCCCGAAAGATCCATCGGTCCCAATTCAGAAGAAGATTTCTTCAATTTATTTATTGGACACTAGGCATCCTCGTTAGTGGACAATGGCCTAGGAACAACCCATAACATGAGTCAACAATCATTTAAAACCTTATAATTCAATCACAGGACTTAACGACTTCCTCTTAACAATCTCACATACCATACGAGTTAAATTTTACTTTATTCAAGTTTCAATCAACTTATACTCAATGCAACATCCTACCTCATTCTCCAATACTTTCAATTTTATTCTTAGACCTTGAAAGGGCAATAAAAGCTCAATATGAACAACACTTAATTTCCAATCCTATAGCTCCTTCATCAATAGTTATCAAATGAGTCACTAGTATGAAATGACTCACACATTCAATTAGACTTCTCGGAAAGGTAGTAGTGGCATGAGGTTTTGGGTAATGGTTCCAATGACAGCTCAAGTGCAACATTCACCCTTTCGGTTTCAAATTTAAGAATTGGGTGACAACGAATCAGATGACACCTTTCCAGGTGGTAACGTTTTGTCAAACTCCACTCTATAAGGAAAGATCGCCATGACATCGATATCAGATTTAATCTCGCCAATTCTTCTTCAAGATCATAATCATCTACTATCAACATTCCTACGAATATCAACCATTTCGTTGGGATCATAAATATCCACAACTTGGTTTAGATCTAGAATAGCTAGAATTCCTATAGGAATAGCTTCAATTGATTTGCTAGGGGGAGTTAGGATTTCTTGTGACAATCTATGTCATATAAATATCTCGTATAAATATCATAATAATCATCAAACAATCATGTAATCAAATTACAACATATATATAATCCAAGTTATATATATATATATATATATATATATATATATATATATATATATATATATATATATATATATATATATATATATATATATATATATATATATATATATATATATATATATATATATATATATATATATATATATATATATATATATATATATATATATATATATATATATATATATATATATATATATATATATATTAAAATAACACTTCTCAGTCTAGCCTTGCCGGTAACTCGAGAATTCTTCGGCACCGTTATAGTCAAAAGATTTTTAAACATTTTGAGAAAAATGTTTATAGTTAAAAGATTTTGAAATGTTTTATTCAAAACCTTGGTTTTAAAAATCTTTCGTTCTCTATAACGAGACATCTGGTACCAAACTGTAACACCCCACATTTACACAATTCAATACAGCGAAACAGTCGTTGGTGTTACGGGATAGCACATTACTCACATCATAGACAACGCTTAAAAATCGCGTCGTTTAATAATAAAGCATTTCCATTCATAAATATTAAATTTACATAGGTCCCAAGTTATAGTATTTCATACAATTTTACAAAACATTTGAATGGAAATTTGTTACTTAAGTGCGGGCCATGAATTCTTGTTGTCTTCCCGAGAATTACCTTCAAGTACCTGAGATAAAACATGTTAAAAGAAAAGGTCAGCGAAAACGCCGAGTGAATTCATATAGTTTAATAAAACCATTAATATATCATCGGCAAATTATTACCGAAAATCATTTTGTACAAATCTTTGTAATAGGCCATTAATTAGCCAAAGTCATTTTATACAAATCCTTATCAAAAATCGTAATATAGGCTTTTGCCTTCAAAATCATATTACGAACCATTGTCGTAAAAACATCATACAATACGTTTTATAACTTTGTATAGAGTTAAATAAAAACCGTCATATGAATATGGTTATGAAAAACCAAAACACGAACATAATATCAATAATAAGACCCCGTATTGCTAGTCAGGCAATATATCATAATTCAGTGCGTATAGCAGTATTTCGTTATTGGATTATTATAAGCCGCATGACATTGCTACCTTACTATAACAAACAAAGGGTAGCTAACCCGAAACTCATTTGCCCATCTAAAACAGAGTGTCGTCACAATAATCATGCTATGGAAATCTTCTCATACATAAATTCGCTTATCAATCAATGTGGCATGACGGGGATCAACCGTCAAGGTGCGAACTGGGGTGATCGTCCTCAAATAGTACTATTATATGCACAAGCTTCTACCAAATCCTGGTTGTTCACAATTCATGCTAATGGGACCTTTAGTGACATAACCTAACTTAAATAATCCACTTTATTTCATACATGGGGTCATATAATCATTCATCGGGTCATGTAATCATTCGGGTCCAACTAAATAAACAAACAATCGGGACAACTGGTGTCCTATTTTATTAAAAGTAACATGTTATCTCCCTCGCGGGTTTATTAAACATTTCATAAAACATTTAAAAGAATGTGAGGCTATGAACTCACGTTGATTGGGAAAGGCGGTTATCGGCGATTTGGATGTACGGTACGTGCTTCAATCACGGAAACCTAGACAAATAATACTCGTCTTAGACTCTTGTCCAATGACTTTATAAAAACAATAACTATGTATATATATGATGATTTTATAAATATGATGATTTATCAAGTGGGATTGTACATCTTTATTCACTCATTATAGTGT
Organism: Glebionis coronaria; assembly: GCA_025667525.1. NCBI lineage: Eukaryota > Viridiplantae > Streptophyta > Magnoliopsida > Asterales > Asteraceae > Glebionis > Glebionis coronaria. The sequence goes on along the minus strand of JANFOE010000139.1, from coordinate 478,456 downwards.
TATGTGTTGGTAACTTTTATACTAGTTTCACTAGTTCATCTTCTTTACTTGACAAAGCCCATTAAGCCCATTATAAGCCCATTACATTCTATTAGTCCAATTTTATACTTTTAACCTCTGCCTTATGCTTACATATTGGGCCCAAGTGGGTTAAGCCCAATAAGTAAGTTCATTATTATTTAGCCAAACTTGTCGGGTTAATAGTCCAATAAGGCTATTTTGGCCCGTTAATGTCCATATGTTATAAAGATCTGGTTTTATTGATTTTTACTTGTTATATAAGTTTATGCATCAGTATGTGAGTTTATAAAAGTTTACATTAGACGGGTCCGACCGTCTAAGTTTTATTTGACAAAAACGTTAATCTTTCGGTTTTAGCCGAAAAGACGTAAAACTTATGTATATAGTTTTATAACTTGGAAAAACATTTATACTTGTAATTTATATAAAATTTATCATTTTAATATCAATATATATAACTTCATTTACAATTACTATTAGTAACTAGTGGGTTTTAAATATGTATATTTTATTAATATATAATTTTGAGTGCTTATATTATATTCTATTTATTTTATAAAATATGTCCTAAATATTCAGTCCACTAAAATGTCCATATCTAGAGTTCTATAAGGAGATAGTACCCCAAATTTTTATAGCATAAACCAAATGATATGTGCTTCATTTAACTCTGGTATAGCTACTGATTAATCGGCCTCTAAGTATTTTAATAAATTCGTCCAAAACAGTCTATGAAGATTTGCACTCCAATATTGTTTTGATCATATCTCACTCATTATAATGATTCCATTGTATGGCCAACTCTCACATGTGTATAAGCCATGTAACTTACTGTATATTAAATAATCTATGCTATTTTAACAGTTTAACATAAGTTTCTTCACTGTTTTATACAGCCTACATATTTAACCATGATTTTATAATTCTTTCAAGTAGATTTTAATCTTTTTATTCAAATCTATCAACACCAAATCCCCACATAATATTTTTAATCATCATATACATATACATAAAAAAAGATAATACAAGATTACATAATCAAAATAACAAGAGGATAGGAAGAACAATCTCTATACCACCAAGATTGTGTAGGTTATGATCAAGGCTTGGATTTTGATGGCAAAACTTGTGATAAACTAATATCAACTTCAAGTCAACCAATCTTTATAAACTCCTTGTGGGAAATCAGCCCTATGTCACCAAGAAATCTCCTCTTTGGATGTTAGAATCACCTCCAATATTCAAGTCTTCAAGGGATCTTCATCACATGTATGTATAACACAAGATTTATGGTTAAATTTGATCAAAATGGGGTGTTTGCTCTTGATTTTTGGACGGTAAGGGTAGAGAGAAAGAAAGTGTTTTGGTGGTATTGCATGTGTTTGAATGAAGGAATGGTTTGAGTGGAAATGGTTTTGATGGTAGTTAGCTTGTTTTGCCAAGTTAATAAGACAAGTGTACTACTTGTTGTTTACAATTTGACACCTAAGGGTGTTGGTGTCCCATGTTTGCCGTCCCATAGAGTGGGGTGAGGCAAAACTTGTTTTGTCTCATCCCACTAATTTACGGGTATTCCTCGATTCTAGTTTCCTCGATTTGTGTGCCCTCGGGTTATTTTACGAAAAACATTTTTATAAATTATGAATCAACGGCACAAAACGAATCTAATAAAAATTGTCTCATCAAAATCGGAGTTCAAAAACGTAAATACGTAAACCTAGGGTTTCTGGTTTAGTCGTAAAGGACGCTAAATTATTCACGTAAGTCCTAATCCCTTCTCGTAAATTTGTGAGTTTATGAGCCAACATAAATTTAAAATCCCAAAATAATATCCACGGATAATTTTATTTCCTGAAATGTCAGACTGTCAACAAAACGGTGTTTATTAACGTAAGCACGTAACGTAGAGTCCTCCAGTTTAGACGTAGACGATGCTACTTCAAGAAGTAAACCCAAATTTCTTCCCAAAAACGAGTGAGTTCATAATATAACATTAAAATAATGTTTTTTAAATAATACTTGAGAATAAAATATCAACCATAAATTGACGGATTGTCACAGCTCAGGCTTCGGTTCGCAAAGAAAACTAATTTGTTTTCTTTATGTGCAGGACATTCAAAAGCAGGTAAATGATTATGGATATTGGGACAGTGGATGCTCAAGGCACATGACAGGGAAGGAAGATTATTTGACTAATTTTACCCCCATTAAAGATGGTGACTAAGTGTACTTTCGAGGAGGATATAGTATAATTTCTTGCAAAGGCACTCTTATCACCAATAGTTTGCGTTTTGAAAACGCATTTCTGGTAAAAGAACTTGATTATAATTTGTTTAGTGTGTCACAAGTTTATGACAACAAGAATAAGATTCTTTTCACTGATAATGAATGCTTGATGTTAAGCAAAGACTATAAGATGCCTGATGAGAAGTTTATTGACTATAGAACACCTAGGCATAAGAACATTTATAATGTTAATATTAATGGAATTAGGATGAACAACAATTTGTCATATCTATATGCTAAAGCTTCAATAGATGAAAGTAATATATGGCACAGAAGGTTAGGGCGTATAAATTTTAAGAAAATCAATAGACTTGTGAGACGTAATTTAGTTGATGGTTTTCCTTTAATGGCTTTCCACAATGATCATTCTTGTGTTGCATGTCTTAAAGGCAAACAGCACAAAGTCTCATTTAAGTCTAAACGTGTGCACTCTAGTTCTAAACCACTTCACTTGCTACATATGGACTTATTTGGCCCAACTAATACAGAAAGTTTGAATGGTAAATCTTACTGCTTTGTCATAACTGATGATTTTTCTAGATTTACTTGGACTTTCTTCTTGGCCTTAAAAATTGAAACTGCCATAGTTTTGATTAACTATATTACCCAAATTGAAAAGAAGATCGGGAATGAGGTTAAAATACTTAGAAGTGATAATGGTGGTGAGTTTAGAAACCAATTGTTAGATGCCTTATGTGTTAATAAAGGGGTTACTAGGGAGTTTAGCATAGCTAGAACCCCACAGCAGAATGGGGTGGCTGAAAGGAAGAATAGAACACTCATTGAAGCAACGAGGACAATGTTGGATGATGCTCATTTTCCCATTGCTTTTTGGGCTGAGGCTGTGAATACAGCCTGTTATGTTCAGAATAGAGCATTGGTCAACAAAATACATAATAAGACACCTTATGAGCTATTTTGGAATAGGAAACCTAATATAGGTTTTCTTAAACCCTTTGGATGTCATGTACTGATTCTAGATACTAGTGATGCCTTAGGAAAGTTTAGTGTCAAAGGTGATGAAGGCTACTTTATGGGTTATTCAGTGCAGAGCAAAGGATATAGGGTTTACAATAAGAAAGAAAAACGTATACTTGAAAAAGTACATGTTAAGTTTTTAGAGAGTAAACCTAGTGATCCTGAGAGTGGACCAAATTGGTTCTTTGATCTAGATCCTTTATCTAGGACCTTGAATTATATGCCTGTTACTAATCCAAACATTGTGAAAAAGGATTCAAATGTTGTGGAAGAACCTATTGTTGAAATTGCAGGTAAACAGGTTGACAAGGTAGAAGGATCACATGCAGACAAATCAGACCACATACTTGAGTATGTTACCATTCCTATATGGACTGATGGATTTGCACAAGCTGCTACTACTGATAAGGAGAAAGTTGGTCCACAAGAAAAACCAGTTGATGAAAACATGCATGAATCTTCAAGCGCTGATAAAGGCAAATCTGACGCTGACACGACAAATTCAGGCGTTGATAGCTCAAACGCTGACAACCCATTTGACCATCTATTCTCTACCAATACTTTTGAAAAAGGTGAACCTTCCATAGTTCATGAAGAGGTTCATTCTAGTGATGATGGAGGAGGATATGAAGATGATATTGACAACATGGAGAATGAGATTGAAGACAACACACTTATTGAAGGAGGAACACTTACAACTACTATAAAAAATCATCATCCTTCTCTAATCATTGGTGATGTTTTGTCTCCTATTCAAACAAGAAGGTCTCATCAGACTCAAGGAGGTTTCATTGCCAATATCCACAAGAAGGTTGATACCCCTCTTGAATAGGCATGTTTGTTTGCTTGTTTTCAGTCACAACAGGAACCCAAGAAGATTTTTTATGCTCTCAAAGAACCAAGTTGGGTGGAAGCAATGCAGGATGAGCTTCACCAGTTTTCTATTTAAGATGCTTGGGAGTTAGTGGATTGTTCAAGGTATGTAAGACCTATTGGGACACCTTGAGTTCTTAGAAACAAGAAAGATGAAAGAGGCATTGTGGTCAGAAAAAAGGCACGTTTAGTTGTTCAAGGCTATACACAAGAAGAGGGAATAGACTATGAAGATGTTTTTGCACCTGTTGCAAGGATTGAAGCAATAAGGATTATCCTAGCCTATGCTTCTTGCATGGGCTTCACAGTTTATCAAATGGATGTAAAAAGTGCCTTTCTTTATGGCACAACTATAGAGGAGGTTTATGTGATGCAGCCTCCTGGTTTTGAAGATTCAAAACATCCAGACAAAGTGTATAGGGTGAAGAAAGCAATGTATGGACTTCATCAAGCCCCAAGAACATGGAATGCAACATTGTCCACCTATCTGGTGGAAAATGGCTTTAAGAGGGGCACCATTGACCAGACTTTATTTACCAAGAAGACTGGTAAGGACTTTCTACTTGTTTAGGTCTATGTGGATGATATCATCTTTGGTTCATCAAGTCCAAAGATGAGTGAAGACTTTTCCAAGCTCATGACAGAAAAATTCAAGATGAGTGCAATGGGAGAGATGAACTTCTTTATAGGTTTACAAGTCCAACATAAAGAAGATGGTATCTTTATCTCTCAAGACAAGTATGTAGTAGAAATATTGAAGAAGTTTTGTTTTTCTCCACATGAAAAAACGGGCTAGCACACCCATGGATAGGGAACACCGTTGGGGAAAGACTAGAGATGGAAAAGAGGTGGATGTTAGGCATTATAGATCAATGATTGGATCATTGATGTATCTTACAGCTTCTAGACCTGACATTATGTTTGTTGTGTGTGCATGTGCACGCCATCAGGTGACTCCCAAAGAGTGTCATCTTCATGCTGTCAAAAGGATCTTTAGATACCTTAGGTGCTATCCCACCTTGGGATTATGGTATGCAAAGGACTCTTCATTGGAGCTTATTGGTTATTCAGGCAGTGATTATGGGGGTGACAAATTTGATAGGAAATCTACAACTGGTGGATGCCAATTTCTTGGGAGAAAATTGATATCTTGGCAATGCAAGAAACAAACAGTGGTGGTCAACTCTACAGCTGAAGCAAAATATGTTGCAGCAGCTGCTTGTTGTGGACAAGTTCTATGGATCTAAAACCAACTGTTGGATTATGGGTATAATTTTATGCATACCAAGATATTTGTAGATAATAACAATACATTATGCATTATTAAGAATCCTGTACATCACTCTAAAACAAAACACAGAGAAATTAGACATCATTTTATAAGAGATTGTTTTGAAAAAGGTTTAATACATCCAGATAGGGTAGACACAGAAGAAAATGTGGTTGATCTTTTAACTAAACCTTTTGATGTTGGGAGGTTTCAGTACTTGGTAACAAATATTGGAATGATCAATCTCACCTAAATGTGTTTTTGAAGTCATTGTATAGTTTGTACAGGATGTGTACTGTTATTAGTCTTTGTACAAGATTAGGTTTTCCACTTTATTTTTCTAACGCTGACAAAGGTTATTTTAAAGCTGATAAGTGCTAAAATGGACGCTGACAACAATGTGTTAGTTTTGTGGTTTTTGATCTGATCATGCAGGCATTATGAGCATTATACATTCGTATCTTGACATAATTTTTTATTGCATATTTTATTTTTGGCAACTTTGTATATCATATTTTAAGGGGAGGTCTAGGAAACCTTTAGGATTTTTGGGTATTCTTATAGTACTCTCATCATAATTCTAGATTGTGTCCACTGGTGAGTACGAGTTAGTTTTCTAAATCGTGAGGCACTGTAGCATGCAAAGTTGATATACTGTGTACGCTGCCAAGACTTTTTGGTCTAGAATTGGAATTGGTTGGTTGGGAGACATGGGTACATTTTTCTTAGGCTTACCTGGAAGTTACAAAGTATTTATAAGAGATAACTTCATTGTTAAGAACTTTGGTTAGCAAGGGACACTTGAGGGCAATTATGTCTATCTTGCTTAAGCAAGTGTGCATGATTAGACAGTGCTTGCCACCCTATAGTGATTTTCAGTCTATGAGTTATCTTCACTAGGATAAATTACTTTGTTAAGGTCCTTTTTCTTTTTAATTATTTTTATTTTTGGACGCTGACATGTTTCTTTCCAAACGCTGATAAGACCAATTTTAACGCTGACATGGCAATTTGCAACGCTGACAAGAATATAGTGGTTGGTCGCTGATACGTTGTTTTTTACCGTTGACAAACATTGGGTCCTACCAAGTTGTTATTTTTGACGAAAATATGGGCCGTAATTTTAGGAGTTGGTAAATTTTTTTTAATGCTTGAGATAAGTTATATATTTTCAAGATTTTCATTATTACTTTTTGAATATAACTGCCTCACGTTTTGACCAATCACATATTTTCACCTCTCCTATATATTTGGCTCATTTCTTTTAAACAAGGTAACTGTTTATTCTTGTCTAACTATACTTTCTCAAACCTTCATCTTTCCATAAATTTTATCACAGTTTTCTTGCATCAATCATCAATGGCGCCTAAGTTTAAACCTACCGAATTGGAATTGGGGTTCAGGAGTCAAACAACATGGTGGCTTATTTGCAAGCTGATAATAATCTGTTTCCCCAATATACTCAGATGGTTGTGTATTTGAATGCGTCCCCATTAAGGTATGCACTTTCACATACTCCTCTTATCCCTGTCACACACATTAAACAGTTTTGGAACACAGTGAGTTCCTCAACAGTTAATGAAGTGACTACATTGACTGCTATTGTCCATGGGGTTCCATGGGTGGTTACTGAAGCTTTGGTTCGCCAAGCTTTGCATCTTAATGATACAGATGGTATAACCACCCTACCCATTGTAGAGCTAGAGCAAGGACTCCAAGCCTTGGGTTATCCTTTGCCTGACGAAGGCCATTTAAACAAATATACAAAACAGCAATTTCCCCCGGCTTGGAAGTACCTAATACATGTCATTCTTCAATGTTTGAGTCCCAAATGCTCCTCACACAATGAAATCAACTGATCAATTAGGAGTGCCGTTGTGTGTCTTGCAACTGGGCAAAAGTATAACTTTTCAAAAATGATTTTTGATGGCATGTCTCATAATAAGGGTAACAAGATGACTCTTGCTTACCCTAGGTTCTTACAAATGGTTTTTGACTTACAAGGATACTGCAATAGGGATCATGACAATTTTTATACGATCCCTGTTCAAAAGAAAGCTATTTTTCGGAAGATGAACACTGAACCTTATAGAGACCTACCCCTCACCCAAGCCATGCTTGCTGTTATTGAGGCAGCTGCAAACCCTCAACCTCACCCACAACCTCAACCAGACCCATTGTCTGAACAACCTCCATCACCCCAGCAAATGGAAATTGACCCAGAACCATTCGACGCTGACACCACAAATGTTGGCGTTGACATTACAAATCCAAATGATGACACCCTTTTGCACAAACCCAAACACCCCTTAACCTCTAAACAGACCCTCAATCCACTTCTTCTTCTACACCCCCAGACTTTAGGTTGGAAAAACGCCAAAGGACTACTGGAGTGTTCTCCTTTGGTGGTCCTATCCATGTAGCAGAGAGAACCACCACCACAAGTGTGGTTGGTGACATTGGTGGGGCTAGGACTACTGGTTCTTGCTTAGATGCAGGCCACGACAGTCCTAACATCATTAAGACCCCATCCATGCCCCATGAATCTACTTTGGGAGGTCAAAGTCCCATTCTAGAGGAGGGCAGATTGGAACCTTAGACCATTTTGGAATTGACTGTGGTCTGTATTAGCTTGCAAAAGCAAAATGCATACCTTGTACAGATTGTCACAGGTCAAGGTCTTGAACTCAAGCAATTGAGGGAGAGACTAGTTGTTTTGGAGAGTACCCAAGCTAGGAGAAGGCAAGAAAGAGTCCTTTCATTGGGGGAGGATTCTTACAAAGGGGGGTAAGATGCACCAGCAGAACCGTTCAACTTGAGTGACAAGGGATCACATGATGAAGAAGGTGGTTCTTTTGGTACAAAACAGGTGGAAGTTGCTGAAGCTTTGACAAGCTTGAAGGAAAAGCCAGTTATTGATGTCTCCTTGCTCACTCCAAAGAAGTTATCATTTGTGGATATGCTGGAAGAAGTTACCAAGTCAGCCGCTGATGTTCATAATTTGAGCACTGACAAGAGTAAAGAAAGTGTTGACAGGCCCATAGGTATGATTGGTGTATCCCAACCACCATTTATGATTAGGGATGTTTCAACACAGGTACCACCAACTAATTTACCAACCATTGGAGCAAAAGATAAGGGTAAAGCGGTCTTAGTGGAAGTTGAAAAGCCAAAGAAGAATGAAGCCCATATTAAGTTTGATCAAGCTTTGGCTGCACAAATGCAAGAAAAGGATTGGGCTACTACAGAGGAAGAAAAAGATGGTAGTGATGATGAGAGCTCAGATTCTAGTGTTATGATTTTTGAAGATCCAGAGAGGTTGGAGTGTGGAGAGGAGTTGGCAAAAGAAAGACTTGAGGAGTTGAAAATGCAAGTATATTTTGAAATGCCTGAAGTGGTGAGAATGTATTTTGCATGGGAAAATAAAGTTACAGAAAATCCAAACATGACTATTTTTGATCAAATCTGGGGTTTCGAGATTCTGCTTAGAGTTCGAGATTGCAAGGTAATCTTGAAGTATAAGGCTAGCAAGGTTCTTTCAAAGCTTAAGCGGGATAGAAGGGAGCTCTATTATATGTTTCTCAGATGTCATCAAGGGGGTTGGACTTTCAAGAAATTGTAGAAGTTATCCTTTGATGAATTGGAGTTTCGTGCATATCCCATTTGGGTACGTGTTCAAGAGGCAAATACTATCAGACTCGTTTCTGATGAAAGAAAGAATGAAATTGAAGAAGAAATGCAGATCCAAAAGGCTTCCATTGCACCAAGACCAGTGAAGAAGGGACTTCCTATTGAGTTCCCAACTTTGGATAGAGTGAATCCTAATGAAGCAGTTATCAGAAAGAGCATTAAGCTCTCACCATTAGAAGCTTCACATGTTGCAGAGGTATTACCTTTAGATTAAAGAAACCCTATAGTTCACTATAAAGAAGATGCAAGTGGGTTCTTTTAACACCCCCAAATATACACGCAGCGGAATACATCTTTGGGTGCTAAACAATGATACAATAACACATAATTTATAAAGAACGACTCGAAAAGAGACGTTTCAAATTTATCGTTCCTAAAACATTTATCAGAGTAGCGTAGTCCCAAGAAATCGTTACCAAAAGATAAGTTAAAACAACATATTAGTCTGTTTTAAAAATGGAACGATAAATAAATCAAAAAGTTTGAACAACAAAAGCAGTGCACAACTTCATTCCCGTGACCTCCAAGCTTCCACTTCTTGATTACCTGAAATACATGTGAGTAAAACAATCAGCAAAATGTCGAGTGAATCTATAGGTTTATGTAATCAGTTTGAACACAAGCAAAGATTATAAGTTTGTGGCATGCTTAACAAGCATCAAATAATAATTTGCATCAACAATAATAACTTTATATAGCATAAATTGCAATAAGCTCATGGAACCGAGCCCTTAAACACTCCCTTTAGAGGTCTGATAAGACAGGAGATTTATTAATTGTCGGTTACCTCCAGATTATTAGTACATTGCCGTATACCTGACTTCTCAATACAATATGTTCAAACAGTGTGGAGGTCGGGCCTAAGCTTCTGTGAGAAGTCCACACAAACTGAACCGGGGCGGCTTTCCCCATAGATCTATTAATTGTACTAGCGGTTAACCCATCATAGGTTAATTAACGGTCCACAATTGAGGCTTTAACAATGGCAATCACTTAATGTAATTTAAAGGCAACCACGGGTCCATTCAAAGAGGGACAAGCATACCATAAAAGACTTGTGTTCTAAGTTTATAAAAACATGTATTCCCCCTCGCGGGTTTAAAATCATTTAATAACTAGTATAAAGCGAGGCTATAGACTCACCTTAGCCAATAGTGGTAATGAGACGATCGCTGACGATAGATGATGCCTTTCAAACACGAGAACTGCAACCTATCAAATAAGGTGCGTTCATTAATAATAGACTCGAGAAATAAACCATACATACGAATATAAAACTCGACTCATAAAATCACGAAAAACTCGAGAGAAAATGATATAAATAACTTCATTATAGTCTACTACACATTTACTTAACCATTTTATACTTTTAACAAAGTCCGCCGGTACATACTACATGTACTAGCTTATTTACCCCTTTTTAAACTCGTCAACCGTTTATGAAACGACTCGATAAACTAACTTACTATATATAGAAAGTCCTCCTACAAGTTTATCAAATGAAATTACTTTTAAAGTCCTTTACCCAACTCATTTCAAACTACAAATCCGGACATATTTACGTTAATTTTTCATACAACCGTTTTAACTTATTTAAACAATTTCGTTTACAAAACCGACACTCGGGTTTTAAAGTAAACTCAAACTATAAAATAAACACCTCATTATCAGTAGGTTACATATTTCAAAACTTCCATTTAGAGTCCCTGAGATTCGATCCAAATATCGACAACAACTATTTGTAGTGCCGATACTCGTCTCCCGGTACACGATCATTCAAAACATCATAACTTCGCGCTCGTTTGGAGCTAGAAGCTATACCTCATATCAAATAGAAGCTAATAAAATTATCTACAAACCTAGGCTATAAGTTAAGCCATTTTCAAAACATAAAAATTCGGATTTTACTGTTTACTTACTGTTATAAAATGACTATTAAAAACTTGTATAAAATCAACTTTTTGATCAAAACCAACCATAAAAATGATCATTACTATACCCTAATATCATGATACATCAACCATAAGATCCAGATCATAATCAAAATTAAAACCTTTAGATCAAAATGAAGTTTTTAACAAAGTTTCTAGCAAGAACCACCATGGATCATGCTAAAAACACCATGCATGATCGTGGCTTCTACCTACCAACATCAAGAAAATAAAAAGTGCTTGCATGTAAGAATTTCTTATACCAATGTGATCCTTGATCAAAAATAAGAATGTGTCTAGCTTTGGTTTAGCTCAAATCATCCTAAATCTTGAGTTAAATTGAAAATTGTATGGATTTGGGATGGGGGTGAAGGTTTCGGCATTATAGAGAGAGAAAGAAAGGATGAGACAAAATTTTTGAGTGGAAAATGTGTAGTGTGTGTTTGATTTGGCTTTTTATATAGTGGTGGAGGGACCTTGGTTGCAATTTGGCAATAGTTGTGGCTAAAAACGAAAATAGTTAGCTAAAAAGTGGGAAATAACTATTAGTCAATTTTCAAAATATTTACGGGACTCGGGTTTCATAAAAATACTTAAAAGTTTAAACGCACACGAAAAATAATAATATAACGACTCGATACGTAATTAAAACGATATCATCGAAAGTATTAAATATCGAAACGATCGATAACAAAATATAAAATTTTTGGCATCCGTCGGTATCGCGATCACTAGTAGTCCTCGTTACTCGTCAAAATATTAAAATATAATATTTAATATTGGTTTCAACTTAAACCGTTAAACATAATAATATTTAACGTTATAAAATACTTTAAAATAACTGAAAATAGAATTAAATTATGACCTTATTTTTACGGGTTTTACAATTCTGGATGATCACCGAATATGGAAAGAAGGTACATACTTTTACTTCTTTGATCTCATTGTTTGCAATCCTGCATAGAGAAGACTTGGTAGATCTTTGGGATTGATGAAGGCCAATTATGGGGCAGAAGCACCCCTTCAGTCAATGGAATAAAGATCTGGACATCCTTCAAAAGGATGATTGAACCAGATGATGCAGATCCAATATGGTTTGATTTGGATGATATCAGTGGACTTCAATAGCGTCTACATTCAGCAGCTGGTGTTTACCATTTGAGCACTACAAAGTTTTCAGAATATCTTCTTGTGGATGCTAAATATCCTATGTTCAAGGAAGTTTTGAAGAAGATGATGTCTACACAGCTGGAAATGGATTACACTAGTGATGTTGGCAAAGATTTAATTAGGTTTATTTATTATCTAATTAACAAGTGATTTGTATTTGTAAGAATCCTCCTTGTACTTAGTTTTTATTCAGAAACTTGATTACTAGAGTAGATATCAAGTTTAGGGGAGGATTGTTGGGAATAAAATGAGGCAAGACACTTAGACGCTGACAAGAGATATTTGGACGCTGATAAGAAGAAATCAAGCACTGACAGATCAAGCATTTACAAGAGATATCGAAGCGCTGACAAGAAGAAGTCTAAGCACTGATAGGAAAACTTAGTCAACACGTTTGTTATTTGATGAAAAGATATACTAAAATATTGTATTTTCTATATTTATCTTTTCCTAAAATAGTTGATAGGTTATCCATTGTACACGACTCCTTATGTTATAAAAGGAGTTCGTATGGTTTATAGCATATACACATTATTCAGTATTCAACTTTCATTGTAATCAAGTTTGTTTTATCAATCAAGAGTGAAAGTTTGTTTTACTTGTTTTACTTGTTCTTTATTCAAGTGTTAATTTCGCATAACACTTGGATTGTTCATACAACAACAAAGTTCCTCTAAGTGTTTAACTTGATTTAATCTCGTTAACACAAAGTTAATCGATCTAAGTTTGGGATCAACATAATCAAGTCATCACACTACTAGTACTTTCTCTTTCCATTTGATAATGTTAAGATATCATCACCGCAGCTTTTCAATTCCTTCAGATTCCTCCTATACAGACAATACGGCACAGAACTCAACCTATACTCAGCGTTCATAAACAACTTCCTTAACTAACGAAGATCTCAAAACTACAACTTGGATGCATGAATGGATTTCACACATTTAGTTCTTCTTTGTCAGCTTTATCAATAATTCAACACTCAGTGAAAACCTTTCGATAAACCTTCGATAATACCCAGCTTAAACATAGGAATTAACAAGCTTCAATCGGTTTTGTCAGTATCGACAAAGCCTCAATAGCTTCAATCTAGTCAAGATTTCCACGAATACTTCAGCCATAAATTGCACATTCCAAAATGTATACTAACTCTAGCAAAAATTCATATCCAAAGAATTTCACACACCATTCTTCCTTCCTTAAAAATTTTACAATTGTTATCAATTACTTTCCTCACTTTCTTTAATATTAACCAATCAAAACATCAATCCTCAGTAATGGATACAAATTCTTGGTAATCAATTTTTTCAATCTCACAGCAATCATCTTACTCTCAAAACATCCAACTTCTTTCTCGCTTTCATTTTTGCGCTTCTTATGACTTACCCTTCTAGTCCTATCAGATTATTCTTGTTGTCTCATCTGCCAATCCTTACAACTGATCAAATTATCATCCTCAATCCTAACAATGTCAAATGACAAAATATACAAGCAGATTACACGACTTCCATCACTAAGCTAACACCAAGCTTTTTTTCCCAAGATGACAGTAACTCTACGATTCCGCAGAACGATCACAAAATACCCTTAAATATTAACTCGTCTTCTCATTCCCTTTCAACTACTACTAGTGAAGTGCACTGTAAATACGACCTATTACAGTTTTCTCATACATACCTTCTCATTTTTGATCAAACAATATCTTTAAATAGATATTCCACTTGTTAATTCTTGTAGTCAGTACTCAATGCTCAGCAACATTTCAAATCAATCCTTTCCATTTTTACTTATTATATCTTACCACTTTCATCCTCATTCAAGCAATTTCCAACACAGGCCTAGTTAAGTTAATTGCGTGACATCACTTAATTCTGTAAGTTCAGAAAATATCTCCTTAATATATAACTATTAACAATCTTCCCATCAATTAATTTCTCATTTCAATTAATTGCTAATTCTTGCTGATTTTTCATTCTCAGGTCAACTAAAATCTAACATCTTCAAAAATTCAATATATCATCAATAACACCTTCAGAATTTCATCGGATATATTATTCAAACAATAGGCTAACTCAATGATTATCAAATAACAACATGCAAATTACAACATCTGAATCTCAAGACTTATCAGCATTTCCCAAAAATATAAGCTGCAACAACAACAACATTCCTTTCCTATTGATCTCCCTTAGCTGAACAATTCCTTTATCCATATTCCTTTACTAGAATGAAAACATCTCATTGCTTATAGGAATACTAATTCCTATAACTACATTCCTTGTTTTTCCTTCCGCAGCTTAACATCCAGCTAGTCCGTACTTGCGACAAGTAGATATACAATTACCCAGATGGTGCAAAATACATCGTCTACACATTATAATTCCTCCTGTTTACACATTTTACAGTAACAGCATGAATACCATCTTTCCTTATCTTATATTGTTGAATTCCGAGTTTATTTTATGTCAGAAGAAATAAATTTTCATTTCCAGCCGACATTCGCAGCAATACCGTCCTTTTTATCCTTTTCTGCTACACTTAATTTTCAAATCAAGATCAATCTTTAAATTACTATTTCCTTTTCCGTCTATTGTATATTCCCAAATTACTACCAGTATTTTGATATATCCATCAGTTACTCAAACTTATCCATATAGTTGCACATTTCCAATCATCAGTTTCATACGACAATCTTCACCGCATCCTTTCTTATTTCTAGGAATCTAGCACACAGACGTCCTTTACAATCTTGTAGAACAGCAGCAGCATCTTCAACTGGAACAGCAGCATCTTCAGTTTCGACACCTTGTTTCCTTGCAACACAATCAGCTTCAAACGCTCTAACTATTATTTCCATAATCAAATAATCTACCCTAGAGGATGTTAATTTTTGGAGACATATTTCAAGAAACTCAGTCACGTGGAATCCCCACTAATGACAGAAAATATCTCACTCCATTCCTTCTACTGTTATCACAGATGAAAGAAACATGATAAGTATACACATCGAGATAGAAAGAGGGATCTTTTCAAAAATATATATCATGGATACTACATCTACAAACAACACAATACTACCTAAATCCACCAAATCAACTCATAAAAGCAAATAATAAAGACACATCAAAATAATAAAGGGTAATAGGAAAATCTTGTCACTACAGTCACTTACCCTTATCAACCTAAACAACAACAATATTCCATCACGGTACTACATCATAAAATCTAATAATCCAAATACAACACAACAATACATAAACTAAAATACAACAGAGATTCATCACTTCACTGCTCCATAGGATATGGCACATCATTTTCTCCAACTTGGTTCGGCCCAGCTTCGTCCTCATTAGGTTCCAAATTGCTGCACCTCCCGTCTGGACCATAAAACGACGGAAACTCTAGTCCATACTTCAAATACGCTCCTTGACACGGCGGATTAATCATATAGTGGGAATCAGCATACTCCTCACTGTCCTGGAACTTCCAATACTGGTCAAGATATGGCCTAAGGTGAGCTTCATAATTGTCTATCCTGCGAAGCCTATCTATCTCTTTCTAATACATCTTAAAGTCAGTTCCATGACTTCTTACCTCTGCTCTAACCTCAGTCTTTCCAACTTCACTTTCAGTTCTTAAATTATCACTCTCAGATTCCACAAACATACTCTTATCGTTCGAATCATCCTCATCAACTATCCATATTCCACCAGTATTCTTATGACGACATCCTCACTAACACGGAAATCTCGGTGCCCTTACAACATATCCCGGCTTAACGCTATTAGGTGTGTTTTCCCATATATTTAGATGATATAACACGAATTAAAGAAAGAAAATAGATCAAGAAGATGAATTTATATAGAGAGAAAGTAGTGAGAGAAAGTAGAGAGAATGGTTGTAGAAACTAGGTGATATTAGATTAAGAGAAAATGAAATGACCAACCAACCTCTTCTTACATGGAAGGATAGGTTTATATAGCCTTGCCTACATGTGGCATAATGGGCTATATGATTATGGGTCGGGCTTTTCTTTTGGGCTTTGGTTACTTATGAATGAACCATAGCTTAAAGTTAAGCCCGTAATACAAGACTAACCTACTACCTATTACAACGTTCTAATATGCGATACATAATAAACATATGATCGAGCATTCTTGTTTGACTCAATATTTTGAGGCTAACAATCTCCCCCAATGAGAGGTCATTATGTAACACCTCAAAATGTGATATGCGGAAGCGGTGAAGCTCGGGGGCTGTTACGTCATTGTATTATAGTTCAAGGTACAAGAGAACGACTCTAAATGAGACGTTTTATAAAAATACCTCGTTGAATTTAAATTAAAAGCATCACATAACAAAAGGTCTCAATTTCAAAAGATAGTGCAGCGGAATGTAAAAGTTTTAAACATCAACGAGATAATAGTTCAAAAGCATAAGTAAATAAATGTCCGAAGATAGCCAAGAAATGCATGCGGACTCCAAGTACTTCACATAGCAGGTACAACACATCATCAATTACCTGAGATAAATGCTAAATTGGGTCAACATAAAGTTGGTGAGAATATAGGTTTCAAGTAAAAATTCATAGTAATTCAATTTCAGATTTTATTTCATGTACACGTGCAACTATAGGAGATATAGTGCCAAGTGTAGGATAAATTGGGTGTTCACAATATTTATGATAGCTAAGCTCGTGACATCGAAACTAGTGATCCAGTGCATACAATAGATTGCATACATAAATTTTGCCCCAATGGAGTACCTAGCCAAGATAACTCCGTTCATACAAATGGTACACACTCGTCCGGCGTCAGAATGCCCGAGTGGAGGTTGTCAACCCTCAATAGATCTATCCGTAACATAAAAGCTTACTCCAGCAGAGTAACTAACGATTCACGATAGTGGGGACTATGGCTAAAGCAACTTAAGCTATCTCATATATAGTGTTCACAAAGCGTTCACATAAATCAAGTTTTACTTGCGTCCAGAAGCAAGCATCAAAGCATTTATCACATCCCAAAACATTAAACATAGAAAGCAGTTTAATAGGGAATCTATAAACTCACCTCAAGCAACGATTCAAACTGCACAAGTAAGATCAAATAGTAGCGAGCCACTCTAGCAACAACCTAAATATTATAGTTTAGGAGCTAGCAAATAAGTCACAATAGTTCGTCACGTACGTTACTCATCAATCATATATATATTTTGTTGTTAAAATCGTGACTTGTAAATGTTATATCGTTATAAACATTATAGTATATATATACTTAGGCAAAAATATTTATTTTTGACTCGACGAAATTTCGATAGCCTTTCGGCGTAAATTTTAATTTACCAAAATTTATCTTAATAAATTTTCCAACACGGTTTCTAACAAAAATTCGGCAGCATTTCGGCGTCACATAAAAATTTGCCATTTTTAGTAAGTACCCAAATCTCGTCCTAAAACCCCTATTTTCAACAATTTCTCAATCGCCAATATTTCAACAAGTCATTTTCCGCAATAGTATCAACTTCCACTTCCAACGTTCAAACTTTTAACGGTAAATCAAGTATTCACATTTCGCGCTAATACCCTTTTTACAAAACAAGTCCAACATTTATACACAACTTTTAGTAACCATTTCGACACTTAAAACATCTCCGTTTGACTCGAAAACGTCGTTTCAACCACTTTAAAAATCTTGACAGCAAACACTTATAGTGTTTTTCACAAAAATTAAGTTTTTCGACAACGAAATTTAAACGACAATATCTTACACATTTTAGCTCCGTTTTTAGCCCATAATATATCGAAACGAAGGTATTAACTTATATTTTCATAATATCAGAGTAAACTAGTGTCAAAAGAATTTTTACGACCCTCTACGCCTCTTATAAAAATCGGACAGATTGTATGTTTTTCGTAGAAACTCATTTTCGACCATTTTCAAGCGTTACCACTAGTAGTAACACTACTAGTTCCCTCCAATTATTCATAAACACCAACAAAATCAAAGATTTTACTTCATGTTCACAAATCTAAAAATGTACATACTTATATATTCACAAGTCTTTCCATTTAACCATTTTCATGTATGGATCTAATAGATCCACACATAATTTCCATAGATCTAAAAATATTTCATGACCAAAAATAGTTTTTATCATTTTATTTCAAGAAAAATACTTGATGAGTAACATGCATGCATAGATCTACAAAGATTATGCATGGAGAATGAAAAGATGAAAAAGGTTTAAGAAGTAACCTTTAGTAACGACTTTACGTAATCACAACGACCCGATCTATGCTCTAACCCACTAATAATCAACAAGAACTTTACTTTTACAACTTCAACCCAAAAACTACTCAAATCAACAAACCAAGAATAACCATTCTTCTTTATGCTTGTACAAACTCTAGGGTGTATTTATTTTGTGTTAATTCTTGTTAAAATGAAGCTTTAAGAAATCAACAATGGTGGAAAATGTGTGTGTGTTTGTGCCGTGAGTTTTGAGAGAGAAAGAGAGAGATGTGTGTTTTTTCTGTGAAGTGAAAAGTGAATAATGTGTGAATTATTTGAGGTGATATAGGTTAATAAGTTATTGTTGTAAGATGTGTAAGCCTAAGCTCAAAATGGCAAAGAGTAAGATTTTGGTGCATCATGCACATGGTGGTGGTATTTGGCCGGTTATGGGGGGTCCCATATGGGGTAAATTATTCAAAATTTTTACTATGGTAACTAGTTAAAAGGTTTAAGGTAAAAAGGTTAGTTAGTTTTAGGTAAATACAAAAAAAGTATATAGTTAAGTTTAAAATTACGTAAAACTTAAAAATTTGACGAAATATATTAAATTTACGATTTTTCGACGAAAACTGACATTTTATCATTGGTAAAGTATTTTATGCACTCTAACGACGGTTAAACGTAAAAACAACGTAAAATACGAAAACGCGATGCGTTAATTAGATATTTACAGTAAATACGATTTATTACTATAAATAGCAAAAATACTAAAATACAGGCATATAAACATATATAGAAATATTTAAATACGCTGCTCAAGAAAATACGATCACGCTGTTAAAAACTAAACAGTTAAGCACATAATTCACAGATAACGAATAATCTCATGGATTATCGTCAATTCATTGACCGTCTCAGCACTTTGGTCAGGTTCACAGAAAACGTTTAGAATAATGACTGAGCATAGTGTCAAGTCATTACTCATCATCAAACAGTTTTTCAGACAACGCGGGATAACCTCCCGGTTCCAACACAGTTAAATCACATAGTTGACTAAATAAAAAGTCAAAGGGTAAAATAGTCATTTTAAAAAGAAGGGAAAATTACCAGGTGTTACATCATCCCCTTGATAGAGAAGCTTTGTCCTCAAAGCTTAGGAGTGTCACGCTTTCTAGAGTTGTTAAAAAGTTGCGGATATTTCTTGCGAAATTGATCCTCACGCTCCCAAGTGAATTTAGGTCCACGTTTAGAATTCCACCTCACCTTGATGATAGGAATACGACTCTGTTTCAATCGTTTGACCTCACGGTCCATGATTTCAACAAGTTCTTCGACAATTTGCATCTTGTCGTCAATTCGGAGTTCCTCCAATGGTATAACGAGTGTCTCATCAGAAATGCACTTCTTCAAGTTCGACACATGAAAAGTGCTGTGCACGCGGCTCAATGCTTGCGGTAATTCGAGATGATAGACTACGGTTCCAACCTTTGCCAGAATTTTGAAAGGTCCAATATAGCGGGGGTTCAGCTTTCCTCGCTTGCCGAAACGTACCACACCTTTCCAAGGCGACACTTTTAGCATCACTTTGTCTCCCACTTGAAATTCGAGAGGCTTACGTCGAACGTCGGCGTAACTCTTTTAACGATCACGGGCTGCTTGAATTCGGCTCTTGATTTGAACAATCTTCTCAGTCGTTTCACGGATGATTTCAGGGCCAGTGAGTTGACTATCCCCAACCTCACTCCAATACACAAGCGAGCGACATTTATGACCATACAACGCTTCAAACGGTGCAGCCTTAATACTGGTATGATAACTATTGTTGTAAGAGAATTCCACTAGAGGCAAATGTATGTCCCATTGCTTCCCAAAGTCAAGCACACAAGCACGCAACATGTCCTCCATCGTTTGAATAGTTCTCTCACTCTGTCCGTCAGTCTGCGGGTGATAAGCAGTACTCATGTCCAATTGCGTACCCAACGCTTTCTGAAGTGATTTCCAGAATTCCGAAGTAAATCTACCATCTCTATCAGAAATTATCGAGATCGGTATCCCATGTTTTGCGACTACTTCCTTCAGATAAAGTCTCGTAAGCTTATCCATCGAATCATCTTCCTTCATAGCCAAAAAGTGTGCATATTTCGTAAGTCGATCCACAATTACCCAAATTGTGTCGTATACGTTGGTCGTTTTAGGTAGCTTAGTTATGAAATCAATGGTTATGTTTTCCCATTTCCACATAGGAATTATAGGTTGAACCAACAGTCCATATGGTTTTTGGTGTTCTGTTTTCACTCTAGCACAAGTCAGACACTTCCCTACTTACGTAGCAATTTCAGCTTTCATATTTGGCCACCAGTATAGTTTCTTCATATCCTGATACATTTTGTCAGATCCTGGGTGAATCGAATACTTAGATTTATGCGACTCGTGCATAATCACGTACCTTAGTCCTCCAAACCGTGGTAACCAACTTCTACCATTCAAACATAGCGTTCCATTAGTGCTAGTCTCCAATTTCTTAGTAACCATTCCTCCTAATTTCTCAGCCTCGACATGTTCAGGCTTAAGGGCTTCGGTTTGTGCTTTACGAATTTGCACAGGTAAGTTCGGATTGATAACCATAGCTAACGATCTAACTCTACGTGTCATCAGTTGTTCCTTTCTACTTAGCGCATCCGCCACTACATTGGCCTTCCCAGGGTGGTAGCGGATTTCACAGTCATAATCGCTGAGCAACTCGATCCATCGACGTTGCCTCATGTTCAGTTCCTTCTTGTCAAGAATATGTTGTAAACTCTTGTGATCGGTATAGACGACACACTTGGTTTCATACAAGTAGTGTCTCCACAATTTCAAGGCAAATACTAACGCTCCTAGCTCCAAGTCGTGCGTAGTGTAGTTTTTCTCATGTGTTTTCAATTGTCGTGACGCGTAGGCGATAACTTTCTTCCTCTGCATCAACACAGCTCCCAATCCTTTTGCTGATGCATCACAGTAGACAACAAAGTCTTCCGATCCTTCTGGTAATGATAAAATAGGCGCACTACACAACATTTGTTTCAACTTCTGGAATGCTAATTCCTCCTTATCTCCCCATTCGTATTTCACCTTCTTTTGAGTCAACTTCGTCAATGGCTTCGCGATCTTCGAGAATCCCTCGATGAATCTTCGGTAATATCCGGCGAGTCCTAAGAATTGACGATTTTTAGTCGGTGTCGTAGGAGCAGTCCACTCCCTAATTGACTCAATCTTGGCAGGATCAACATGAATCCCCTTGCTATCAATAACGTGACTTAGAAACTGTACTCTTGGCAACCAAAAATCACACTTCGAGAACTTAGCGTACAATTCCTCCTTCTTAAGCAATTCCAATATTATCTTAAGATGTTCCTCATGTTCTTTCTCATTCCTTGAGTAAATCAGTATGTCATCGATGAACACAATGACAAACTTGTCCAAATACGGTTTACACACCTGGTTCATGAGGTCCATAAACACAGCAGGTGCGTTTGTCAAACCGAATGGCATCACTTGGAACTCATAGTGTCCATACCTAGTCCTAAAAGCAGTCTTTGCAACATCTTCCTCACGGACTCTCAATTGGTGATAACTAGACCTAAGGTCAATCTTCGAGTAAACGCTCGATCCTTGCAACTGATCAAACAGATCATCGATCCTAGGTAACGGGTAACGGTTCTTGATGGTAAGTTTGTTCAACTTACGATAGTCGATACACATCTGAAAACTCCCATCCTTCTTCTTTACAAATAAGACTGGATCTCCCCAGGGTGAAGAACTCGGTCTTATGAATCCTTTATCAGTCAACTCTTGTAGTTGCGTCGCTAGTTCTTGCAGTTCCGACGGTGCTAAACGGTAAGGCGCTCGAGCAACAGGTGCAGCTCCCGGTATTAAATCGATCTGAAATTCAACTTGTCTAGCCGGCGGTAATCCAGGCAAATCTTCAAGAAAGACTTCCGGAAAATCCCGTACGATAGGTACATCTACCAACCGTTTTTCTTCCGTCTGCTTTTCAGTAACATAGGCTAAAAATACGTGGCAACCTTCCGATAACAACTTCTGAGCCTTGACACACGAGATAATGTTCAGTCGTGACTTCCCATTTCCGTTACTTGTATCCCCTTGTACCTCCAAAACTTCATCACCAAGTGGTAAACGAACGATCTTCTCGTCACATACAATCGTAGCACGATATCTCGACAACCAATCCATTCCGACAATCACGTCAAAACTCCCTAACTCAACAGGCATTACGAAAGGATGACCTAGAAGATTTAAAGTGCATCCACGAAGTATAGTGTCGGCTTCTATCAACTTCCCATTAGCTAACTCAATAGTGTACTTAGTGTCTAAGGGTGAAGGGGTCACATCAAGTAAAACACTAAAAGCAGTCGACACAAAACTCCTATCGGCTCCAGTATCAAATAAAATAGAAGCATAACGACCATTGAGAAGAAACGTACCCGTCACAACGTCGGGGTTTTATTGCGCTTCTCCTCCTCCTATCACATAGACCCTTCCACGAGCTTCCACAGCTTTAGCATTCTTTCCTTGGTCCTTGTCCTTGTTCTTTTTCTTTGGGCACTCATTGCTGTAGTGTCCCTTTTGCTGACATTCAAAGAAAGTGACGTTGGCTTTCGTGTTGGGTGGTGACTTACAATCCCTAGCAAGGTGTCCAGTTTTCTTGCAGTTGTGACACTGTACATTGCATTGTCCATTATGGTGACGCTTGCATCGATTGCACAGAGGTAACGTCCCATTGTACACTCCCTTTTCCCCATTACCAGCAGTGTACGCTTTCACAGTGTCTTGCCTCTTATTCGGATAGTTCCCATGGTTGTTCCTTTGGTTATTCCCCCATTTTCTCTTGTTGTTCGCGGCATTCCCAGCATTTGCTTGAACAACTTGGTCCATCAGACTGTGAGCCATCCTTATAGCATCACTAACTTTTTTCGGTCCAGACGATGTCACATTCCCTTGAACTCTACCAGGTAAACC
Source organism: Glebionis coronaria (assembly GCA_025667525.1). Classification (NCBI taxonomy): domain Eukaryota; kingdom Viridiplantae; phylum Streptophyta; class Magnoliopsida; order Asterales; family Asteraceae; genus Glebionis; species Glebionis coronaria. The sequence continues at coordinate 454,985 of JANFOE010000139.1, read as the reverse complement.
CCAAATATAACGCTCAACCTTCTTTTCTTCATCCGGAACCATTCCAGGACATAGCAAACACAATTCTTAGAACCTCCTTGTGTACGTCCCAATATCATTATTCTTCACAGACAGGTTCCACAATTCGATTTCCATTTTCTGAATCTCATTACGAGGACAGTACTCCTTAGTCAACAACTTCTTAAGTTCCTCCCAACTCATTCCATACGCCTCCTCGGCTCCAGCCGTCTGCACATGGGTGTTCCACCATGTCAACGCTCCAGCAGCTAAAGTACAAGTAGAATAATCTTTTCAACAGCACATCCACTAACACGGAACACAACTTCCATCTTTTCAACCCAACGAGCTAATCCGACAGCTCCTTCAGTACCATTGAAAGTCAAAGGGTCACAACTCCTAAAGTCCTTGTAAGTACACGGCTTAGGCGGTCGATTGCCAACATTGTTCGGTGGTGCTTCGTTCACGTTGTTGTTAGCTTGAATGTTTGCCAGTGCAGCAGTCACTCGTTGCGTAATCAGTGCTTCTAATTGTGCGTCAGTCATTCCGTTACGTGTGTTCACCATTGTTTCTCGGCGTTAAGACAATAATGCAATTAAGGTTCAAGCATGAATATACACGTTATATATTTCATATGCTAAAATAGAATGCAGAATTTAACAGTACAACAACATAAAAAGGATAGTCACTGGTCAAGGTCATAAAGTTAAATTCCCATTCATAATCAAAATATCAAGTACGTAGTCATAAAATAAGAGTATGATTACATCTAGTCTACTCCAACTAACCGAGTACTACTCTAGTTTAGTGGATACAATACCCAAAAGATAAAGATGTCAATCTACTCTAGAATTAAGCACAATAACGATGAATCTCTAAGTGCGAAGACGACGATCACACTCAGCACATCTCGGTGAATCACTCCTCGGGTCTCCATCTGCAGCTCGGTCTCCTCCACGAACTGACTCTAACTCACGCCTCAACCTAGCAACCTCCTCAAGTGTGGTATCCAACAAGTCACTAGTATCCTCGTTATCCTCTAACAATCCAAAAACCGCATCCTCAAGTAGACGAAAACGAACAGCATCTGAATCCCTAGCAGATCCTATCATAACAACACATGACCTAGGTCTAGAGGGCTCTCCAACATGATGAGTAGGTGGTGTAGAAACATCAGTAGCAACTCGACTCCCATGAGTAGGCGATTCCTCAGGTGTAGTGTGTGAATCAGACATACGAATCTTCTTCCGTGGGCATGACGAATCAGAATCGGACAAGGCTCGAGATCTAACACCGGATGGTCCAGCTCCATCAGCAGGTGGTACAGTATCATTGGAACTAGTGTAAACCTCAGCTGGTGGTGTACCCCATAAAGCTTCCCTCTCCTCTCTAAACCGCTGACAGGGAACAGTAGGCTTCTTCCTCAAGTTGGACGTCTTCCTAATCTCATTCCTCCTACTAGGCTCAACTCTCTCAGGTACAACAGTCAAAGCATCAACCCTATTATCATCATCAGCCTCAGCACCCTCGCTATCACTACTAGCCACAACCATCCTAACGTCAGTATCACTCTTAATCTCATCATCCATGTCCTCATCATCCTCACGATCTACCTCATATCCATCTATTTCATCATCACCCTCATGATCTACCTCAACACCATCCATATCATCCTCATGACCTACCTCATGTCCATCCATATCCTCATCACCCTTGTGATCTACCTCAATACCATCCATATCATCCTCATCATCCTCGTCGTCCTCACTACCACTAACCCACTCGATCAAAGTACGATGCACAACAGGTGGCATCCCATCAACAACATTAGAAGTATCAGACAACACATCAGGCTCACCCTCATCATCCTCCTCCGGATCCTCGCCAGGGTCATACTCCGCACCTTCCTCCTCAGGATCAGCCTCCTCTAGGTCATTCTCCGGCTCAACATGAGCTGGTACCATCTCAATCTCGTCTTCCCACTCTTCGTCAGCAGAGTCGGGCTGGTAAGAAACAGTAGATGACGACATAACCTGCAACAACCAAAATGCGTATTAAAGCAGTTATAGGGTATGCATGAAATAACCATGTATAGAAATTAAAGTATGCAAATCAACGAAATGCATATGTATATAATACATATTACGTATTACATAATATATATTACATATTACTTATAGTGTTATCCTACGTAATACATTACGTAGTACACATATACATACAGAGTAACAAGAAGCCACATCGGTTATAGTCTAGGCCTAAGATGCAAACCTAGTTCTCTATAACCAAGGCTCTGATTACCAATTCTGTAACACCCCAAAATGTGATATGCGTAAGCGGTGAAGCTCGGGGGCTGTTACGTCATTGTATCATAGTTCAAGGTACAAGAGAACGACTCTAAATGAGACGTTTTATAAAAATACCTCGTTGAATTTAAATTAAAAGCATCACATAACAAAAGGTCTCAGTTTCAAAAGATAGTGCAGCGGAATGTAAAAGTTTTAAACATCAACGAGATAATAGTTCAATAGCATAAATAAATAAATGTCCGAAGATAGCCAAGAAATGCATGCGGACTCCAAGTACTTCACACAGCAGGTACAACACATCATCAATTACTTGAGATAAATGCTAAATTGGGTCAACATAAAGTTGGTGAGAATATAGGTTTCAAGTAAAAATTCATAGTAGTTCAATTTCAGATTTCATTTCATGTACACGTGCAACTATAGGAGATATAGTGCCAAGTGTAGGAAAAATTAGGTGTTCACAATATTTATGATAGCTAAGCTCGTGACATCGAAACTAGTGATCCAGTGCATACAATAGATTGCATACATAAATTTTGCCCCAATGGAGTACCTAGCCAAGATAACTCCGTTCATACAAATGGTACACACTCGTCGGCGTCAGAATGCCCGAGTGGAGGTTGTCAACCCTCAATAGATCTATCCGTAACATAAGAGCTTACATCAGCAGAGTAACTAACGATTCACGATAGTGGGGACTATGGCTAAAGCAACTTAAGCTATCTCATAAATAGTGTTCACAAAGCATTCATAGAAATTAAGGTTTACTTGCGTCCAGAAGCAAGCATCAAAGCATTTATCACATCCCAAAACATTAAACATAGAAAGCAGTTTAATAGGGAATCTATAAACTCACCTCAAGCAACGATTCAAACCACACAAGTAAGATCAAATAGTAGCGAGCCACTCTAGCAACAACCTAAATATAATACTATAGTTTAGGCGCTAGCAAATAAGTCACAATAGTTCGTCACGTACGTTACCCATCAATCATATATATATTTTGTTGTTAAAATCGTGACTTGTAAATGTTATATCGTTATAAACATTATAGTATATATATACTTAGGCAAAAATATTTATTTTTGACTCGACGAAATTTCAACAGCCTTTCGGCGTAAATTCTAATATACCAAAATTTATGTTAATAAATTTTCCAACACCCTTTCTAACGAAAATTCGGCAGCCTTTCGGCGTCACATAAAAATTTGCCATTTTTAGTAAGTACCCAAATCTCGTCCTAAAACCCCTATTTTCCACAATTTCTCAATCGCCAATATTTCAACAAGTCATTTTCCGCAATAGTATCAACTTCCACTTCCAACGTTCAAACTTTTAACGGTACATCAAGTATTCACATTTCGCGCTAATACCCTTTTTACAAAACAAGTCCAACATTTATACACAACTTTTAGTAACCATTTCGACACTTAAAACATCTTCGTTTGACTCGAAAACGTCGTTTCGACCACTTTAAAAATCTAGACAGCAAACACTTATAGTGTTTTTCACAAAAATTAAGTTTTCCGACAACGAAATTTAAACGACAATATCTTACTCATTTTAGCTCCGTTTTTAGCCCATAATATATCGAAACGAAGGTATTAACTTATATTTTCATAATATCGTAGTAAACTAGTGTCAAAACAATTTTTACGACCCTCTAAGCCTCTTATAAAAATCGGACAGATTGTATGTTTTTCGTAAAAACTCATTTTCGACCATTTTCAAGCGTAACCACTAGTAGTAACACTACTAGTTCCCTCCAATTATTCATAAACACCAACAAAATCAAAGATTTTACTTCAAGTTCACAAATCTAAAAATATACATACTTATATTTTCACAAGTCTTTCAATTTAACCATTTTCATGTATGGATCTAATAGATCCACACATACTTTCCATAGATCTTAAAATATTTCATGACCAAAAATAGTTTTTATCATTTTATTTCAAGAAAAATACTTGATGAGTAACATGCATGCATAGATCTACAAAGATTATGCATGGAGAATGAAAAGATGAAAAAGGTTTAAGAAGTAACCTTGAGTAACGACTTTACGTAATCACAACGACCCGATCTACGCTCTAACCCACTAATAATCAACAAGAATTCTACTTCTACAACTTCAACCCAAAAAATACTCAAATCAACAAACCAAAAATAACCATTCTTCTTATGCTTGTACAAACTCTAAGGTGTATTTATTTTGTGTTAATTCTTGTTAAAATGAAGCTTTATGAAATCAACAATGGTGGAAAATGTGTGTGTGTTTGTGCCGTGAGTTTTGAGAGAGAAAGAGAGAGATGTGTGTTTTTTTGTGAAGTGAAATGTGAATAATGTGTGAATTATTTGAGGTGATATAGGTTAATAAGTTAAATGTTGTAAGATGTGTAACCCTAAGATCAAAATGGCAAAGAGTAAGATTTTGGTGCATCATGCACATGGTGGTGGTATTTGGCCGGTTATGGGGGGTCCCATATGGGGTAAATTATTCAAAAATTTTACTATGGTAACTAGTTAAAAGGTTTAAGGTAAAAAGGTTAGTTAGTTTTAGGTAAATATCAAAAAGTATATAGTTAAGTTTAACATTACGTAAAACTTTAAAATCTGACGAAATATATTAAATTTACGATTTTTCGACGAAAACTGACATTTTATGATTGGTAAAATATTTTATGCACGCTAACGACGGTTAAACGTAAAAACGACGTAAAATACGAAAACGCGATACGTTAATTAAATATTCACAGTAAATACGATTTATTACTATAAATAGCAAAAATACTAAAATACAGGCATATAAACATATACATAAATATTTAAATACGCTACTCAAGAAAATACGATCACGCTGTTAAAAACTAAACAGTTAAGCACATAATTCACAGATAACGAATAATCTCATGGATTATCGTCAATTTATTGACCGTCTCAGCACTTTGGTCAGGTTCACAGAGAATGTTTTGAATAATGACTGAGCATATTGTCAAGTCATTACTCGTCATCAAACAGTTTTTCAGACAACGCGGGATAACCTCCCGGTTCCAACACAGTTAAATCACATAGTTGACTAAATAAAAAGTCAAAGGGTAAAATAGTCATTTTAAAAAGTAGGGAAAATTACCAGGTGTTACACATTACCCCTTATGAGAGGTCATTGCCCTTTGTCATTTTAAGATTTGTAGAGATTACTAATCTCGCCATAAATGAGTCTCGAACGTGTAATGGTAGTCTTTTTCCTTCATGCTGTGATCTTTGAGCCTTTGTCATTGTCTTTCGAATTTGTCTTTAATCTTGAGATCTTCAAATCATCTTTGACTTGTCTTTGTCATCTTGCAATCTTGTGTCTTCATCCACATGCTCACACTATTAATTGTTGAATATGTCTTTAGGCATGAGTATGTGGTTTTGAATCTTTGACTTTGCTGAGTACACCATAATGTTACCTTCTTGAGACAAAACATAGACGCGGACTGAATGGCTTTGACATTCGTCCTAAATCGGTAGCGTTTTACCTCCGGTCGGTGAAGACCGTTATACGATATTAAATATTGTACCTGTGATAGGTAGATTGAATTAAGAATCTCCTTGACAGGGTTTCACGGTTGTACTAGCCGTTCTCTTTACTCGACCGTCTCAAAGCAAGACTGTGAACATAAAGAGTGAATCAATTGGATAAATATCCGCTTGATTAAAGTCATCAATTCAAATTCCTGGAACAAGTGTGATTCATAAAGAATCTTACCATTGTTGCTTTGCAGTTGACACAAGCTTGATTCATAAGAATCTCACAAGTCACCCATCGTAGCGCTGTTTGAGGTTGACGCTAGAAGGATTTCCATTTGTCACTGTGAATATTAATGGATATCACTCTGAATGTTCTAACAAGACCATAAAGATATTGCGTAGAAACCTGAAACGAGTTTGAATCAATTCAGAATCAAACCACTGTTTCTTTTCAGTTTTACACATGTTCAATTCATAAAGAATCTTACATATGACCTATCGCAGTGCTGTTTGATGTTAACACTGGAAGGATTTCAACTCATCATTGTGAATACTAAGTAGTATCACTCTGAGTGTTCTAGCAATATCACAAGGATATAGCGTTGGACTCTCTTGATCTTCATCCGTGTGTCCTAATGATATTTGATTGATCTCTTGGCTCTAGACTCGATTTGTGCACTTTAGTGGTCGGAGGCTGGAGCAGATGCCACCTAATAAATATCAACTATCTCGGAGTGAGAAAGTCAATAGAAGTCATGTTGTTCTCCGTGACAATAAAACAAACTTCTTTTGAGAGAAGCCCGATTAGCTTGGAAAGGGTTGTGCACTGCATCACTGGGTCCATGATGAGTTTGTCTTCATGATGTGTTAACCCATTTTCTGCTTAAGTTGTATGGAGGGCTTCTTTTTTTACACCCTTTATCCTTACATTTCTTTTCCATTCTTCAACCCCTTCAATGCTTACCAAGACATCATTACTAGCACCTTGTTCTGATTGTTCTAGTGCCAGCATCAGTACTTAGTCGGCATTCAGCTACGTTCACATTCTACTTCATCTTTCCTAAGGACTTCTAATAATCTATTGGATTGTCCCTGGGAAGATCCCTCCGGTTCTTGTTGGATCATAGGACTTAAACCTAACCACCCTTTTGACACCAATAACGTCGTGAATTAAAGATGTTGTGGGTATTGATCGTAACCAAGAAAACCACTTTAAATTCTAACAAAGTGTTTGAAAAATATTTAACACCTTGCTAGTTTTGTCGTTTTAGAAATGCTCCCCCTTCACATGTGCATCGATAATCGAAAGTGTTTCGCACATGTAGGTAAGAGTAAAAGTACTTGAGTCTTAGATAAGATCACATTTTAATCACATTTTATCCCCCTATCTCTAATATATAAGATCTTTTGATATTAGAGATACCAAATTTAATTAAAATATATTTTGAAAAATAGTCTTGAAAATCGTCGGGAAAAAGATGTTTTAATCTTTTGCATGAAGTTGAATTGCTCCCCCTCAAAAATTGATCCAATTGAATTGCCATTTTGAGATATGATCCACATTTCTCTTTTTGAGGATGGGAGTTGTTGAACACACAATTTTTGAAAGATTTTGAGTAATCATTGAAAAATTCTTGAAAAAATTGTGTTCAACGCTTTTCGAAAAATCCTATTTCTTTTTGGCGAAGAGGTTCTTCTAAAGCATAAACTTGAGTTCATAGAAGTTGAATGTCTTGACGAATCCACTCAAGTGTAAGAAGATTTCTCTTCTTTTGCTAAGGGTAAGGGTACTAAATCTTACACTCCCCCGTGAATATAGATCCAGTTTGCAATCTGAAAGTGATTACAAGCCATTGTGTTGAGCTCAAAACGTTGAATGTTTTGTGACTAGCTCAACCCCTGATAGATTGCTCTACCCGTTGTTCGGAAATATTGTCCAAAATAGACAATATCCTTTATTAAAAGAAGAAATGACATGTTTTGAAAAATATTGACAAATTTCATTCTAGCTTTATGTACACACCTGTGTCGTTATTGAGCGACATTTCTAGGCACGTACATATTGTCGATACTGAAAGACATGTCGAGAAGAATATTTTTGTATTTTCAAAAAATTTTAAATTTTGTGTTTTGTTTTTATATGTTTTATATTTTTGTATTTTGCTTTTTCAAAGATATTTACAAGTAGATGTTTGATAGATAAATCAAGCAGGCACCTTTTCCAGAATCTCCAGGTCTGCTGGAGTCAAACATCTCATACCAATTTGCCTAACGAGGTACTCAAACCTATCTTTCGACAGAGCTTTCGTAACAAGTCGGCTAATTGGTAATCCGTTCCAACAAAGTATAGTTCAACGATACCTCTTTCAACTTGTTCCTTTATGAAGTGATATCGCACATCAATGTGCTTCGTGTGGGAATGCTGTACCGGATTGCAGGAGATGGCTATGGCCAACTTTTAGTCACAGTACATAGGTACTTTATCAAAGTGGAAGCCATAATCCGTGAGTTGTGTTCTCATCCAAAGAACTTGAGCACAACACGCAGATAGAGACACATACTCCGCTTCGGCTAATGACAATGATGTGCAATCCTGCTTCTTGGAAGACCATCCCACAAGCTTATCTTGACCTAGAAATTTTGCACCACCAGAAGTACTTTTTCGTGTATCAAGACACCTTGCATGATCAGAATCTGAATAGGTCGTTAGAAAGAAACCGGTTTCCCTCGGATACGAGAGTCCTAAATGAATGGTATTTTTTAGGTACCGGAAGATCCATTTAACCTCCTTGAGGTTCCTTTCAGTGGGTCGTGCTTGATATCGTGCACAATAACACGTAGCATGTGAAATATCAGGTATGCTTGCTGTCAAGTACATGAGGGAACCGATCATGGAACGATATCTCGTTTGATCTATGGCATTTCCCTCTATGTCAGCATCTAGCGATGTGGTTAATAATGGTGTCCCAACGGGGTCACATGAAGTCATACCATGTTTTTTGATAATCTCTTGACAATACTTAGCTTGGTTTATAAAGATACCACTTGGGGATTGGTGAACTTGAATTCCTAGAAAGAATTTTAGTTCGCCCATCATTGACATTTCAAATTTGTTGTGCATGACTTTTTCAAACCATTTTGAAAGTTTTGGGTTTGTAGACCCGAAAATAATGTCATCAACATAAATCTGCACAAGCAAAATGTCATCCCCATATTTATAAGTGAACATAGTTAGATCAATGGAACCTTTGGGGAAACCTTTGGATACCAGAAATTTCGAGAGCTCATCGTACCACGCCCTTGGAGCTTGTTTGAGTCCATAAAGTGCTTTGTGGAGACGATACACCTTGTCAGGATAATGAGGATTGACGAATCCTTCCGGCTGCATGACATAGACTTCTTCCTTTAAAGGAGTGTTAAGAAATGTCATCTTCACGTCCATTTGATAAACAGTGAATCCCTTATGTGCAGCATAAGCAAGGAAAATCCTGACCACTTCCATACGAGCAACTAGTGCAAATGATTCGTCAAAATCAATTCCCTCTTTCAGGCCATACCCCTTAGCCACTAGCCTAGCTTTGTTCTTGATGATCGTGTTTTCTTCATCCATCTTGTTTTTCCAGATCCAACGAAGATTTAACGAAATCACATCGTATGGTCTGTTAACAAGTTCCCAGACTTTAAGTCTTTCAAATTGTTTAAGTTCATCCGTCATCGATTTGATCCAAGCATGATCAGCCAAGGCTTCTTTAATGTTTTTCGGTTCAGCAGTACTCACGGCGAGTGCGAACAAACAAACATCGCCATCGGTTTCAAGCTGTCGTATTGTACGAACGGGCTGTGAAGGGTTTCCAATTACGTGAACAAAGGATGATCTCGGGTCTAATGATGTGTTGAAGGATGTCGTTGGTAGAACGTATGCATATTTGACGGATCAACATGGCGAGTAGAAGACTCTCCAGTTTTGTGTACCGGTGTACCGAATGGGTTGATAAATTCGTCTTCGTCATTTAATGCATAGTCTGATTGATTTATGTTTTCTGGAGCAATGACAGTAGTTGTGGATGTTGTAGGAGTGGTTGTTGATGTGATATTCTGAGGACGTAATCTGCAGGAACCTGTTAGGACCATTGTAATAGTTAAATGTAATAGGTAGACTAGGAGGTATGTAGTTCCTCCTGGTCCTAGTAGTAGTAGGAGCAAGTCATGCTCCTGGTCCTGGTCAAAGTCAAACTTTATTATTTGTTTATTATTCTGTTAGGATATGCATGAGATATGTTAGGAAAGGATATGCATATCAGTTTTACACGTTTTGTTTAATGTTGCATTAGGGTTTCCTTATAGTATAAAAGGAACCTTAGGCAGAAGGGTTACACATACCTTCACCAAACGTAGTTCTAGTAATTATCAATATTAGAAATCCTTAGAAATGATCAAGTCTTTATAGTTATTCTGTTCCTCTTTATTATATTTGTATTCTGCATTCATATTGTGTATAGAGTCTCTCTGTGGATTGACTTGTGATTACAGAAGTCGTTCACCGTTCCTAACAGGCTGCAAGATCTACATCTAGTAGACCCAACAAGTGGTATCAGAGCCTGGGAGGGTCTCTATACAAGAAGAATCAAGTTTTCTTATTCCTGATATTTTTGTTTTATCATGTCTGCCTCAACTTCTACTCAAACAGGAGAAGACAGCACTCCTAAACCAGTGCAACCTCAGCAGATCGTTGCTACGGTCTCCAACACGAATGGTAAATTCCCTCTTCTGAAAAAGGATGAATATGATAGTTGGGCAATGAAGATGGAATGGTGGATCACCAATACTGATCAAGACCTTTGGAAGATTATTCTGAATGGGAACAGCAGGAAGCTAACTGGAAGAGACAAGAATGGTAATATTACCCTTCTTGACCCTAAATATCATGAAGAAATCATAGCTATCCAGAAGGAGGTCAAAGCAAAAACTATTTTGCTTCAATCTCTTCCTGATGATCCCATGGGTGACTTCTACCATTTGGATGATGCCAGAGAGATCTGGAATGGTATAAAAGCAAGGTTTGGTGGGAATGAAGAATCAAAGAAAATGCGAAGATCCATGCTGAGAGATGAATTCACATAATTCAAAATCTCAGAAACTGAAGGTTTACATCAAGGGAATGACAGGTTTCAGAAGATATTAAGCCAATTGAATCAACTTCGTTCAAAGCCTGATGATGGTGATATTAATGCAAGGTTTCTTAAAGCCTTACCCTACTCATGGAATCAGGTGGTGATCTCTCTCAAATCCAAAGGTGGGCTTGACTATCTCAACTTTGATGATCTATTTCATAAGCTTAGAAATTTTGAACCTCATGTGAGAGGATATTCAAGTGACTCTTTTCCCACTCCTGCTAATTCTGCCTTTGTAAGTTCTATGGCATCCAGCCCAATGTCATATGCTAGTAGCCCAAGCAATACTGTGTCCTCTCAACATTCTTTTCAGCATACTTCTGCTCCTGATCCTACTGCCAAGTCTGGTAGTATGGTAGAAGCCGTTCTTCATTCTTTTGTGGCTGATGTTGATGCTCAACAACAACTTGCTTTTGATGACTTCAAACAGGTCGATAAACTTGACCTGGATGAAATGGATCTTAAATGGCAGATGGCCATGCTCACTCTTAGGGTTCACAAGTTTTAGAAGAAAGCAGGTCGAAAATTCAATTACAACCCACGGGAGCCAACAAGATTCGACAGAAGCAAGGTTCGCTGCTACAACTGCCAGCAACAAGGTCACTTTGCAAGGGAATGCCCTAGCAATAATGACCAGGAGAAGAGCAGGTACTCAGCCTTTAAGGTTCAGGAGATAAAAGATGACAAGAAGGCATTGGTATCTGTTGACTCTATGGTCAACTAGAATGATCATCAGGCTTCCACTCTGGAATCAGCTGAATCCTCGACTGACGTGTTTGCAATGATTGTTGGGAATCTCTCTGATGCAGAAGAAGCAGACGAGTTTGCTCTTATGGGCATCTCACCTCAGGTACAACATTGTCCTCTTGGTTGTCATGATAAATACTCAGAATTGTTGTCCCAATTTAATGAAGTAAATGATCAAAATGATAAGTACTTTTTAGAGGTTCAAGCCTATAAGGCTTCTTTAAACACATTGGAACAACAAAAGAGGTGGCTACAAGATACTCAACGTGAGTATGAGGATAAAATCCAGATACTAAGCATCGATTTAGAAAACACAACTAATATGCTTAAATATACAGAAAAGGTAAGAGATATCAGTATCAAATAAAAACAGGAGATGCAAGAAAAATTAGATGCTACAATGCTGAGATTTGAAAAATGGCAAAAGGCTCCTAAAAATCTTTCAAAATTAATTGATAGTAGCATGTCTGGTAGGACTAAAAGAGGGTTAGGATTTGATAAGTATATTGATTCAGAAGATGTGTTTGATTTATCTTTTTCGAGTGTCTTTGATGCCGACAAAGAGGAAGAGGGAAAACCTAGTTACAATACGTTTAAACCAGTAGCAGAAATGCATGCTGTCCCTCCCCCTCTTACTGGAACTTTTATGCCCACTTCATGGCATAATGACTTGGATGGATCACAGATGCATGAGTCCCCAAAAAGTTCTACTAATTCTAATGACTTTGTCTCGTGTACTTTCAGTGACAAAGCCAGTGACTCTGCATCTAGTGGTTCAAGTGAAGAGTCAAGACCTACGAGTTCCAAGTTGAATGACCATGTTGCTACTAGAGCTAGGAAGTGTGAAGAAAGAGTTTCTTTTAAGTCAAGTGTGTCTGGTCCTAGTTTATTAAGTCCTAGGAAGAATGTTTCTCCTAGAATTTTGTGTAATAAAGTTAGCAGTATGAAACAAACTCATTCGAATAAAAGGTCTGTTAAAACATGTTTTGTTTGTGGCAGTGCATTTCATTTGATTAAATATTTTGATTTTTATGACACACATGCTTCTGTTAATCAAGTATTTCCTACTCCTGGTCCACCAGGAGCTGCTCCTTATACCTCTAGAAGACTTAATCCTAGTGCTCAATCATTCTCTTATTCTAGAAGGTCCTCTCCTTTAGCTTCTGATCATTGGAAAAACATTGGATTACAAACCACCAGTAATTATTTTCAAAATTTTAATCCAATTTATCCACATAATTTTGACCACGCGTATTTTGGTTTGGGAAGTTTGGGAACTGCTGTTAAGCCCTCAGCAGGTTGTTCTTGGTTAAACAATAATACCCATATGATGCATAGGCAACCAAGGAACAACGGTGGATCTCATCAATCTTCTTGGCTCTCTACTAAAGATCCACAAGGCAGGCTCAAACCTGAAAAGGTTTGGGTCCCCTTAAGACACTAACTTCTGCATTTATATTATCTTGTTGTTGTAGGTTACTCCATACCAAGATCCTAGTTTAGGCATTGTTGATAGTGGTTGCTCCAGGAGCATGACAGGAAATAAAAGTCTTCTCTCTAACTTTGTACCATTTCAAGGCGACAAGGTCTATTTTGGTGGAGGTGAAGGCAGGATCACTGGCAAAGGAACAATTAAGACGCCTAATCTAAATTTTGAGCAGGTCTACTATGTGGAAGCACTTCAGCACTTCAACTTGATATCTGTCTCTCAGATTTGTGACAAGAAACAATTTGTGCTCTTCACGGATACTGATGCACTTGTGCTCTCCAAAGACTTTCAGCTTCCGGATGACTCACAGGTTCTGCTCAGAATCCCTAGAAGACACAATCTCTATAGCATCAAGCTGAATGAAGTCAACCCTACTGGTCAATTAGCATGTCTGGTTGCTAAAGCCTCAGAAGATGAAGCCACTCAATGGCACAGAAGGATGGGGCATGTGAACTTCAAGACCATTCACAAACTTGCAAATCTGAATTTGGTCTCTAGTTTACCTCCCAAGTCGTTTAGAAATGATATAAATTGTATTGCTTGCAGCAAAGGCAAACAACATAAAGCATCCTTCAAGGCCATTACTGCTCTTAGTCTTATTACTGAACCATTGCAGCTACTACACATGGATTTATTTGGTCCTACTTCCATTAGGAGCATTGACCACAAACAATTCTGTCTGGTGGTAACTGATGGATATAGCAGGTTTACGTGGGTGTTCTTCATGGCTGCCAAGAGTGAGACTTACTCAATTCTTAGAGATTTTCTTACCCTTATAGAGAACCAGTTGACCAAGAAGGTTAAAGGTATTCGTTGCGACAATGGAACCGAGTTCAAAAATAAAGACTTAATAGCACTTTGTAATGCTAAGGGCATCAAAAGAGATTATAGTGCAGCAAGGACTCCTCAACAGAATGGCGTGGCAGAAAGAAAGAACAGGATACTAATAGAAGCAGCAAGAACTATGCTTGCCGATTCCAAGCTTCCAACCATGTTCTGGACAGAAGCTGTTAATACTACAAGTTATGTTTTGAATAGGGTTTCTATTACCAATCCTCACAAGAAGACTCCTTATGAGCTTCTAACGGGCAAAGTTCCAAATATTGCTCATTTGAAGCCTTTTGGGTGTCCAGTAACCATTCTGAATACTAGTGACTATTTGGGGAAGTTTGATGGCAAGGCAGATGAAGGATACATTATGGGATATTCAGCTCACTCTTGGGCTTATCGTGTCTACAATCTCCAAGCCAAGCGGATCATTGAAACTATAAATCTCAGGTATTTTGAAGAGAAGTCAAACATCCAAGGCAAGGGTCCTGAATGGTATTTTGATCTTGATTATCTTAGTGATTCGTTAGGATATTTTCGTTTCAAAACTAACCATGATGCAGGTCCACAAGTGTTTGTAACTTCTAGTACTGGTGTTCCTTCTAGTCTTTCTGTTTCAGATGACGAGGATGACATTTTTGTGGTTCCATCCTACTCCACCACAGTCTCTCCAACTCCTCCTAGTGATGCAACTCCATTGGATGTACTGGATTCCCAAGTAGCTCTTGACACTCTACTCAAACAACAACAAGAAGCTACTACAGCAGCTGCTCAAGGTGGTTTTGAGTTTCCCTTGGATACACCTACTGACAAAGCTGCTCCTGGTACCCCAGCCTCTACTCCTAGTGCTAGTTTTTCACCTACTAGTACTCCAGCTAGTAAGTCTGCTTCCAATACTCATTTCTCCAGTCCTTCTGATTTGGGGAACTATCACAAGAAGTCTTCTACCAAGCTGGATGATATTCATAAACAACCAGTAGATGGGATTTTCAACGTGCTTCATATGATGCTGACTTTGGTGGTGATCTTAATAACTTGGCACCAGAAGTGGAAGTAGCTTCCAATCCAGTCTTGCAATCACACAAAGATCATCCTACCACTCAAATCATTGGAGATCCTGGTTCTACTGTCAAGACACGTAGAATGCAGAAGAAGGCCTCGTCTGATCATCATGCTCTTGTGAGCTATATTGAAGATCAAAAGCGTAATAATCATACGGACTTTCAACACTGTTTGTTTGCTTGTTTTCTTTCACAGGTGGAACCTAGGTCAGTTTATCATGCTCTTGAGGATCAAAGTTGGGTGGAGGCTATGCAGGAGGAAATGCAGCAATTATTGTTTCAGAATGTTTGGGTTCTAGTTGACTTACCAGATGGAAAGACAGCAATCAATACCAAATGGATTCTCAAGAACAAGAAGGATGCACGGGGAATTGTCGTGAGGAATAAAGCTAGGCTTGTTGTACAGGGCCACACTCAAATTGAGGGCATTGACTACACTAAATTTTTTGCTCCGGTTGCAAGGATTGAGGCCATTCGTCTGTTTTTGGCTTTTGCTTCTTATGTGGGCTTTACGGTGTTTTAGATGGATGTCAAGAGTGCATTTCTCTATGGCGAAATTGATGAGGAGGTGTATGTCACTCAACCTAAGGGCTTTGTAGATCCACTTCATCCCAAGAAAGTTTACAAGGTGGTCAAGGCTCTTTATGGATTACATCAGGCTCCTAGAGCTTGGTATGAGCGTCTTTCAACTTTCTTGTTAAAGAATGGTTATAGAAGGGGTACTATTGACAAAACACTATTTCTTAGGAGGAATACCAAGGACATTATCCTTTTTCAGGTTTATGTGGACGACATTATCTTTGGTTCTACTAGGAAGGAATGGTGTGATGAGTTTGAACATTTGATGAAAGGCGAATTTCAGATGAGTGCGATGGGAGAGCTTTCTTTCTTCCTTGGTCTTCAAGTCAAGCAACAATCGGATGGGATTTTCATCAGTCAAGATAAATATGTTCATGAGATCGTTCAGAAGTTTGACATGGATCCTCTTAGACCATCAGCAACTCCTTATGAAGTTGCTAAAGTCAAACTCAAGAATGAGCCAGACCCCCCGGTCAATGTTCACATGTACAGATCTATGATTGGCTCCCTCATGTATTTGACTGCATCACGTCCTGATATCATGTTTGCAGTAAGTGCTTGTTCTAGACACCAGGTGACTCCAACGGTTTCGAACTTGAATGCAGTGAAGAAGATTTTCAAGTATATCAAGGCTTAACCTAAACTGGGCTTATGGTATCCTAGAGAATAACCTTTTGTTCTAGAAGAATATAGTGATAGTGACTATGAAGGTGCTAATAATGATAGAAAATCTACTACTGGTGGTTGTCAATTTTTGGGTCGTCGATTTATTTCATGGCAATGCAAGAAACAGACAATAGTAGCTACTTCTTCCACGGAAGCTGAATACGTTGCTGCTGCTAGTTGTTATGGACAGGTTTTGTGGATCCAAAATCAAATGTTGGATTATGGTTTCAATTTTATGAACACCAAAATTTTTATTGACAATCAAAGCACTATCTGCATTGTGAAGAATCCTGTTTTTCATTAGCGAACAAAGCATATTGAAATTCAGCACCATTTTATACGGGATGCCAATGAGAAGAAGCTGATACAGGTTCTTAAAGTACATACGGATGATAATGTTGCTGATTTGCTGACTAAAGCATTTGATGGTCCTCGCTTCAGTCACTTGGTGGTTCACATTGGGATGGTCAATCCTTGAGGTCTAGGATTGAGGGGAGGCTAAGCCTAAGGGGAGGCTTTGTGTACATATTCTTTGGACAGACTAACGTATTGGTAGATTTTAACAACATATTACATTGGTTCTGGTGGTGTGTGTTACTCCTGGTGGAGGATTTTGCTCACTTCTGGTGGTTATATTCTTTCATGACTGGCTTCTAGTCCTCATTGGTTAGCTTCTAGTCATAATTGGTTGGCTTCTGGTGGTTCAAAATCCTTCTTTATCAAGTGGTGATTGGCTTCTGGTACTGGTCTGGGACACTGTTCATTCTTATTGTCCTTTGTTGACCACATTTTGCTTCTGGTATGACCATTGTGTGCTTTGACTTTTAGTCAATGCTTCCAATTCTGGTATTTACCTTTTTCATATTGGTAAATTGGAATTTGGGAATTATGTTAAAAGGGGCAAGTGGTTACTATGTAATAATGTGTAATTTGAAAAGACAACCCCCCATTAATAGGGGTCAATGAACAGTTACTACTTTCCTTATTTATGGTCAAATTAACCCCTTTGACTCAATCATTCCATTCATCACACACACAACACCGATCCTACTCTCTCAACCCTGACCAAAATCATCTTCCATTCCATTAATCAAAGTTCCATGGCTACCCTAGTATACCAACCTGCTCAAAACAAAGTTGCCTATCTGGGTGATTGTCCACATCGTGATCATTTTACTGACATTCTGGAATTCATTGAAGCTTCAAACCTAAGGTATGCGTTTACTGTATGTCCCACTATTTATGATAGTGTTATTTGTCAATTTTGGGCATCTGCTCGTCTTGTGGTTGTGGTTGGTCGTCCACGTGAACTCCATGCTACCATAGATGGACGTTCATACGTGGTGTCTGAGGCTTCTATTCGATCTTCTCTTCATCTTCAAGATGAGGGTGGTGTTGAGTCCATTCCCAATTCGAAGGTATTGGAGGGTATGGCTGCTATAGGATACAATCATGGGGGGAAGTTTAACTTCTAGAAAAATAGGTTTTCCCCCCAATGGAAGCTTTTGGTGCATTTTCTAATTCATTGTTTGAGTCCCAAGTCTGGGAGTTGGGATGCTTTCCCTACTCCCTTGGCTACTGGTCTTATTTGCTTAGCTCAGCGTAGAGTTTTTAATTTCTCTCGTTGTCTGTTTGAGGGGATGGTTAGTAATCCATCTAATGCTGGTTCTAGAAAGAAGTTTCTCATGTATCCTAGGTTTTTGCAACAAATACTGGTTTGTATCCCTCGTGATAGGACTGAGCATGTGCCTTCTAAGCTTACTGCCAAGGTGTATTATAATATGGTCCATGGGTTTACCGGGGAGTGGAGGCCCCTTACTGAGGCCATGTTGGGGTTGGCTCAGGGTCCTCCTGATGTTGTTGTTCCTCCGGCTGATCAAGCCGAGGAGGAACCTCAACTTGATGATGACCCTATGAGGAGGAGGCTCCTACTGGTGGTGCTTCTCATGTGGTTGAGGAGGAGCTGGTTGAGGAGGTGGTGGTTGAGAGACCATCCACTTCCAAGGCTGGTCCTTCTTCAGTACCATATACGTCTCCATTTGTGGGAACTCCACCTCCCAGTCCTGCTCCACAATCTTCTGATACGCCTTTTGGTGCTAGTACTCCTAATGTTGCCCCATCTGTTGCTTCGGGCTCCAATGACGCCTTCCCTGACCCAAGTTCTCTTGGTGGGCAGGCGGAGGAGCCTATTACACTTATGTCGTTACTTGATCTTATGCATAGGTATCATGCGCGGATTATTTCCTTGGAAGCTGATTTGAATCAACACCAGAAACTTACTAGGGAGTTTGTTTTTCCTCTGGCTGATCGCATCAAAGCTTTGGAGACTCAGCAAAGACGACGAAACAAGCATGTGATCCACTCTGATTCTAATGAGGAGGTTAAGGAGCGTGTTGAGGATGGTTTGACATTGTTGGCAAAGGCTGCCTTTGCTGATAAATTGTATGATGATTTGCCGGTTCTCTGATTCCCTCAAGTGTTCCTTCTCCTGCTACTGTTCCCACTCCTATGGATGGTGCGTCTGGTTCTATGGATGGTGCTTCTGGTCCTGCTGCTGGTTCCAATGCTGGTCCATCCCATGATTCCAAGGGGAAGGCCCCAATGACTGATGCTCCCTCACCACCTCGCAAGCGTACACGCAGACAGCTTGAGGAGGAGAGGCTAGGTGAGGAGGCTGCTCAACGGATGCAAGCTGAGATTGATGAAGCTGATCGGGCTGCGGAGGAGGCACTTCAACAGCAGAGGCGTGAACGTATCAACCTGTGTTGAAGTAGATGAAGTTGTATCCTTTTGTTGACGATGAACGGTATCATCATTCTTATCGTGAGTGACAGCGGAAGACTTTGATACAACTTGGTTCTCCCCCGTGAAATATTCATCAAACATTGGTCCATATAACATTTCCAACTCTTCAAGTGTCGTGTCCACTGCTCTAGGAACATGTTCAGGAACCAGCTTTGAACTTGACGGTTCATTGTTTTGGTCTTGAGTTCCGAGTTCCGTGCGGTTGTGCATAGAATTCTTTTGTCGTTGTGGATCGGGACTTAAAGTTCCATTTCTTGTAATTCATCAAATCTGATATGAATAGTCTCGACTATCAATTTTGTTCTCTTGTTTTATACTTTGTATCCCTTAGACAGAGTTGCATATCCCACTAGAATGCATGCATCACCTTTCTCTTTCGTCTTGTCCAGATTTTCACCATCTCGAATAATGTAACACGTACATCCAAAAACATGAAGGTGTTTGAGGGATGGTTTGCGATCATTAATTATGTGATATGGTGTCTTTTTGTGTCCAGGGATAATTAAGGATCGGTTTTGTGTGTAGCATGTGGTTGATACGGCTTCGGCCCAAAAGAATAATGGTAGTTTTGAAGCAGATAATAATGTTCGAGCAGCCTCAACTAAAGTACGGTTTTGTCTTTCAACAACACCGTTTTGTTCAGGTGTTCTAGCAATAGATGTTTTGTGTTCAATCCCTTCGGCTTCAAAATACTTCTTCAGAGTTGAATTCAAGAATTTTGTGCATCTGTCAGTACGTACCACTTTTACTTGAGCTTGAAGACCACGTTGTATCATCTTAAGGAAGTTAATGAGAACCTCAGGTGTTTCATCCTTAGACCGTAAGAAGAGGGTCCATGTGTACCTTGAGTAGTCATCTACAATTACCATAACATATTTCTTCCCATTGATGGTTTGAACACGCATGGGACCACACAGATCTATATGAAGAAGATCTAACCGTCCTTTAGAGCTTGGTGTAGTCTTTGTCTTGAAACTACTCCGTTTAGCTTTACAAAGCTCATAAGAAGAACAAAGATGATCTTTAATGAATTTCAAGTTAGGAAGGCCTCGCACAATATCTTTCTTGGGAAGCAAGTTGATGGTATCAAAGTTAAGATGAGATAAACGTTGATGCCATAACCAAGCTTGAGTCGTTGAAGCTTTAGCCATGAAACAGATTGGAGTAGAAGATGTGGAGTCTTGTAGTGAAATGGTGTAGAGATCAGTACCACGTGAACCAGTAAGTCATTCCTATCATAATCACGAACAAAACATGTCTTCTTTCTGAAAGCAACCTCCAAATCCGCATCACATAATTGACCAACCGAGAAAAGATTGTGATTGAGACCTTCAACGTAGTAAAACCTTTTGATAGTGATATTCCCCTGAACCAAGTCTCAATATCCTATGATCGGCGCAAATTGGTCATTTCCGAATCGGACCGTACCCAGGAACTTCTCCACGAAGTTAATTAGAAGCTTGAGATTCCTCGTCATGTGCTTCGTGCATCCGAAGTCCAGTATGAAGAGAATTATTTCGATCACCTGCAGAAGAATTAGAACACGATATTTGCTAAATTGGATTCCATGTTAGTTGTGATTTCCGATTCATTAGTTTCCCTAGTTTCATCACTTAGAGGCACACTAACGCACGTAGTCACATTTTCTGTCCTAACCTTAGGCATCCATTTATATCTTGGAGGACATTGATTAGAAAACCACCATTTCCAAGACTTGCTAGCAGACTCATATAATTCCCTAATTTTGCTTATAGGGTTCTTAGTGGTGGAGTCTGATGCAATACTTTTCTCAGGGGGGGTTTCACCAGAATGGTTCACTTCGCGTTTGGGTTTTCTAGCACTAATAGGCATCGCAGTTTGCTTCTTAGTTCTCGTATCTACACCTTTGACATTATTCGAAACACACATAGCATGATTAGCATTAGCACACTTTCCACATTTCACACAAACAAACTTAACATTCAAAGCATTCAAAGTCGAATCATTCAAATCGTCTTTACACGCGATTACAGACGTTTTATTCTTAGAAACATTGAAAATCCTAGGGTGGTCTTCTACTGTCTTCATCTTCCCTTGACTTTTGTTTTGCCAAACCTTTTCATTCATGCGAGTGCTCTTAAGCTGAGAACAGCTAACACTATCATTGGGGATTACTCCTGTAGTAAAAGACACACGTCTATTAGTGTTTCTAGAAGTCTGAGGTGATTGACTTTCTTTGTTGTGTGTGGGTTTAGTGGCCAATCTATACATCCCTGGTTTAACCACATTTGTGTTCTTAATGCTTTGTGATCGAATATGTGTTTTGTAAGTGTTTTGTAGTAACCTATCTTTCCCATCTGTCTTGGGGGCAAACGCAGGTTTTGCAAATGCAGAATTAGAGAAAACAGATGGTTTTCCCAAGAAAGAGGGTCTAGTCACTTTTTGCGCATTGGGTTGTCTTACAACAAGTTTCTTAACACTAGGTTCCACAATTTTCCCACCCATCTTAGCAACGAGTTTCTTCAACTCTGCTATCGCTATTTCCCTGTCTTGTAACTGAGCTTTCAACCCTTTAATTTCCAAACTCTGTTCATTCATTTCTCGAAACATTCTGGAAAGTTTTTCTTGCAAGTTATTATCATGTGGAAAACTACCAACATCTTTTTGCAAAGCAAGTTCAAGAGAATGACAATGTTTCTGAAGGAAATCAATTTTGTGTTGAAGTAACTCAAAAGCCTTTTTATCAACATTTTCTTTACGTTTCGAAAGCTCAAGTTCAAGACGCTCACATTCTTTGATTTTATCAAGATATTTGCATGCAACATCAGAATATTCATCGATATCAGCACAAGATTGAAGAGTAACACACAATATATCTTTGGAGAGACATTCTTCTAAGAGTAGATCATATTCGTTTGAAAATTCTGATTTGTCATTTTGAAGTTCATCAATTTCTTTTTCAAGACACTCAACATATTTCAGATCATCAAACATTTCAGTCCGAATCAAATTTTCAAACTCAAGAACATGTTCTTTTATTATCTTCGTATTTGGTATTAAAAGTTCTTTCACAAGCACAGTTATGTCGTGAGGAATCTTGGTTTTCCACTTATCCTTTTGACATTTTTCCCAATCGCTTTCAACAATTGATTGAACATTATCAACGTGGTGTTTAAGTGTGACAACCGCGGTTCTGAGGTTCGTCACTTAGTTTTATTTTGTGCTATTTACGTGTCTTTACGTGTTTATGTGCTAATTGGTGTGTATAGATTGTGGTTTGGATATCGTTTCGGGTACGGGGTACCTTGTGAGTGAAACGATGTGTGATGATTTCATGTTCATGAGCTCACAATGTAGTGACTATGAAATGAGATGGTGTTGTTTAGTGGTTTTACGTATACGTATATGTATAATAGAAAATCGTATTTTTACGGTTTAACGTTTTGCATTTAGGGGTCTCGGAAGAGGTATTTAGTCACGGGAATAATTTACGGGATGGTTTTAAGTCATTTAGGACTTAGTTATATAGTTTATTTTATATTCTAAGAGTTTTTATAAAACTGTATATTTTTAGGTCTTTTACAGTATACGCGTAAATTTGACTAGTTTTGTAATGGGATTAGGGGGCCTTTAGGACTTAAACAAACCCAATCTATAACCAAAATAATCAGATTTTTAAGCTCCATAACAGCTCCTAGCCGAAATTCAACAATGGTGGCCAATTAGGGTTTCAAAAATAAAGATCTTCCATTGATTTCTAAGGTAAAACCTTCAAAACCCTTGTTCTATTAATGATTTTAATCAATCTAATCATATAATTGATCTTATGATGGATTAGGGTTTGTGAGTTTTCTGAGATTAGTGAGTTTAGGGTTCATATGAATTGATTACTTTGGTTATTATGAAGATTAAGGGTTTAATCATGTTTAAATTCGTCTTTAAAAACTGGGCAGAATTTTTGGTCCATTGTTTTGATCATATCTAGAGTTCTACAAACTTTTAATTTTTGAATCTTATTTACCTGGAAAGGTAATTGAAATATCTTTCAAATACAAGTAATGAGAACTATATTGGAGGTCGGGAAGTGGGTCAAAAAAAGGGTACATCAGTCGGGTATCAAAACAGTTTTTGGATCAGCTTGTTTTTATTTTATGTTTTGAATTGTTTGGGGTACTTAGGGTTATAATTGGAGCTAAAAATGAACATGAGAATTAGATAATATATTAAATAAAAGATCTAGAGAAGGGCTAAGTAAATGGGATATGGTAAGACCCTCTGATCATAACAAACATTTCATATGTTCAAAATCAGTAGAATCTGAATAGGCGAAAGTATAAGTTGTATATCGGGGACTTAAGATTAGCTTTGATGTTGGGGCAAGGGCTGAGATTTTAGCTAACACATATAAGTTAATGGAGTATTCATTACAAGGAATGTGGGTTAGGTTTGGTGGGCGTTTGGATCATAATACGGAGTGTGAAAAACGGGACTGTTTTGGGTTAAATGTTAACGGGACGAGTTATGAACTAAACTAAGTTAAAGGATTTATAGAGGGGTCTAATGAGATGATTATGGCATATAAATGTGGTTAAGTTGTAGGATAAGGTTAGATATCCATCACAGATTGATGATCCATTTTGGTATGTGTTTTATGTCTTGATTATATACGTTTGTGTGTTTAGATTTGTGCTAGAGCGCGAGTACTTGGAGAAGCTTGTTCAGGTGAGTTTCATAGTTCCATGTCTTTTTATGATTTGATTTCCAGATGGGATGGAAGAGATACTGTATGGTTTTGTAAAGAATGTTGTGAATGTTTTTATGGTTTGTGATGGACTTGTGTGTACACTTATGTGATTAACTGCTATGTGATTCTTGATTGTGTTTATGATTTGGATCGGGGGACACGTACCGTCTCAGTTATTGTGGTTTGACTTGGTACCAAGGGGATGTTGACAAGGCGGGCCCTTGGGATTGGTTCATAGGTGTATGGGCGCCTATGGGACCATGGTTATTGGTAAGGCTTGGTAATAACTGTAATTTTAGTTGATTAAAAATGTTGCTTTTGCAAGATCTTTCTTTGCGTTGCTCGTACCCAGTTGATATATGTCGTTGTTTCGTTCTCGGTATCTTCTCGAATTGATCACGGTCAAAAGTGGAATCGTTGTACTTGGAGACTAAAAAGGGGGAGCTTTGGTCTAAATCTACTCAAATGATAAATGCTAGAAATAATAAAATTAAACTAAAAGCAATTACTGAGAATAAAAATAAAGCTAGAATTTAAAGCTGGAAAAACTGGAATTAAACTGGCAATTTACCTTATTCGGAATAATGACTTGTCAACTAGAAAACTCTATCTAGAATATCGGCTTATCCGGAATGTCTTAGTCTATCCGGAATCCTTGTGCTACTCGGAATGTTACAGCTATGCGGAATGTTGGTTCTACTCGGAATAATCAAGGCCATGCGGAATATTACCCTACGCGGAATGTATTCAACAGAACCCTTATGCGGAATATTTCGAAAAGAAACCCTATGCGGAATGTTTGGACATTCCGAATAATTAACAAAATCCAAACCCTACGTGGAATGTTTGTGCTATGCGGAATAATTTTATAAGAAAGCCTATACGGAATAATTTTGACAGAAGCTCTATGCGGAATAATTTTATCTTCCGAGTAATCAACAAAATTCACAAACTCTATCCGGAGTTCTTGATCCTATGCGGAATATTTTGGCTATTCCGAATAGACAATGAAATCGCTACTCTACCCGGAATAACTTGAAATTCCGAATAACCAATGAAATCAAGCTCTACTCGGAATAATTGGTTATTCCGAATAACCAAGATAATTACAACCTTGACCCGGAATAATGAAAATTCCGAATCAACAGTAAAATCACAAACCCCTATTCGGAATATGGGTGAACACAATAACAATATGCGAAGAACAGGGGATTCAGAAACACGAATTTAACACAAAATTTCACCAAGTTTTTAATCAAAACTTAAAACTAATTTCACCACTGATCATTTACCTAAGGTAAACATCAATCCAAAACAACAAAAACGCAAAACCCACTTACTTTTTATGATCAAACCAATAAAATAAAACTTTTAAAAACTTATGAATCACAAAGAGATGAAGAACAAGATGATAGAAAGATTAAAAGTAAACTTGTATTAATGATTTAGGATTCAACAAACAAAGTGGAAAGATTAAACTTACAAGATTGGAAGAAATCAAAGACAATGAAAACCACTCCTTAAGGGAGATGGTTTTCTTCCTACGAAATAGGAAAAATGTAACAGAAAAGAACTAGCGGAAATTTCTGAATGGGAGGAGTATTTATAGGCTTCTCCCTTTCTTTTTGTCTTCTCGTCTTTTCAGAAAAGTTGACGTTTTCGATTTTGATTCGGGATTTGTCGACGAATAAATTCAACTCGTCTTTTAATTTCTTCATTTAATAGACTTGAGTTTCTTCGACATGTGTAAATCTTCCATCTTTGGTCCTTTTCTTCGATAAATCTTCAAATAGGCCCATTGATTTCAAATCTTTTGCATCTCTTGGACTATAGACTTCGTCTTTTCGTCTTTTTCCTCGATAAAACCCGTGCAATCCCATGTTTTCTCCAATATTTATCCGGTTGGCTCTGAAAACACAAAAAACACACAAACCACACATAATTCCAAACAAATGATATTAAACACGCGTTTTGGTCTTGTTTTAGTAAGAAATAAGTGGTAAAAGGATGGGTGTTCTCACACCTATCAAATCCCCTACACTTAACCATTGCCATGCCCTCATGCAATGCTTAGTGATAAAGCAAGTTTACACTTTTCTCACAATCAATCAACCTTGGCCTTATTAAAATTCTACTAAACAAAAATTTAAATACTAAGAGAAATTATAAACTTTAAAGGAGACAAAAGAATAGAAACCATTTTCACTAGAAAATAGCTATATGGAAATAACTTGCAAAGAGATCAAGGAATTACATTAGGTCTTTAGTGCTGCGAAGATTTATCACCCCCAAGTTTCACGTTCCCCAAACTAAGCTTAAAAACGAGATCATTGTTATTATAAGTTAGCAATTCAAACACTTACACACATGGCTTAATTATATGCTTAAACTCCCTTATTCTTAGGTGTATCTCTTATATTTTATTATTGTCTTAGAATGATCATGAAGATGCATTTTTGGACTTATTTCGATAGTTTATTTAGGCTGAAAGCAAAGTAGGACGATTTGATTAATAGTTAGCTAAAGGACAAAATCTCTTAAAACTGCTTCCGGGATATCAAAAAGTTCGTATCTTGGCATAACTCGGTTCACGATTTGAGACCTTTCTCGGGCCGATATTTGGCATGTACTTCATACTTCATATCTTGAGAGACGTGCTTGAGATAACGGTCTTCTCTTCGTTAATAGAGTTCTTCACTTGGAGACTTTTGAGGGGTACTCCAACTTTGTTGACCACGACTTCATGATTATTTCTTCAATCTCTAATTGGGATTTTGAGATACAACGATCCGCCTCCTTTTCGGACTTGGATCTATTTATCCTCATACCTTGTTAGGATCTTTTCGGATAGACTTCTCCATGATCTTTATGGGAGTTGATTGCTTTTCGTCGTGAGTCTTTATCCTTCATATAGATTTTGGGAATAATGCTTTTCACATCACCTTGGATCTTTAGCAATAAAATGGAATCCTCATGCCTTGTTAGGGCCTTTTTGGACTCGCCAATCTTCGCGCCCCGCTTCATAAGTTATGCCTTGGCTATGAACTCTTATCATTACCGAGCAACTTTTAAACGATCTTGGGCTAAAAGCTAAGTAACCTTTCAAATCATACGACCTTACTTATTGTAGATAAATTATAAGCAAGTGATGGGAGAATAGGCAAATAAATACACCAAGTGAGCTTGTGCAAGAATACCGACTTATAATTGACTCTATCATTTCTCGTCCTCCACAATTTAAAATCTCAAGTAATGAGACTCGTGGATGCTTAGCCTAATAAACCAATTAAGGTCTACATGGTTAAGGATACTAGCTAGAATAAACTCGGATAAGTCTATTCGGGTTGAGTCAAAATAATCGCAACGGGCCTAATATGTCAAAGATTTCAAAACTAGCTACACCACTTTATTAATATTTTTGACTTTATTGCGGGATATATACATATGAAAGCAACAATAAAAATTTAAAAATTATGACTAAATGGCCAAAGTTAACTAAAAATTTGAAAAATGCTGAAAAAGATGATTTTCCGGTTAAATGAAGGCATTTTAATGGAAAAGTCCACTTAAAACTTCGATAGAAGCCCCCTACACTTAAGATAAACATTTTCCTCAATGTTTAAGCATGTGGGAAAAGTCTCACCTACACTTATGACATTGTGCACGTTGGTTAAATCAAGCTAAGGAAGAGACGACTAAAGTGATCAATTTCAAATGTGAGTATGAAGATAATTGAATCACGATAGTTGAAAGATAGAACCGGTATTGCTGATAACATGGGAGCACGGTTCTTCAAAGGTTCCAAGAGTGCACTTATCCCTGTAATCACATCACCATCCAAATACAAGCAACCTATATAGCTCCCCCTACACTTAGGATGAAAAACGGGAAAGGGGGATAGATACTCGGGTTGCCTCCCGAGGAGCGCTTGTTTTTGTTCACCGAGTCACGAGCCGGACTCAGTCCCGAACTAATTCAAGGGAAACGTGGTGAGGGATGGAATCATCTCATGAGAGATGTCCTCACCAAAGTACAATTTCAAACGCTGGCCATTCACCTTAAAATTGGGCCCATTTGGCTGAGAAAGCTCAATGGTGCCATAAGGAAAGATATTGGCGATGGTGAATGGACCAGACCAGCGGCTCTTCAACTTGCATGAGAAAATCTTCAACCGAGAGTTAAAGAGTAAGACTTGATCACCAACGTGGAACTCTCGGTTCTTGATTTTAGCATCGTGGATAATCTTGGTCTTCTCCTTGTAGATCAATGAGTTCTCGTAAGCTTGATTCCTCAATTCTTGTAGCTCGTTGAGTTGAATCTTGCGAAGATCACCGGCTTTGTTGATGTCGAAGTTAGCCCACTTTAAGGCCCAGTATGCCTTATGTTCTAGCTCGATGGGGAGGTGGCATGTTTTCCCATATACAAGACGATAAGGTATACAACCAATCGGCGTCTTATAGGCGGTACGGAAAGCCCACAGAGCATCATCAAGTTTATCGGCCCACGAGGCACGATGCTCTCCCATAATACGTTCCAAAATTCTCTTCAATCTACGGTTGGATATCTCAGTTTGACCGTTGGTTTGAGGATGATAAGCGGTGGAAAGACGGTGATTGACACCATACTTAGCCATGAGTCTTGCAAATTGATCGTTGCAAAAATGAGTCCCGCGGTCACTGATAATAGCACGAGGAACACCGAATCGAGCAAACAGTTGTTTCAAGAATTTACAAACCACCCACGCGTCGTTAATGGGTAAAGCTTTGGCTTCAACCCATTTAGAAACGTAGTCAACAGCGACAAGGATGTATTTGTTGCCTTTAGAAGAAGGAATGGCCCCATAAAGTCGATGCCCCATACATCAAAGATTTCACATTCTTGTATGAAATTTTGAGGCATCTCATCTTTATGTGTGATCTTGCCTTGTTTTTGGCAAGCATCACAATGTTTAACCATCTCGTGAGCATCACGGTAAATGGTGGGCCAATAGAATCCCGAGTCAAACACTTTTTTTGGCGGTGTAGTTGGGACCAAAGTGACCACCGGTGGGTCCTTTGTGGCAAGCTTGGAGAATGTCAAAAGCTGCCGGTCCGTCAACACATCGGCGAATAATCAAGTCAGCACATTGTTTGAATAGAAAATGGTCATCCCAAAAGTAAGTCTTAACATCGTTCAAGAACTTCTTCTTTTGTTGGGATGTTAACCCTTTGATGAGAACACCACCCGCTAAGTAGTTTGCAATGTCGGCAAACCACGGGGTGTCATCAAGGTTGAGATTTATAGACATTAAGATCTCAAGGGGGAAAGAGTCATTGATCTCTTTGTTCGGATGATCCCCTTGATATGGATCCTCAAGTCGACTCAGATGATCCGCGGCTAGGTTTTCAGCACCCGTCTTGTCACGAATTTCAATGTTGAATTCTTAAAGGAGTAAAACCCAGCGGAGAAGTCTTGGCTTAGAGTCGTGTTTAGTCATCAAGTACTTCAACGCGGAATGGTCCGTGTATACGATTGTGGTGGATAAAACAAGATAGGGGCGGAATTTTTCAAAATCATAGACAACAGCTAAAAGCTCTTTTTCGGTTGTCGTATAATGCAATTGAGCCCCCGTCATTGTTTTGCTAGCATAGTGGATTGGTTGGAAGTGTTTGTTGATCCTTTGTCCCAAAACCACACCAATAGCAAAGTCGCTAGCATCGCACATCAATTCAAAGGGTAGCTCCCAATTAGGGGTAACCAAGACCGGTGCCTTAGTTAGCTTATCCTTAAGAAGATTGAAGGCTTCGATACAGTCTTTAGAAAAGATAAAAGGAGTATCTTTTTCCAAGAGGTGGGTCATCGGGCGAGCGATTTTAGAGAAATCCTGAATGAATCGACGATAGAAGCCCGCATGACCCAGAAAACTTATCACACCCTTCATAGTTGAAGGTGGAGGTAATTTGGCTATGACATCTACTTTAGCACGGTCGACTTCCAGACCGGCTTTAGAGATTTTGTGTCCTAGCACAATGCCTTCTTTTACCATAAAATGGCATTTTTCCCAATTCAGAGCAAGGCGAGTGTCTTCGCACCGCTTAAGCATACGTTCCAAATTGGCAAGGCAAGAAGAAAAGGAATCCCCGAAGACCGAGAAATCATCCATGAAGACTTCTATGGTTTGCTCAACCATGTCATGGAAGATAGCTAACATGCACCTTTGGAAAGTCCCGGGGGCATTGCATAAGCCAAAAGGCATTCTTTTGTAAGTAAATGTGCCATAGGGACAAGTGAATGTTGTCTTCTCTTGATCTTGGGGATCGATGGGTATTTGGAAATAACCCGAGAAACAATCAAGAAAGCAGTAATATTCATTACCCGCTAAAGGTTCAAGCATTTGGTCCATAAAAGGAAGAGGGAAATGATCCTTTCTCGTGGCATCATTGAGTTTGCGGTAGTCTATACAAACTCTCCACCCAGTAACGAGACGGGTAGGAATCAACTCGTTGTTTTGATTGAGCACAACGGTGATTCCGCCTTTCTTAGGCACACAATGGACTGGACTAACCCATGGTGAATCCGAAATAGGGTAAATCATACCCGCATCAAGAAGTTTGATAACCTCTTTTTTGATGACTTCATGGATTTTAGGATTCACTCTTCGTTGGTTTTGAATTGTGGGCTTAAAGTCGTCCTCCATGAGAATTTTATGTGTGCAAAAGTGAGGATAAATTCCGCGAATGTCGGAGATTTTCCAAGCGATAGCTTTTTTATGCTTCTTCAACACGGCGATAAGTCGGGACTTTTCTTCTTCTTTCAGGTCCTTCGCGATGATGACCGGTAACTTCTCGTTGTCTTTAAGAAAAACGTACTCTAGATGAGGAGGTAGGTCTTTAAGCTCAAGAGTAGGAGGATCCTCAATAGATGGTGTAACTAACGATGGATCATCATTAGTCACCTCTTTAGGAGAGGGAGGAGGAAACGTGTCTTCATTGAGAAGTCTCTCAATAGTACGAATGTCTTCATCCCAATCAGTGGAAGAATCATCATACTTAATATCGAGAGGACCCAAGCTAGCTTCGAAATCATCCAAGTCACTTTCTCCAAAAGGAGTCAATGCTGGAGCAATTGAGGCAACGGTCTCAACATTGGGTAGAGAAGAAAGAGTACTTTTGCAAGCATCATGAAAATGCTCTTCACAAGCCTTATCGAGAACATCAATAGCATTAACACTCTCATATGAATAAGGTTGCTTTGAAATCTTACCCATGTTGAAGACAATTTTTATCGTCACCAACTCTCATGATTAGTTCGCCCGCGGCTACATCAACGAGAGTGCGACCGGTCCTCAGGAAGGGACGTCCAACGATTAATGGAACACGAGGATCCATCTCGTAGTCAACGACAACAAAATCCGCCAGGAAGGTGAATTTTTCGACGCCAACGAAGACGTCTTCGGCTATCCCCACTGGATAAGCAACCGTGCGGTTGGCTAATTCCAAAGTCATTTTAGTGGGGACTAGCTCGGGGAGAGATAATTGCTTCCAAACACTTAAAGGCATTAAGTTTATACTGGCACCTAGATTGGCTAGGGCCATGCAATTCTCTACTCCCGGGAAGTTGAAAGGAATCAAGAAGCGACCCGGATCACCAAGTTTGGTGGGCAATATCCTTAAGAGAACTGCGGAGCAGTTCTTATTAAGTTGGGTCTGAGCAATGTCAAGAAGCTTCTCCTTCTCACTTAGAAGATCTTTAAACATCTTCGCGTATTTGGGCATGTGAGCGAGAGCCTCAGCAAAGGAGATGTTAAAATTCAATTGTTTAAACATTTTGAGAAAGTTTGAAACTTGAATATCATCCTTGCTCTTTTGCTTCTCTTTCCTCAACCTTGAAGGATAAGGTATATTGGATGAAGAAGAAGGCTTTAGGGGAGTAGGATCACTCACAACCACGGGTGGTGGGGAAATGGGGATAGAAGGTGAAGGAGGTGAGGAAAGTTGCTCTTCTTCCTTGTTCACAATCACGGGTGGAGGTGTAGGAAGCTCGGGTTCCGTATAACCTTTTCCACTACGAGTAGTGATTGCTTTCATCTCCCCTCTTGGATTCGCAACGGTGTTACTCGGAAGAGTACCCGAAGAAGAGGGTTGATTACCTTGGATGAGCGAACCAATCATATCACGAATGTTAAGCGCTTGAGTGCTGAAAGAGTCTCTGATGTCTGCGCGAATTGCATTGCTTTGTTTTGCCATGTCATTCCTCAGCTCGGCTCGAATATCGCTCCCTTGTTTCGCCATGTCATTCTTCAAGTTGACAAATTGACTCTGAAGATTCGTCACCATCTCTCGATTAGTCTTCATGAACGTCTCGACGTCTTGATTTAATGTCATCGTTTGATTAAGAGGTGGAGCTTGGTAAGCTTGAGAATTTCCTTGAGTTGGGTATGGGTTTCTTTAGGATTGATATTGAGTGTTAGCACGAGGTTGGGATTGGTTGTTTCAGTTATAGCTTTGTTGTTGGTTTTGGTTTGAAGGAGGGAAACCGGGTGGAGCAATATAATTGTTTGAACGATAACTTAGCAAGCTACGGTCTCCTTGAGGACAAGCTTGATAGCCTCCGGTGGGATAAGTACCGTAAGCTGCGTTAACGTTTTCAGAAAAATTGCCTTGAGTGGAAGGACAATCATTGTAAGAATGAGGACCACCACATGTGTCACAAGAAATATGCTTTAGCTTGTTGAAAGTGGTTTGTGGCCATGGTCATGAAATTCTTGTTCATCTCAGCGAGTTGTCGAGAAATTTCAGTCATCTCGGGATTGGAAGTAGTAGAAGAAACATTGACTCTCGAGTTAGATCTTGAGGATGCGGATGAATCCCAATTCTTGTGGTGAGTAGTCATGTTTTCGATCAACTCTCTACATTCCTCCGGTCTCCTTTTCATAAAAGTACCACCGGCGGCGGCGTTGATCGTGTCACGGTCACGAAAAGTGAGACCATTGTAGAAAGTATCAATGAGAGTGACGGGGAGCATGTTGTGATTAGGACAACGGTCGATCAAATCATTGTATCGTTCCCAAGCATCAAAGAGCTATTCATCATTGTCTTGCATGAATCCACTAATTTGGTTACGAAGGCTCGTGACCATGGATGGTGGGAAGTAGCGCGACAAAAAGCGTTGAGTCATGTCGTCCCAAGTATGAATAGAGTTCTTTGGGAGACGGTCAAACCATTTTTCGGCATGGTGAGAAAGCGAGTGGGAAAAGATTTGGAGGCGAAGGTCATCCATAGAAACACCGGGGGACTTCATGCTTTGGGTGATGGTAATGAATTTGTCGAGGTGTTTGTTGGCATCATCATCCGGAATTCCGCGAAATAGGTTAGTTTGCACTTGTTGGATCATATGATGCTTCAACGAAAACTCCTGAGCCGTGACATGCATCGGCGCAATCGGGCCTCCACGTCCGTTCATCGTAGGTTGGCATAGCTCCTCCATGGTTCGTATGTCGGGTAAGGGTGGATTATTCATGTTTTGGTGGGGTGGATTATTATTGTTGTTGTTTGGGAGGAATGGATTATTATTATTGTAGTTGTGTACACCGGCCATGTCTAAATCTTCGAGGGTCTCGGGCTCTGAATAAGACGTTGATCGAGTACGCATACACTAAAAAGAAAATGCAATAAAAAATATTTTTGGTTTTTATAGGTTTTTTAATGTTTTTGTATTTTTGAAAATTTTATATTTTTATGGGTTTTTGAAAATTTTTGTGCTCGAAAATAACGTTCCCGAAAGAACGGATCCCAAAATCCAATTTTTCTCACAAAAACTGTTGATCTTAACGAGAAGAGCCGGCAGCGGCGCCATTTTAATAACTGTAATTTTAGTTGATTAAAAATGTTGCTATTGCAAGATCTTTCTTTGCATTGCTCGTACTCAATTGATATATGTCGTTGTTTCGTTCTCGGTATCTTCTCGAATTGATCACGGTCAAAAGTGGAATCGTTGTACTTGGTGACTAAAAAGGGGCAGCTTTGGTCTAAATCTACTAAAATGATAGCAATTACTGAGAATAAAAATAAAGCTAGAATTTAAAGCTGGAAAAACTGGAATTAAACTAGCAATTTACCTTATTCGGAATAATGGCTTCTCAACTGGAAAACTCTATCTGGAATATCGGCTTATCCGGAATGTCTTAGTCTATCTGGAATCCTTGTGCTACTCGGAATGTTACAGCTATGCGGAATGATGGTTCTACTCGGAATAATCAAGGCCATGCGGAGTATTACCCTATGCGGAATGTTTTCAACAGAACCCTTATGCGGAATATTTCGAAAGAAACCCTATGCGGAATGTTTGGACATTCCGAATAATTAACAAAATCCAAACCCTACGCGGAATGTTTGTGCTATGCGGAATAATTTTATAAGAAAGCCTATGCGGAATAATTTTGACAGAAACTCTATGCGGAATAATTTTATATTCCGAGTAATCAACAAAATTCACAAACTCTATCCAGAATTCTTGATTCTATGCGGAATATTTTGGCTATTCCGAATAGACAATGAAATCGCTACTCTACCCGGAATAACTTGAAATTCCGAATAACCAATGAAATCAAGCTCTACTCGGAATAATAGGTTATTCCGAATAACCAAGATAATTACAACCTTGACCCGGAAAAATGAAAACTCCGAATCAACAGTAAAATCACAAACCCCTATTTGGAATCTGGGTGAACATAGTAACAATATGCGAAGAACAGGGGATTCAGAAACACGAATTTAACACAAAATTTCACCAAGTTTTTAATCAAAACTTAAACCAATTTCACCACTGATCATTTACCTAAGGTAAACATCAATCCAAAACAACAAAAACGAAAAAACCCACTTACATTTTATGATCAAACCAATAAAATAAAACTTTTAAAAACTTATGAATCACAAAGAGATGATAGAAAGATTAAAAGTAAACTTGTATTAATGATTTAGGATTCAACAAACAAAGTGGAAAGATTAAACTTACAAGATTGGAAGAAATCAAAGACAATGAAAACCACTCCTTAAGGGAGATAGTTTTCTTCCTACGAAATAGGAAAAATGTAACAGAAAAGAAGTAGTGGAAATTTCTGAATGGGAGGAGTATTTATAGGCTTCTACCTTGGTTGGTGAGTGGGCTTTCTCCCTTTCTTTTTGTCTTCTCGTCTTTTCAGAAAAGTTGACATTTTCGATTTCGATTCGGGATTTGTCGACGAATAAATTCAACTCGTCTTTTAATTTCTTCATTTAATAGACTTGAGTTTCTTCGACATGTGTAAATCTTCCATCTTTGGTCCTTTTCTTCGATAAATCTTCAAATAGGCCCATTGACTTCAAATCTTTTGCATCTCTTGGACTATAGACTTCGTCTTTTCGTCTTTTTCCTCGATAAAACCCGTGCAATCCCATGTTTTCTCCAATATTTATCCGGTTGGCTCTGAAAACACAACAAACACACAAACCACGCATAATTCCAAACAAATGATATTAAACACGCGTTTTGGTCTTGTTTTAGTAAGAAATAAGTGGTAAAAGGATGGGTGTTTTCACACCTATCACTAGGAGCCTTGGAATTGTGGTTATTGGTAAGGCTTGGAGCCTTGGATTTGTGGTGATTGGTTAATCTTGAGTGCTAGTTGTTAAAACATAATCGTAGCACATTGTCCATATGTTCATTTGTTAGCGGTTGTTATTCACAGCTTATAACTGATTTGGTGTTGGAGTCTAAACCTATGACTCTCACCAACTTTATGTTGACGTGTTTTAGTGTCTCTTTCAGGTGACAATGTGGTTAAGCGTGAGAATAGGAGTGGCTAGCTAGAAGGCTTAGGATTGCATTTGGAGGAACCCCCTTTCCTCTTAGTCTTTATTTATGTTTGAATAAGTGATACTTTATAGACACCTATATGTTTGTTATTTGTTAATTTTATGTCTTTGGTAAGAGGTAGACCTGTTACCTACTTACCTAGACGCCTGCATTGTTTGAGATATCTTCATGACATTGTGTCACCATTTATGATATTTCCATTTCATTTAGTTATCTCTATAGACACGCTATTGTTGTGATGATATCCATACGTCGCGCCCCATATTCCGCCATGGTGGGGTGTGACAGAATGGTATCAGAGACAATGGTTATAGAGAATTAGGTTGCCTAGCCTAGTCTATAGCTTTAGGATCCCTGCATATAGGCGTCATAGGATTACGTGTGGTCTTGATTATATTTTCCTAAATTTTATTTTTTGTGAATTTTGACTAGTATGAGTTGAACTGTAGTTGCCCATACTTAGTCACCTGTTAATTTCTATTTTGCTTTTGATACATAAATTACTTTCACCATAGTAAGTTATTTGGTGTACGTAATGTATAGTATTTTCTTTTGATGTTTAAGTCATGTTCCCTAAGAATCATGTGGTGATTCGAGTCACTAGGAGTAGGGGGATAGGAAGGATTTTAAGTTGTTTCCACTCTTATGGGCGACATGACTTATAACTGATTATGATGTTGTGTTGGAGTTTATCTATGCTGTTTTAGCTAGACTATGGATTTATGTATTCCAAGAGTTTGACTATATTATTTTAAAAGATGGAGTTTTGGAGCTTATTGTTTATGTGGTTATGAGCTTATGTGAGTAGATGGATTTATGTGTTATATGTTGTATTGATTCTTATAAGTGTCATCATAGGAGGGAGTGCATTGAGGAAAGGGTAATTGTATAAGTATGGTGGGTAACACAGTTACACAAGTACCACACCTTCAATGGGTTAAGTATGATTGCATGAAAGAGGGTTAGTACATGCTTGTATATGATGAGATGTGGATTTTGGTAATATGTATAATATGTGGGTTTATGTAACGGTTGCCTACGTATGGATATTTTTTTAGTATGTTATATGTTTTGGGTTATAGTCATGTTGTGTGATTATGGGGTCACACGATATGGACTGGTTTTAGTGATGGGTTTTATGCCTTGTTGTAAGATGGCGATTACTCGTATGGAAAAAACGAGTGTATGACGCGATTGATTGATCTAACATGTATGGTAACGAGTATGTTTTGGGTGATTTAATAGGTATATATATGCGGATGTATATATACTAGTATGTGTTAAGTTATGATATATGGTCGTTCAGTAGTTATTATAACTTGAACGTACCTTGTGTTTGCTCGTGTTTTATGGTGCTGGAGTTTGATGGAGTTCCAACGACGTTTTGAGTCTTTTGATGTGTGTCTACATTTGGGTATTTATTTTAATTAATGAGAACTACTAAATTTTCTTGCAAATAAGTCTGGCTAATTATAGGAAAACGACTTTGAAAATAATTTGTAAGTGTATGGTATGATATCATGACTTACATATCTTTTTTTTATGTGTGTGGTAGTAAGTTATAAAAAAATTTGTCTTGAAAATATTTGGATTAGTTTTCTATGTAACATGTGATAATACATTTTAAAGGGGTAAAGAAATTTTACAAAAATTTTCTTAAGTGGAGTTAAATTTTAGAAGTATTTAACTAGACGGAAAGAGTAAAAAGGGAGATTTTATTATAGTAATGATAATAATTACACCACACCTTATAAACGTGTAGTAGTTTAGTTATAACCAGCCAAAATGGATTTTATAAAATAATAATAATAATAATATATAATAAAATGAAAAAACACTGTATTTTATAAACATGTATTGGTTTCATTATAACAAGTGAAATAAGTTTAATATGGGTAAACAAGATAATGGTTAGAATAAGATTGTAGTATACTAACTAGTTGATATTCTTGATAAAATAATGAAGATAAAAGATGAGTCTATTGTTCAAAATGAGTATGATTGATTTTAATAATATTGAAGTTTGGTTCTTATGAGGAGTAACTAAATGGGGCGAAAGTTTAAAATTTTCTGAGGTATCAAAATTTGGTAATACTAACCGTGACGAGTCTAATTTTTCGTTGTTGGCACACTCCATTGAATCATTTGGATTACCTTGTTTCATTTTCAGTTGTTTTGGCTAGGGTTCATTATGGTTGATCTTTCGGTTTACCCTATATTTATTAAGACGCGATCGTTTGGAATTCTTTTGGTACACGTCATGGTTGATTTAGTTATGCGGTTGTGGAAACGTTAGGATGAGAGGATAGAGTTGTGTAGTATTACTTATGGTTAGATATTAGAATACAGAGATGTGTTTTGGTTTAAAGGTTGTGTTGAAGGAATGATTAAGATTTGTGGAGTTTTGAAACTTAGATTGGTTACGGGAATAAGGGAGTAAGTAAAGTTAGTTGACTGGTCGTGGAAACGAGATGTCATGCTATGAGAAGTTGGCTGAAGTACCATTAGGAGATTGATGAAAGTACCAGCGGATGTGAGGGTAGAGTAGAAATTTTCTACTAATGGAAAGATTGCGAAAATAGCACGCAAAGGAATTGGTATAGTTATGGAGGCGATGTAGTAGTAGACACGTGAAGGAAAACATGGATGTGAAAGAATGATTGGTAGGAGGCTGATTAATGGTGATTACAACAAATAAGGAAGAGTGAGCCATTGAGGGGTTGAAGTACCTTTAGAAATATTATGGTAGATGAGTTGAAGTTAGAGGCTACTGGGTAGTGTGAAGTTCCTAGGTAACATCATAGAGACGAGAAGGAGTGCGTGAAGAGCTACATCGTGAATCAAGGAGCTGAAAGGACTACGTGCCGGCTGCTAGAAGGAAGAAAGAGATTTCGAAGGAGTCACAGAAATTGCAAGGACTTGAAAGGTGACAAGCACTATGATGGGAATCTGTGTATGGTTCGTGACGAAGAAGGACAGATCGAGTACCGGAGTGAAGTTACAAAGAGCTGAACTAGTGGATCGTGACGAATTGAATACATAACATAGGAAATTAAGAACTCGTGGAGGTAACAAGGGGAGTCTAGTGACCATGCGGATAGAATTTTTGCGGCAATCAATATCGAGGGATGAGTAGTGAAGCTGAGTTGAATAAGTTTATGGAGAAGTGATTAGAGAGTCAGTTTTGTGAAGGTGTTATGAAAGATCTTTGGAAGAGACAGTTATGCATTATCCAATGCACTAGCGATTTCCATAGATTTGATGAATGAAGTATGGAATTTCTGTTGGACGGGATAGTGTAGGAATTAGGGAGAACCATGGAAGGAGAGAACCAAGTACCTAGAAGATGATGATTGAATGTACCTCATGTTGGGTGCAAGATCAAAATAGAAGTATGAGATTCAAATAAGAATTTAAAATATGGCTTAGTTTAGACAAATGGAAACTAATATGGGTATAATATGAGAGTGTGATCCGCATGGGATCACTTAAAACTCTAGTGTGTCCCTATTAGGAGGAAGTAGGAGAACTGAACGTGAGGAAAAACAAGTGAAGCTACTTGGAAAAAATTTGAGGTATAGATGACTTGAAAGACGGGAAGCATAACATCGTGATGTATGTCATGAGCTGAGGAAGAAGAAGGAAGTGTGGATAGATGCGAATCATGAATGAAATAGGTCGAGATAGGAACCGAAGTAAAACTTTGGTATAGCCTAATGAGTAGACTAAGGCACTAAGAATGCTAATATT
Source organism: Glebionis coronaria (assembly GCA_025667525.1). Taxonomy (NCBI): domain Eukaryota; kingdom Viridiplantae; phylum Streptophyta; class Magnoliopsida; order Asterales; family Asteraceae; genus Glebionis; species Glebionis coronaria. The sequence continues at coordinate 415,512 of JANFOE010000139.1, read as the reverse complement.
GTTGTTGTGTGGAACGGAAATGGTACTGACCTATAATGTTTGATTGGAAGGCTTAGTATCGATCATCAAATGTTTGAGGAGTTATAGATGTGATGTGTCATTAGAGACGAAGGGCTTGGTCTAACTGAGACAAGATGAGGAGCTCTATGACCTTGAAGGTAAGACATTGTGTAGGTATAAAGGAAGTGTTGAGTATTAAGGAAAAAAAATCCTTCATTGAGAAAAGTGAGAAAAGAAGTGTATAGGTGCTACTAATGAGCCATCCAAATTTAATGGAAGTAGTTGTAGCATGGGTTTGGATGGCAGTCGATAGACTAACTAAGATAACCGTCATTTTGGTGATGTGTATAGATCATAAGTTGATTTGGATTGGAAGAGCCTTGTTGTGATGAACTAATGGATATGTAAAAGACCGTCATATGTCAGTTTTTAAAGGAAATTCGAATTTTTAAGTAGTTTGGGGTACGAACTAAAGGGAGTTTTTGAACAAGATTGGAAATGAGTATATCCAGCTAACTTGAAAAGGATGAGAAAGTGAGAGATTGATACAAGTATAGGAGTCGTGTTGAGAGCTTTGGTGACTGATTTAGAGGGATGTGGGAAACTCGTTAGCGATGTCTGAGTTTTCATATAATGACAGTTATCATACTAGAAGTCGATGAATGCCATTTGAGGCACTATATGGAAGGATAGGGTGAGTTGTCCTTATGATGGACTAAAATTCGTGAAAGAGACTACTAATGTGGAAATGGTGTTTGTGGAAAGGATGAGAGTAACAAGAGATGATATGTTGAAAAAGAGGAAATCACTAGAGTTTAGTGACAAAGTTATGTAGGAAGTTTCACCTATAGTAATGGGTGGCATGTTTTGGTAAAAGGGAAAGTTGATGTCAAGTTTTGTAGGTCCATTTATGATCTTTTGAAAGATTGGACCAGTATTTTATGAGAATAGAATTACCTGGGGGAATTGAGTGGTATACATGATATATTTCATGTATTAAGATTGGTAAATGTTGTTTGAGAATGCATATTTTCACGTACGGTTATTCAGGATTTGTGTTAATAAGAGTCTTAATTTAATCAAAGAGTCATTTGTGAGATTTATTGGCTGTGAGGTCAAGAGTTTGGGAATGAATTTAAATATTGTTGGTTAGTATATGTGGTAATTTGAGACTTGAACTAATGTACACATGGAAATGAGAGGAGTTCATTTAGAACAAGTATCCTCAGATGATTTGTTGTTTGTGTGTTTGATCCTAAGGAGTAAATCTCGGGACGAGATTCCTATTAGGAGGGAGTGATGTGACAACCGCGGTTCTGAGGTTCGTCACTTAGTTTTATTTTGTGCAAGTTACGTGTCTTTACGTGTTTATGTGCTAATTGGTGTGTATAGATTGTGGTTTGGATATCGTTTGTACCTTGTGAGTGAAACGATGTGTGATGATTTCATGTTCATGAGCTCACAATGTAGTGACTATGAAATGAGATGGTGTTGTTTAGTGGTTTTACGTATACGTATATGTATTATAGAAAATCGTATTTTTACGGTTTAAGGTTTTGCATTTAGGGGTCTCGGAAGAGGTATTTAGTCACGAGAATAATTTACGGGATGGTTTTAAGTCATTTAGGACTTAGTTATATAGTTTATTTTATATTCTAATAGTTTTTATAAAACTGTATATTTTTAGGTCTTTTACGGTATACGCGTAAATTTGACTAGTTTTGCGGTTTTGAGGTTTCGGAGGCTTTAGAAGCTTAAATAAATTAAGAGAATTTAAGGTAATAATAATTAATAGTTAATTTACAGTAGGTGTAGTATAAAATTCGGCCAAATTGGGGTTTTGGGCTTTGGGTTGGGCGGCTAAAAGAAAGAAAGAAGGAAAAGCCCAAAAACAGGCCCAATGGACTTGTAATGGGATTAGGGGGCCTTTAGGAATTAACCAAACCCAATACATAACCAAAATAATCAGATTTTTAAGCTCCATAACATCTCCTAGCCGAAATTCAACAATGGTGGCCAATTAGGGTTTCAAAAATAAAGATCTTCCATTGATTTCTAAGGTAAAACCTTCAAAACCCTTGTTCATTTAATGATTTTAATCAATCTAATCATATAATTGATCTTATGATGGATTAGGGTTTGTGAGTTTTCTGAGATTGGTGAGTTTAGGGTTCATATGAATTGATTACTTTGGTTATTATGAAGATTAGTGATGGTAATTAGGGTTTAATCATGTTTAAATTCGTTTTTAAAAACTGGGCAGAATTTTTGGTCTATTGTTTTGATCATATCTAGAGTTATACACACTTTTAATTTTCGAATCTTATGTCCCTGGAAAGGTAATTGAATTAGCTTTAAAATTCAAGTAATGAGAACTATATTTGAGGTCGGGAAGTGGGTCAAAAACAGGTTACATCAGTCGGGTGTCAAAACAGTTTTTGGATCAGCTTGTTTTCATTTTATGTTTTGAATTGTTTGGGATACTTAGGGTTCTAATTGGAGCTTAAAATGAACATGAGACTTAGATCATATATAAAATAAATGATCTGGAGAAGGGCTAAGCAAATGGGATATGGTAAGACCCTCTGATCATAACAAACATTTCATATGTTCAAAATCAATAGAATCTGAATAGGCGAAAGTATAAGTTGTATATCGGGGACTTAAGATTAGCTTTGATGTTGGGGCAAGGGCTGAGATTTTAGCTAACACATGTAAGTTTATGAGGTCTTCATTACAAGGAATGTGGGTTAGGTTTGGTGGGCGTTTGGATCATAATACGGAGTGTGAAAAACGGGACTGTTTTGGGTTAAATGTTAACGGGACGAGTTATGAACTAAACTAAGTTAAGGGATTTATAGAGGGGTGTAATGATATGATTATGGCATATAAATGGGGTTAAGTTGTAGGATAAGGTTGAATATCCATCATAGATTGATGATCCATTTTGGTATGTGTTTTATTCCTTGATTGTATACGTTTGTGTGTTTAGATTTGTGCTAGAGCGCGGGTACTTGGAGAAGCTTGTTCAGGTGAGTTTCCTAGTCCCATGTCTTTTTATGATTTGATTTCCAGATGGGATGGAAGAGATACTGTATGGTTTTGTATAGAATGCTGTGAATGTTTTTATGGTTTGTGATGGACTTGTGTGTACACTTATGTGATTAACTGCTATGTGATTCTTGATTGTGTTTATGATTTGGATCGGGGGACACGTACCGTCTCAGTTATTGTGGTTTGACTTGGTACCAAGGGGATGTTGACAAGGCAGGGCCTTGGGATTAGTTCATAGGTGTATGGGCGCCTATGGGACCATGGTTATTGGTAAGGCTTGGAGCCTTGGAATTGTGGTTATTGGTAAGGCTTGGAGCCTTGGATTTGTGGTGATTGGTTAATCTTGAGTGCTAGTTGTTAATACATAATTGTAGCACATTGTCCATATGTTCATTTGTTAGTGGTTGTTATTCACAGCTTATAACTGATTTGGCTTTGGAGTCTAAACCTATGACTCTCACCAACTTTATGTTGACGTGTTTTAGTGTCTCTTTCAGGTGAGAATGTGGTTAAGCGTGAGAATAGGAGTGACTAGCTGGAAGGTTTAGGATTGCATTTGGAGGAACCCCCTTTCCTCTTAGTCTTTATTTATGTTTGAATAAGTGATACTTTGTAGACACCTATATGTTTGTTATTTGTTAATTGTATGTCTTTGGTAAGAGGTAGACCTGTTACCTACTTACCTAGATGCCTGCATTGTTTGAGATATCTTAATCACATTGTGTCACCATTTATGATATTTCCATTTCATTTAGTTATCTCAATAGACACGCTATTGTTGTGATGATATCCATACGCCGTGCCCCATATTCCGCCATGGTGGGGTGTGACATTAGGAAAACCAAGTGTTCTTCTACTTTTGCTTTTAGAAGTATCAAGAGGCAAATAGTTAATATATTTGAAAACATTAGTTTTCCTCTTCGTGGAAAAAGCTTTTTTCCATTGAATTCTTCTATGTTTAGATTCTAAAAAAATTCCTCACGAGACTTCTATTTTTGTGGAGTGAAAAGACCATAAAGATTGTTTAGATAAGCATAGTTATATGGTTTCACAAAATATTTATTGACCGGTGATCTACTCTCCTCATCCCAAAGGGACATCTCGTCACTATCGAGGTTAGCTACAGGACAATCATGATCGGTCCATTCGGATTCATCAAGATATAAATAGGGGTTCGCAGCTTGAGCTTGTTCGAGGTACTTTGGACTCGCAAAACTAGGCTGACCCTTGAAAAACGACCGAGGTGCTATCATTCTGACGGTTTGAATAGAGTCATGTGTATTATAAACAACTTTTTTCAAAAAAATCGACTTGTTCTTCGAGATCCTTTACTTTTTCAGTATCTTTGCTTTGTCTATTTTTGAAATCTTGTTTTAATGTTTCAACCTCTTGTTTCTTTTCGTCAAGAATTTTGGCAGAATCGGTGGTATTCATAGAAAGCCTTTGTTCAAGTTCATTAACTTTTGTTGTGGCAAGGTACGTTTTTTGACGTTAATCACTTAATAAGACATTAAATTGACGTTTTTATTTAGTTAATAAAGCTAGAGCTTCGTTGTATTTATTTTCAAAATCGTCCTTTTTAACGTTGATGACACGACTTTTGTACCCCTGAATCTCTTTGGTATTTTGAAGCAGCTTAGCCCTATAACTATCAATTGTCTCACTAGATTTTATAAGAGCGGCTTTGCTTTCTTCAAAGTTTTGAGTGAGCGATGTGTTTGCCTCCTTTAATTGCTTTTGACTCTTTCTATTTTCATTGACATCTTTTTGTAAACTAGCAATTAAATTAGCAAGCGCGACACGCTCCTCGTCATCATACTCATTTGCATGTTGATCATCCTCAAACTCATTATTACATATGTCTGATGAATCGGGTGTGGTATTGCTATCAACCGTTTCCATCATACACGTGTCAGTAATTGTTGTTGGTAGATCACTACGCTCATGTGTATCACCAGACACATTATATTTATCATCATGTTTTACCTTATCAATTGGCTTGGTATCAAAGATAGTACGATTATCATCTTCAGTGACGTTAAGGACCTCATGAATCTTTGCCATGTATGAATAATGTGCCTCGAGTTCTTGGTCGGAGAGTTCATCATCTGTGTCGTCAAGCATTTCTACTTCCTCAGCTGATAACTTGATTCCAGCTTCCAGTTTCTTGCACAGCAACATCTTTTCCTTATGATAACCATAATCTTTAACCCTCTTTGCTGCCTATATTCCCTAGCCAAATGCCCAAAACCTCAGTAGTTAAAACACTAAATCCCACTTTGTTGCACAACTTGAGTACCAATAGTTTCCCTATTTCCAACAATAGTAGCCACCCTCTGATTATCATACTTAGGTTGTCGATCATACTTTGGAGGACTCTCAGCACGTCTTTGTGTGTCATACCTTGGAGGACTCTGTGCATAGATGTTCCTCGGGTTTGAAGATGTTCGAAGATTGTTGTTGGTGGGTTTGTAGATTTTCCTGTATTGCTTCATAATGAAAGCCATTTGTTGTTTGAGTTCCCTATCCTTTTGAGCTAGTTCTTCATCATTGTCTTCTTCGGATGATTGCTTAGGTCTGGGTGATGGTGCTCTTGCAACTTCTTTGCCTCGGGATCGTGTTGGAGCATGTGACTTTTAGACAGTGGATGATCGTGGTGATGATGATTGAGTAGAGTAGGTCTTTGAAGTACGAGAGTGATATTCTGGGTAATGTTGAGTGGTAGACACCAAAGCAAGTGGATTGGAAACCTTTGCAACTCGTTCAGCTCGAAGTTCATTTACCTCATTTTGAAACTGTTTCAAAATGTCAAAGAGCTTGTGATATGAAACTTCGTATATCTTTTGTTGTTGTTTCACCAAGGTGACAAATCGTTTCCACTCTGGTTGAAGTTGCTGTAGAAATTGGACATTGTCTTGCATGGTGGAAACTTGCAAGTTATTTCGGGTCATATCATTCATCATTTTGTAGAATCGAGAGTAATAAGAGTCAATTGATTCCCCATCCTTATTTGTAAACTTGCCAAAGTTCCAAAGCATATTAGTTTTCACATCTTGTTTGTTAAGTGATTCACCTTGTTGCAATCTTTCAATAGCCGTCCACATTTCTTGAGCAGTATGACATGCATCAACCGTGGAATAAATATCATCTCCAATTCTACTGAGAATTAAGTATATTGCTTCCTTCTCAGCATCAAACAAAGCACGGTTCTCTGGTGTGAGGTCGTTCCTCTTTTCATCACGTTCATAAGTTGGTTGTTCTTCAGTAGTGTCTGTGGCTGGTACTCTAGGAACTTGAATCCTTGAGAGTTTATAGGGTCCTTCCAAAATATATTGCCTTATAGCATCACCGTTAGATTTTATGTCAAGATAACGTAGAAAACGGGATTGCCATTGATCATATCGACCCGACACAAGCATTGGTGGTCTTTCTTTCTTACCCGCCACCATTATGTTGTTGTTCGTCACACGATATTCGGCAGTAGAATCCATCTCAATGTTCTCTGAAATGATGAAGTGAATATGGATCTTAAGTAGATGTGTTGTGATTGTTGTTGTGGTTTAAATCCGAAAATTGTAATTTTTCTTCAGTCCGAGAATAAATTCTCTAGTCCGACAAAACGGTAGACCAAAATAATTTGTAATCGCCAAATTTTGAAATCGAGCTAGAAATGTCCTAAAACTAGTATGGAAAAAATTTGAATTTACTTAACGGAAAAATTTTAACTTTTTTTTAATCTTCGTGTAAACGATATTCCGAAACTAGTCTAGATAGTGGCTAAGTCTAAAAAATACTCGAACAAAATTTAGCTAAACATGTCATCGGAAAGTCCATCGGAATGTGCTATCGGAATGTTGTCGGAATGTGGTATCGGAATATTGTCGGAATGTGGTATCGGAATAATGTCGGAATGTAGTATCGGAATGTCTGTCGGAATGTTGTATCGGAATACCTATCGGAATCACTGTCGGAATAAGGATGTCGGAATAACCTATCGGAATCGGCTGTCGGAATAAGGCTGTCGGAATCACCTATCGGAATACACCATCGGAATAATGGTCAGAATACTAAAACCATTTTCTGATGGAGTGCTATCGGAATAACTGTCGGGAAATTAAACCCTATTCCGATGGAATTCGATCGGAATGCTTGTACTTTTACGAAACTTTAGGTAAAAAATGAGATTTTTGACAAGAAATCCGTGATTTTAACCAACCAAAAGCACCCAAATCCCTACCACAACTATGTAGGAGATGAATACCAAGATATAGAGCACGAAAAATACAAAAAGCTTCGAATTCGTGAGATGTTTAGGAGATGAAATGATACGAATCACACAAAAAACACAACAATCAATCACAAAGCTACCCCATGGCGATTGATACCAATTGTTGTCCCATATATTTAGATGATATAACATGAATTAAAGAATGAAAATGGATGAAGAAGATGAATTTCTAGAGAGAGAAAGTAGTGAGAGAAAGTAGAGAGAATGGTTGGAGAAACTAGGTGATATTAGATTAAGAGAAAATGAAATGACCAACCAACCTCTCCTTACATGCAAGGAGAGGTTTATATAGCCTTGCCTACATGTGGCATAATGGGCTATTTGATTATGGGCCGAGCTTTCCTTTTGGGCTTTGGTTACATATGAATGAACCTTAGCTTAAAGTTAAGCCCGTAATACACGACTAATATACTACCTATTACAACGTTCTAATATACGATACATAATAAACATATGACCGAGCATTCTTATTTGACTCAATATTTTGAGTCTAACAAGGTGGTATGTTGGCCATTTTCTACAATCACAGAAAAAACAAGAGTACATAAGGTCATTATTCAAAAATATATATGCAAATGATTTACATATGCCAATATATATGTATGCGATGTAAATGATAATTATGCAATACTCATAAAAATTTTATGATGAAAGCACTCCGCGTCCTTTCATTAACACCAATACCTTATCGTAGTATTTACTTAATAAATACTCAGGGATTCAGAACAGTTTTGAGGGATACATCTATAATAATAAAGCATAACAAAAATAAATAATCTTACCGGAGCCTTGCAGAGAAGTTGCGTTGCTTTTATAAAATACTTTTGACACCAAAGTTATAGTTTAGGACATTTTTAAAAATCGACCTAATTCGCTATAACAAAAAAGCTCTGGTTACCAATCTTTAACACCCCTAATTTATATTGCGCAGCGGAAATACACATTTGGGTGTTAAACTCAAACCTCGTCATCAAAACACTTTATACAATCTCAGAACGAGACATTTAAAATAAGAGATAAAATAATACTATTTGTAGTCTAATGTTTTCAATCCCAATAAAGAAATTTATAAACATCAGAGTAGCGCTTCGGTCCCTTCAAAATACCTTCTCAAAAAATACAAACCTTTTATCAACTATAATTACTCAAAAATGATTTTTATAATTCCTGATGGTTTATAGAGTTCATAACAATTATTTAAAACCCTAATATGGATCAAAGAGCGCATAGCGGAAGCGATTAACAAGATCATTAATTTAACACAATTGATTAATCAAGGCTAGGGTTACATACCTTTATCCTAACAAGATCCACAAGACGACGGAGCAAACGACAACTAGGGTTTATCACGAACACCACCAAGAATATAGTCTAAAGTAAGACTATATCACGTTCTTGTACACACGTGATACGGCGAGTTAACCGTGAGTCTAGCACGTACAAACCGAGCTTCCAAGTCTATGGAAGATCTACCCAACAACCCTAGAGAGGGGCTAGGACTAGATCTAGAATAGCTTATTGAAAATCAAAGAAGAACCCTAATAGGGTGTTTGTTTGGCCGGCGGTTAGAGCAAGAGAAAGAGAGATGTGAGGTGAAAAATTATGAGGCTTTAGGTTTGTTTATATACACCTTGGAAAACTTCTCTTCCAAGGTTAAACAAGATAAAGCAACAAAATCTTTTCTCCTTATCTTTGTCTCCTCTATTTAGGCCGGATATATACATGCTCCAAAAGAGGTTTCCGGAACTTTTCCGACTCCTTCTTTTAGCTTCTTTAACCTTCTATAACGGTCGTTTAATACTTAACTTTTAATTACTTAACGATCGTTAGCTACGGTTTGATTTAATAAATATAATAAATATATTTAATAAATAAATAAATTAACTCTTCACGTAATGTGTGCAATCCCGTGATCTCGAGTTCGATCCTATCTCACGACTATTAATTTTAAGTCCATAAACTTTCAGCTCCCACTTGGACAAAATTCTAATATCGTGATCACATTGACTAGCGTCTAGTTACACTAGCAATGTCACTAGTACAACTCAAGTAAGGTTTCTTGGACAAAACCTTTTAATGATTAAATCATTATTCTTATTATCCTTTCATTTCAAATACAACGTTAATAGGATATGGATCTCAGTCATTCCTTACATTAACCATTCTGTTTCTCGTTTACGGATATAGCAAGATCACCAAAACAAATTTGGGTGCGGCCGCACAAATATCTTACTACTCCCCCGAGGGGCCCAGCTGTATTATACTTCAAAATAAATTTTGAAGGAAACGAATCCCATTTTGACTACAAGCAAAACTTATGAATTTTGCAACACTTCCGGAAATAATCCTTATAGCTACCAGTTACGTTTAGCGTTAGATTATTCCACAGAAATGCACTAGATCCACGACAGTTTCCTGGTATCTCAGGTCTAAGGATAACTATTTATGATTTACTTGATGACAAAGATCCATAAAGTAAAATCATATAGTTGGGATAAGTCCAATATTTGATCCATCAAATATCATCCAAAATTGACCAATATACTTTCAAGTATACTCAGTCACTAGTTTGAATTGTCTTAGTTTAATAATACTCCCATATTATTAATCGACAACGGACATTTAGAAACATCACAATGCTCATGGATTAAAACATGTAAAATAGGATACAAAATCAAATAACAGAAAATAAACGAAATCCAATCTTTATTTCATCAATTCAATAATGTCTTACATCCTTTATCCAAATACTAAAAATAGATCAATGCATAAAACTGGTACATGCATCATGCCTCTAGTAATGACATTCATACTTGTTTGGCAAAGCATAAAATAACCAATCTTGACCTATTGAAATTTTGAGAATACTTTCTTCAAGAATTCAATTCATTGAAACTCTTGTTCATGTGCATCCAAACAATTTGATATTGCAACATAGTATCAAAATTGTGAAACATCCTTGATCACCAATTTCCTAAACTTCCAAAACACATTTGAAGTTTAAAGTATTCTAATTCTTTAATGTATAATGCAACTTTAATCAACATGTCATCTCCAAAAGATCCCATGACTAATATTGAGTGTTACCTCAATTATATCTTTTCAAGTTTTACAACTTGTCATAAAAGATACAAATACGTTACCATTAATATCTATTATGTAATGTTTGATTCCAACCAAAACCTTCAAGTTTGTTGGCTATGATAATTTGCACAACGATTGACAAAATATTCATTTATAGAATATGGAAGCCGATCCAAGATTTAGGATGTTATTCTATTTCCAAACATATTCCTTCAGAATATTCATTACACAAGTTATTTAATAACTTCTTAAATAGATTAATATATTCAAATCATCATGTATTTTAAGCATGATATAAATACAACACGACACACATGAAAATTTCTCAAACCAGATTTAGATTTCTTCATGTCCTAAATATCCATGTAAACTTACTACATGGCATATTACGTTGTATTTCCACCGCATAAATAAATAAATTTATTTGTCCCAAGGTTATGTATATCTTATTTTCTAAATCTCCAAAGTAAAGTTTCATCTCAAATCTAAACCAAATCAACATTTAATTTGAATGAAATCTCACTTTCTTACATGTCTATTTGACACATATAATTTAAGAAAATAACCATAATACTCCCACTAGCTTTTAGGAATACTCAGAAACCATCTTATTCAAATTTAAATCCAATCTTGGATTTCAAATTAAACATAAGAATAATCTTCTAGATGCATGCTTTTATCCATTAATAGATAATTGCATTTTTGTACATTTCCAAAGATTTATATTTTGAAGTAATAAACTTATTTCGATTACTCAAGTCCTTCCTCAAGTAGTCATTCAAGAAATAGTTCATACATATCCAAATTTTTCAATTTAAAATATGACCATCAAAATCTTTATATATTTAATGTGTTTAGGAAAAAATACTCAATCACAATTAATTACTTAAGTGTGACTAATAATCTATTCATAATACATACATTAAATATGTGTACAATTTTGTCCATATAATTTCGACACAAAGATTAAACCACTACAATTGGCGTTTTTCTTCCTTTGACGAAACTTATCTCCAATTTCTAGTCAAACTATTTAAGATAAAACAAATCTAAAATTGATTATCTTATTGGACAACATCTATATCGTTCATAGTATGAGTAATTTACCCAATTCAATATTTGGTAACAAATCATAACAATTATTTGTAACTCATAATTCTCGGCATATAAATCGCATATCCGAGATATCCTTACGGATCTATGACATAAATTCCTTTATCTTGAGGTTTAGCATTTACACGCCTACCTCATGATAATTACTAGTGTATTTTAGAAGATCATGTATCTTGTAATTTTATCTTTCAAGATCAAAACTCCCACTTGCTTTTAGTAACTTAAAATTACTCTTTAAATACATAGCAAATAGATCAACACTCCAACGTTATCTATATGGGACATTACAAAACACAATGGCCGTTCCATACTCTTTATTTTCTAAACAATCCATTTCATAAATAGTTTAGCAAAATCCGAACTCCATTTAAGATGTAACGTGATTCATCACATTCCATATATAATGGTATCTTATTAATCTTCTTAGATCAAGTCATACTCAACTTTCTAACCTTGATTTCTTTTGGAATAAAGGAAGATATAGTTATCTTGAATCAAACATCACCATCATATTGATAATTTTGATTCGCCTAATGAACATACCATATCAATGATGTATTCCATTTAGGGAAATATTGTAAGTCAATTTTAACAATATTTAAGATAAATATATATCTTTAGGCTTACCTATATACCAACTAAATCATCTTAATGGTATAATAGATTTCCTAACCATTTTGCATGCTTTATAACTCAAGTGCTTTTAATACAAAGTCACTTCATAAAAGTTATAAGTCCATTACACGTTACATGTATATGTCTTTAGTGAAATGGAGACAATATATTAACGTCTTACTTTATATTATACGTCTTCCAAGACTTTATGTTTGTGACTTTATTCAATAAATCATAAACATGTATAACTAAAGTAAATCATGAACACCACTAGGTTTCATTCATCTTTTCAAGTTAATTCAATCATATACTATTATATGAACACCACTAGGTTTCATTAGTAGTATAAGATTACTCTATGTATCTTATGTCATTCCAGGAATTAGTCCATTTTAAGAAACTTCAAAACATTCCACGCCCGATCTTACGACATGTGGATATTTTACCCTTGTGTTTACAATTTAGTCCAAGCTCTTACATGACTAAATCAAAACTTCAAGTGTTTCTTAATGTGAATGATATATATACTTTTAAGTAGTCTTTTAATCATATTGACACATGATCTAAATATTAATTAGATTGTTTAATCTCTTATCTTAAGAGAATCATATCTTTATGAGTTGTTTCTTGCACACAATGTTCATTTCTCCCACTTGTGCATGGAACAACCTCATATATAAGATAAACATCACGTCTAACGTTCGTCTATACAAAATATGATTGTGCCACATATATTAGCTTTTTACAAGTAGATGTAGAATCACTTAATCAACAAGAATCAGTACATAACTATCTTTGAAGATATTAGTGTCAACAATTCGAAAGTAATTATCTTAGGACATACTAAAGATAACATGGGTTATTACCAAGACAACAAAGCTTGTAACTCCCACTGACTTAGAGAATGTTTTAATAGACTCAAAATCAGTCATACAACACAATTCTCCCACTGAACTTGACAACATTGAAAATGTTTCATAATCGGTGAAAATAATTAGTGTTGTGTTTACTTTCTTACACTTTTGAAAAACACATTCGCAACAATTACTAATAGTGTTTTAAGAGTGTATTCTACTTCGTAAATGATGACTTACCCATCAAATGCTTTTTAACTTGAAAGACTTGACATGCAATTTCTTCCTTAATAGGTCTACCAACCCCAAAATGGTATGTAGTGCCTATAAATGGTCAAAGCACAACTACTAGACAAATATGCTAGTTTGCCTTATAACCAATTTGCGGTAACTTTAAATAACTCAAAATATGCATTTTTCTTAACTTTTAAAGTTTGCTATGAGTTATGGATTTGAATTTGACATTTCTAAAATCCTTATTACTCCTTCTTTACTCATGAAAAAGAGTTTTAGGTTTATCTTTCATTTGTAAATTGACTCTATCCTCAACCATACGGTTTGTAGATCAATAAATGAATAAACCACGTTTACGGTGTAACGTTACATTAATACATTTGCAAAAGAATTTACAAAATTCAATTTTAGTATTTTCGATAATACCATTCAAGAAAATAAAATTACCCCGATAATAATAACCATAGTATTTTCCTTGAAAACTAGAATCCAAATCGACATAATTTCATCACATCAGTTGATCTGCTAGCAATGAAAGTATTCAAGATGGTAACTTGTCGAACAATGATTGACAAACAAATTTGCAATTTCTAGATTTTTAAGGGATTTACATTGCCAAAAGTCATTTTGCATTGTAAACATGTTTCATCCCTTCTTTATGCCTTAAGTTTCCAGATCTCACTGAGTAACTCAATTAAGTCGACTAATCTAAAGAACATAAAACCTTCATGTGCAATCTTATTCAGTCATGAAGTTTTCTCTCCATTACAACATCGTCCGATATCTTATATGACGACAATTGTAACTTCAAGTGTTCGTCAATTAGAGGGCATATGACTTAAATTTTAGGGTATAGATTTTGGTGTCAAAATCATGTATGGAGAAGCATGCATACATCTCCATAACATATGTTTAATAAAACGTTTAGTAAACTTTTTGTTGAGACTAAAAGTTCATCATATACTTGCAAGTTGAGGTATTGGTTAAACCAATTAAAGATTTTACACACAACTAAATTTACACCGTACTTTTTCTAGAACTTAGTTAAAGCACAAAGCAATAACCTTATTCATTGTGTTTCGGATGTGAATTAATGTAGTTAAATCAACCTTAAAGAATTATACCAATAACAACCGTAGGTAATTCCAATTTTGACGCACAGGCGAGCCGGGAATTTGGTCAGCGCTGAAGCATAACACCTCCTTCCTTAACCGGGTACATGACCAGCGGTTCGTTATACCCACTTTATAGTTTGTCAAAATTGAGTAGGCCGTTAAGTTGCTATTGCAATTCTAATCAACGCAAATCATATGTAATTTAGATCTCAAAATAATTCATTTATTTTAATATGATTTAGTCCATATTAATTTTTCTTGTAAAAATTACCCTTGTTTACAACATACAATTAAAACAAAACGTATGAAAACAAGTAGGTACAAAAAAAAACTAAATCATAAACACATAATAACAATTTATATGTGCAATAAATAAATCAAATAGCCACATGCATACGATTTATTCAATAAATAATATCAAATCTAGGTTTTTATATTCATATAAAAGTCTTCCCTAATTTTAAATTTATTGAATCAAATAAAGCATGTAGCAAAACACGTAACAATTACCACATAAAGCATATGATCCATGAAAAACATGCATGTTCATCACGGATCTCCCACATAACTTAACAATTAAATCTCTACGGATCGAAACATGAATTCACACAACATAACAATTAATCATGCAATTCATCAAAATTCCACCCAAATCACTTAACAATTAATGAAATCACTACGGATCGTAACCACGCATGACATAACAATTAATTCATGCATACATCTAAAGTTAATTACCATGTAATTTTAGGGTTTACAAAAAAACTTTTTTTTATAAAAAATTCGGCATAGCCGATTTTTAAAATAATAAAAAACAAAACCCTAATTTTTATAAAACCTAAAAAACAACATGTAATTTTTAACACAAATCAATATTAGTTAAAAAACTTTAGATCTTGATAATTATAATCATGTTAAAACGGCTCTCGATGCCACTGATGGTTTATAGAGTTCATAACAATTATTTAAAACCCTAATATGGATCAAAGAGCGCATAGCGGAAGCGATTAACAAGATCATTAATTTAACACAATTATGATTAATCAAGGCTAGGGTTACATACCTTTATCCTAGCAAGATCCACAAGACGACGGAGCAAACGACAACTAGGGTTTATCACGAACACCACCAAGAATATAGTCTAAAGTAAGACTATATCACGTTCTTGTACACACGTGATACGGCGAGTTAACCGTGAGTCTAGCTCGTACAAACCGAGCTTCCAAGTCTATGGAAGATCTACCCAACAACCCTAGAGAGGGGCTAGGACTAGATCTAGAATAGCTTATTGAAAATCAAAGAAGAACCCTAATAGGGTGTTTGTTTGGCCGGCGGTTAGAGCAAGAGAAAGAGAGATGTGAGGTGAAAAATTATGAGGCTTTAGGTTTGTTTATATACACCTTGGAAAACTTCTCTTCCAAGGTTAAACAAGATAAAGCAACAAAATCTTTTCTCCTTATCTTTGTCTCCTCTATTTAGGCCGGATATATACATGCTCCAAAAGAGGTTTCCGGAACTTTTCCGACTCCTTCTTTTAGCTTCTTTAACCTTCTATAACGGTCGTTTAATACTTAACTTTTAATTACTTAACGATCGTTAGCTACGGTTTGATTTAATAAATATAATAAATATATTTAATAAATAAATAAATTAACTCTTCACGTAATGTGTGCAATCCCGTGATCTCGAGTTCGATCCTATCTCACGACTATTAATTTTAAGTCCATAAACTTTCAATTCCTGCAGACAAAAGATAACATTTAATAATGACAAGGAAAGAAAAAATAGTTTCAGACTGAACAACTATAAAAGCGACACCGTAACCTTCCCCAGCAAGCTCCTTGATCAACTCATCGGATTACCTGAAATACATGCTTAAAATCATCAACAATAATGTTGAGCGAGCCAATAGGTTTACTAAATCATCATTTGAACACAAGATAAAAATCAATCAAGATCATTTAATAGAATTGTTGTACATACAATCTATTATTCAGGCATTCTGGATTATAGCAATGGCTATAGAATTATATTAAGCTCATGACACCGACCCTTTAACTTAGTCACCCACGCCTAAAGCCGGCATGACTATATGAATTCCACTACCCCTACATGGGTATCAATTGCAAGTATACCACATTCTTATTCTCGTAAATTATCCTTCCCAGAGGTTACTCAGCGTAAAGCCCTGGTCTCAGATCGGGTCGTCAGCCCAATAGTACTATCATTTGAATAAGCGGCTATTCCCAACTCACAACATCAAGTCAGAACATAGTTAACGGCTCATGAATTTAGGGACTTTTGCAATTTAGGTACTTATACAATTCAAGGAAACATCAGGCAACAACAGGCAACATTCGGTTCCAAACAACCAATCATAACTTGTGTTCATTTTATTTTCAAATAGCATGTATCCCCCTCGCGGGTTTTAAAATCATTCAAAATAAGTACAAAAGCGAGGCTATAGACTCACCTAGAGTAATAGCTATAGTAAGACGACTTTCAAAGACCATGCCTGGCGTACACGAAATTCACAATCTATCAAAATAAAACACGTGCCTTTAATAATACATTCAAGTCATATCTCATACTTAATAAAATAAAATAAATAACTCAAGTTAAAATAAAACTCACACCATTTAAATTTAAATAATTCCTACACATGTACACCTTTTAAACTTTTACTTTATTTATTTCCTTTATTAAAAATATGTCCATTTTAATACTTGGTTTTACCCAAGTATAAAATAATGTTAGTCCCAATCTTTTCGAATTGAAAACCGGTCTTAAGTGCGACTCAATCGTCTTTTGGTGAATCAAGAGAATGGTTTGGTTGATTTGTTTTAAACTAATAGCAAGTAATTAAAGTGTCGTTTAGTAAAGTGGAAGAATAAAGATTAATATTAAAAGTGGCGAATAAACATAAATGCTCATAAACTTAAAGGTGACAATGGGAAAATACTAGCACACTAAGTAAAACTAAAACTTGGAAAATTTTCTGAAAATAAAAATAAAAAGTACTATAAGAAAGTAGGATCGAAAGAAACCAAAACAAGCCAAAAGAGGCCCGATCGGAATGTATTCCGATCGGTTGATTGGAAAGATGGTAAGACTTGTGATCGGAATGTGGGATGATGCCCACAATCGGAATGTGTACAGAGGGTCAATCGGAATAACTGCTAATGGGTACCAATCGGAATAACTGATAAGGCACAATCAGAATACGGGGAAAATCACACAATCGGAATGACCAATCTTGACTAAATCGGAATAACAAGGAGACTACCAATCGGAATACGTGAAATACTCTAATCGGAATAACAGAATGGGCTACCGTCGGAATACTGGCCAATCGGAAAGGGGTTTTATACTCCCTTTTCCGAAAATAAGGGAATCGGTTAGGATGGTGTACCGGTCGGAAAAAGCCAATCGGAAAGGGGTTTTACCACCCTTTCCGAAAATTGTGGAAGAAGGTTAAGCTAGGTAATAAGCTAACTTTAATAAGCTAATACCAAAACCAACCCGAATCAATTACAAATCCGAATCAAATAAGCACTTTAATCAACTTATCTAACTCGAAATCAAACAACTTTTTAGATTAAACAATAAAAACATAAACTTTTTAATAAAACTTTTTTAATAAGAAAAATAAGCTAATCATAAAAATAAGCCAATAAGCACAAAAGTCTTAAAGCTTAATCAAATGAAAACTTATAAAATGATCAAAAGATTAACTTTTTTTTAAGCACGAAATCATTAAGAACAACACGGATCTATTGAAAATCGCACCAAAATCAATCTTAAATCAAAGAAAAGTAGAATGAGATTAAGAAATAAAAGCTTAAAGTAGAACTTGATTAATAAAAATAAGCAATACAAAGTGTTTAATCTTGAGAGATTAAGAAAAAGATGAAATTTAGTGAGAGAAAGTATAAGACTTTCTCTCTCTAAAACTAGAGAAAACTAAAAAGTGAAAAATTAACTAAAAACTCTAACCCCCCTCCTAATGACTATTAGGAGGGTATTTATAGGGAAGGTGGAAGGAGTGCATGTGTTGCATCTTCTCTCTTGCTTTCTTCACGTTTTCTCGACTCGACTTTAATTCTTCGTCTTTGTCGTCTCGGGATTTGAACTTGTCTTTTTAATTTTCTTCTTCTATTAAACTTAAGTTCTTTGACTTCGTTAAAACTTCCGTCTTTAGACTTTTTCTTCGATAAATCTTCAGAATAGGTCTTGGACTTCCGTTCTTTTTGCACTCTTGATCTTTTGACTTCGTCTTTTCCCGTTTTCTTGATAAAAGCCCGTGAAAGCCCGTGTTTTCTTCCTTTTTCATCTTTTGGTCCTAAAACACAATAAAAACACAAACCACGCATAATTCCGACTTTTACGACATAAATCACACGTTTTGGTCTTGTTATTATTGGAAATAAGTGGTAAAAGGATAAGTGTTTTCACACTTATTAAATCCCCTACACTTGACCATTGCAATGCCCTCATGCAATGCATTAATTTTAAAGCACGGTTTATATTTTCCATCATAAATAACCCACCTTGGCCTTTATTAAATACTAAACATAAAAGATAGAAATAAGTAAAGAAATTAAAATCTTACATTGGGTTTTGGCGGCCATGAACATTTATCATCCTCAAGTTTCACGTTCCCCATACCAAGCTTAAAAACGAGATCATTGTTATTATCAGTTAGCAAACTATCACGAGCTCATGTGGGCCAATTATTCACTTAGACTCCCTTATTCCTAGGTGTATTTCTTATATTTTATTTTTGTCTTGAATGATCACGAGGATGCATTGTTTGACTTATTTCGCTAGTTATTTAGTCCGAAAATAAGGTGAACGATTTAATCAATAGTTAGCTAAAGGACCAAATCTTTTAAAACTGCTTCTCGGGATATCAAAAAGTTCATATCTTGGCATAACTTGGTTCGCGATTTGAGACCTTTCTCGGGCCGATATTTGGCAGCGACTTCATACTTCGAATCTTCGAGAGACGTTCTTGAAATTATGGTCTTCTCTTCATAATAGGAATTTCTTCACTTGAAGTTTTTGAGAGATTCTTCATCTTTGGACCACGACTTCTTCATTTTTCTCCAATCTTTATTTTGGACTTTGATATACAACGATCCGCCTCCTTTTAGGACTTGGATCTATTTATCCTCATACCTTGTTAGGGTCTTTTCGGATAGACTTCTCCATGACTTTTGGGGAGTTTTTGCTTTTCGTCGTGTGTCTCGATCCTTCATATTGATTTTCGATAAATGATTCTTCACATCACTTTTGGATTTTTAGCAACAAAATGTAGCCCTCATGCCTTGTTAGGGCCTTTTCGGACTCGCCAGTCTTCGCGCCCTGCTTCATAAGTTATGCCTTGGCTATGAACTCTCGTCATTACCGAGCAACTTTTAAACGATCTGGGGCTAGAAGCTAAGTAACCTTTTAAATCGTACAACCTTATTTATTAGCAGATTAATTTATTAACAAGCGGAGGGAGAATAGGCTCATAATTAACTCACATAAATTCACGAAAGAATACCGAAATTATAATTGACTCTATCATCTCTCGTTCTCCACAGTTTAAAATCTCAAGGAATGAGACTCGTGGATGTTTAGCCTATTAAATCAAAGTTTTGGGTTTTCGAGTCGCCTATAGGATCTTGCAAATTCTTAGACTTTTTCAAGTTTAGAAATCGCATTTTAAAGTTCCCTTAATAAACGACTCTCTAGGATCAATTATAGTAACTTGCAAAAAGTTCTTGTTCTTAACCCGTGAGAGTTAAGACTTTCGCGTTTTATAGCTCCCTATATAAAAGCCTAGCAAAACATGACTTAAACACGTTAAGGATACTAGCTAGAGTAAACTTAGGCAAGTAAACTCGGGTTGAGTCAAAATGTTCACGACTAAGAAAAATTTAAAACCACTTTATTGAAAATTATTCTAGTAATGGAAAGAAACTAAACATGATAAAGGAAAATACAACTATACACTAGGCCAAAATAGATTAAAAATTTTGAAAAATGTCGAAAAATCAATTTTTTCGGTTAAAATGAGGGCAAATTCATGGAAAAGACCACTTACTTCGATAGAAGTCTCCCCTACACTTGAGATAAACATTGTCCTCAATGTTTAAGCATGTGGGAGTAAACTCCCCTACACTTAGGACATTGTGCACTTTGTTTAAATCTTGCTAAGGAAAGGACAACTAAAGTGAATTCAATGTGAACATATAAAATATGAAATATTGAATCACAAGAGTTTAGGATAGAACCGGGAAGATAGGAACACGGTATCACGGTTTGTCAAAAGTCATCAAGGTAGATCTTTGAAGCTTTAATCCCTGCACAACACAAGAAACAAGACAACAAACATATGCAGGGGCTCCCCCTACACTTATTATGAAAGCAGTAAAGGATAGAACACGGGTTGCCTCCCGAGAAGCGCTTGTTTTTGATTACCGAGTCATGAGCCTGACTCGACCCAATTTTAGTTCATAGGGAACGTGGTGAGGGATGGAATCATCTCTTGAGAGATGTCCTCACCAAAGTACAGCTTTAGACGCTGGCCATTCACCTTGAAATTGGGCCCATTCGGCTGAGAAAGCTCAATGGTCCCATAAGGAAAGACTTTGGCGACGGTGAATGGACCAGACCAGCGGCTCTTCAACTTGCCAGAGAAAATCTTCAACCGAGAGTTAAAGAGTAAGACTTGATCACCAACGTGGAACTCTCGGTTCTTGATTTTAGCATCGTGGATCATCTTCGTCTTCTCCTTGTAGATCAGCGAGTTCTCATAAGCTTCATTCCTCAGTTCATTTAGCTCGTTGAGTTGAACCTTGCGATGATCACCGGCTTTGATGATGTCGAAGTTAGCCCACTTCAAGGCCCAGTGCGCCTTATGTTCCAGCTCGATGGGTAGGTGGCAGGCTTTCCCGTACACAAGACGATAAGGTGTACAACCGATCGGGGTCTTGTAAGCAGTACGGAAAGCCCACAGAGCATCATCTAACTTATCGGCCCCCGCGACACGATGCTCTCCTACAGTACGCTCCAAAATTCTCTTCAAGCCACGATTGGAAATTTCGGCTTGCCCATTGGTTTGGGGATGATAGGCGGTGGAAAGATGGTGAGTGACACCATACTTTGCCATGACTCTTACAAATTGATCATTGCAAAAATGAGTCCCGCGGTCACTGATGATAGCACGAGGAACGCCAAATCGAGCGAAAAGCTGCTTCAAAAAGTTCACAACCACCCTCGCATCATTCGTAGGAAGAGCCTTAGCTTCAACCCATTTAGAAACGTAGTCGACGGCGACGAGGATGTACTTGTTCCCTTTGGATGATGGAAATGGCCCCATAAAGTCGATGCCCCATACATCAAAGATTTCACATTCCTGTATGAAATTTTGAGGCATCTCATCCTTATGTGTGATCTTGCCTTAACGTTGGCAAGCATCACAATGCTTAACCATTTCGTGAGCGTCACGATAAATGGTGGGCCAGTAGAATCCAGAATCAAACACTTTCTTAGCGGTGTAGTTGGGACCAAAGTGACCATCGGTGGGTCCTTTGTGGCAAGCTTGGAGGATGTCAAAAGCTGTCGGTCCGTCAACACATCGACGAATAATCAGATCAGCATACTGTTTGAATAGATAAGGGTCATCCCAAAAGTAAGTCTTAACATCATTCAAGAACTTCTTCTTTTGTTGGGATGTTAACCCTTGGATGAGAATACCACCCGCTAAGTAGTTTGCGATGTCCGTAAACCACGGGGTGCCATCAAGATTGAGGTTTATAGACATTAAGGTCTCAAGGGGGAAAGAGTCATGTATCTCTTTGTTCGGATGATCCCCCTGATATGGATCCTCAAGTCTGCTCAGATGATCCGCGGCTAGGTTTTCAGCTCCCTTCTTGTCGCGAATTTCAATGTTGAATTCTTGAAGGAGTAAAACCCAGCGAAGAAGTCTTGGCTTAGCATCATGCTTTGTCATCAAGTACTTCAATGCGGAATGGTCCGTGTATACGATGGTGGTGGATAAAACAAGATAGGGGCAAAATTTCTCAAAAGCATAGACAAGAGCTAAAAGCTCTTTTTCGGTTGTCGTATAATGCAATTGAGCCCCTGTCATTGTTTTGCTAGCATAGTGGATTGGTTGGAAGTGTTTATTCACTCTTTGGCCCAAAACCGCACCAATAGCAAAGTCGCTAGCATCGCACATCAATTCAAAAGGCAGCTCCCAATTAGGGGTAACCAGGACCGGTGCCTTACTTAGCTTGTCCTTTAGAATATTGAAGGCTTCGAGACACTCTTTAGAAAAGATAAAAGGAGTATCTTTTTCCAAGAGGTGGGTCATCGGGCGAGCGATTTTAGAGAAATCCTGAATGAATCGACGATAGAAGCCCGCATGACCCAGAAAGCTTCTCACACCCTTCACGGTTGAAGGTGGAGGTAATTTGGCTATGACATCAACTTTAGCACGGTCGACTTCAAGATCGGCTTTAGAGATTTTGTGTCCTAGCACAATGCCTTCTTTTACCATAAAATGGCATTTTTCCCAATTCAGAACAAGGCGAGTGTCTTCGCACCGCTTAAGCATACGTTCCAAATTGGCAAGGCAAGAAGAGAAGGAATCCCCAAAGACCGAGAAATCATCCATGAAGACTTCCATGGTTTGCTCAACCATGTCATGGAAGATAGCCAACATGCACCTTTGGAAAGTCCCGGGGGCATTGCATAAGCCAAAAGGCATTCTTTTATAAGCAAATGTGCCATAGGGACAAGTGAATGTTGTCTTCTGTTGATCTTGGGGATCGATGGGTATTTGAAAATAACATGAGAAACCATCAAGAAAGCAGTAATATTCATTACCCGCTAAACGTTCAAGCATTTGGTCCATAAAAGGTAGAGGGAAATGATCCTTTCTCGTGGCATCATTGAGTTTGCGGTAGTCTATACAAACTCTCCACCCAGTAACGAGATGGGTAGGAATTAACTCGTTGTTTGCATTGGGCACAACGGTGATTCCGCCTTTCTTAGGCATACAATGGACTGGACTAACCCATGGTGAATCCGAAATAGGGTAAATCATACCCGCATCAAGAAGTTTGATAACCTCTTTTTTGATGACTTCATGGATTTTAGGATTCACCCTTCGTTGACTTTGAATTGTGGGCTTAAAGTCGTCCTCCATGAGAATTTTATGTGTGCAAAAGTGAGGATCAATTCCACGGATGTCGGAGATTTTCCAAGCGATAGCTCGTTTATGCTTCTTCAACACAGCGACAAGTCGGGCTTTTTCGTCTTCTTTCAGATCCTTTGCGATGATGACCGGTAGCTTCTCGTCGTCTTCCAGAAAAACATACTCAAGATGAGGAGGTAAGTCCTTAAGCTCGAGAGTAGGAGGATCCTCAATAGATGGTGAAACTAATGATGGATCATCATTAATCACCTCTTTAGGAGCAGGAGGAGAGAACGGGTCCTCATTGAGAAGTCTCTCAATAGTACTAATGTCTTCATCCCAATTGGTGGACAAATTATCATACTTAATATCGAGAGGACCCAAACTAGCTTCGAAATCATCCAAGTCACTTTCTCCAAAAGGAGTCAATGCTGGAGCAATTGAGGCAACGGTCTCAACATTGGGTAGAGAAGAAAGAGTACTTTTGCAAGCATCATGAAAATGTTCTTCACAAGCCTCATCGAGAACATCAATAGCATTAACACTCTCATACGAATAAGGTTGCTTAGAAATCTTACCCATGTTGAAGACAATTTTATCGTCACCAACTCTCCTGATTATTTCGCCCGCGGCTACATCAATGAGAGTGCGACCGGTCCTCAGAAAGGGACGTCCAACGATTAATGGAACACGAGGGTCCATCTCGTAATCAACGACAACAAAATCCGCCGGGAAGGTGAATTTGTCAACGCAAACAAAGACATCTTCGGCTATCCCCACTGGATAAGCAACCGTACGGTTGGCTAATTCCAAAGTCATTTTAGTGGGGACTAGCTCGGGGAGAGATAATTGCTTCCAAACACTTAAAGGCATTAAGTTTATACTGGCACCTAGATCGGCTAGGGCCATGCAATTCTCTACTCCCAGGAAGTTGCAAGGAATCAAGAAGCGACCCGGATCACCAAGTTTGGTGGGCAATTTCCTTAAGAGCACTGCGGAGCAGTTCTCATTAAGTTGGGTCTGAGCGATATCAAGAAGCTTTTCCTTATCACTTAGAAGATCTTTAAACATCTTAGCGTATTTGGGCATGTGAGCGAGAGCCTCGGCAAAGGAGATGTTAAAATTCAATTGTTTAAACATTTTTAGAAAGTTTGAAACCTGAATATCATCCTTGCTCTTTTGCTTCTCTTTCCTCAACCTTGAAGGATAAGGTATATTGGATGAAGAAGAGGGCTTTAAGGGAATAGGATCACTCACAACCACGGGTGGTGGGGAAATGGGGATAGAAGGTGAAGGAGGTGAGGAAAGTTGCTCTTTTTCCTTGTTCACAATCACGGGTGGAGGTGTAGGAAGCTCGGGTTCCATATAACCTTTTCCACTACGAGTGGTGATTGCTTTCATCTCCCCTCTTGGATTCGCAACGGTATTACTCGGAAGAGTACCCGAAGAAGAGGGTTGAGTACTTTGGATGAGCGAACCAATCATATCACGAAGGTGAAGAGCTTGATTGTTAAAAGAGTTTTGCATGTTGGCATTAATATCATTGCTGTGTTTGGCCATATCATTCCTTAGCTCGGCTCGAATATCGCTCCCTTGTTTCACCATGTCATTCTTCAAGTTGACAAATTGACTCTGAAGATTCGTCACCATCTCACGATTAGTCTTCATGAACGTCTCGACGTCTTGGTTTACGGCCATCGGTTGATTGAGAGGTGGAGCTTGAGAATTTCCTTGAGTTGGGTATGGGTTTCTTTGGGATTGATATTGATTTTGAGCACGAGGTTGGGATTGGTTGTTGCGGTTAAAGCTTTGTTGTTGGTTTTGGTTGGTAGGAGGGAAACCAGGAGGAGCAAGATAGTTGTTGGAACGATAACTTAGCAAGCCACGGTCTCCTTGAGGGCGAGCTTGATAGCCTCCCGTGGGATAAGTGCCGTAAGCTGCGTTAACGTTTTCAGAATAATTGCTTTGGGTAGAAGGACAATCATTATAAGAGTGAGGGCCACCACATGTGTCACAAGAAATAGCAACAGATTTAGCTTGTTGAAAGTGGTTTGTGGCCATTGCCATGAAATTCTTGTCCATTTCAGCGAGTTGTCGAGAAATTTCAGACATTTCAGGATTGGAGGAAGAAGAAGAAACATTGACTCTCGAGTTAGATCTTGAGGATGCGGATGAATCCCAATTCTTGTGGTGAGTAGTCATGTTTTCGATCAACTCTCGGCACTCCTCCGATCTCCTTTTCATAAAAGTACCACCGGCGGCGGCATTGATCGTGTCACGATCACGAAAAGTGAGACCATTGTAGAAGGTGTCAATGAGAGTGACGGGGAGCATATTGTGATTAGGACAGCGGTCGATCAAATCATTGTAACGTTCCCAAGCATCGAAAAGCGATTCATCATTCTCTTGCATAAATCCACTAATTTGGTTACGAAGGCTAGTGACCATGGATGGGGGAAAGTAGCGCGATAAAAAGCGTTGAGTCATGTCATTCCACGTATGAATAGAATTCTTAGGAAGACGGTCAAACCATTTTTCGGCATGGTGAGAAAGCGAGTGTGGAAAAAGTTGGAGGCGAAGGTCATCCATAGAAACACCGGAGCACTTCATGCTTTGGGTCATGGTAATGAATTTGTCGAGGTGTTTGTTGGCATCATCATCCGGAATTCCACGAAATGGGTTCGTTTGCACTTGTTGTATCATGTGATGCTTCAACGAAAACTCCTGAGCTGTGACGTTCATTGGCGCAATCGGGCCTCCGCGTCCGTTCATGGTGGGTTGGCACAATTCCTCCATGGTTCGTAAATCAGGTAGAAGGACATTGTTGTTGTTGTTGTTATTGTTATTCAAATTGTGTTGAGGTGGGTGATTATTGTTGTTATTAACACCAGCCATATCTAAATCTTCACGATTCTCGGGCTCAGAATAGTTCGTAGATCTAGTACGCATGCACCTGCAGAAGAAAAATATACTCAAAGAGAATATCTATATAATCTTTTTGGTGCAAAACCTTTTGAAAAGAATTGCTTTTAATGATTTTTTCAATGTTTTTGTATTTTTGAAGAGTTTTAAATTTTTTTATGGATTTTTGGAAATTTTTATAGCAATGAAAATAACGTTCAAAGGACGGATCCCAAAATTCAATGCGTCTCTCACTAGAAACCGTTTATCTCAACGAAAAGAGCCGGCAGCGGCGCCATTTTAATACTTGGTTTTACCCTAGTATAAAATAATGTTAGTCCCAATCTTTTCGAATTGAAAACCGGTCTTAAGTGCGACTCAATCGTCTTTTGGTGAATCAAGAGAATGGTTTGGTTGATTTGTTTTAAACTAATAGCAAGTAATTAAAGTGTCGTTTAGTAAAGTGGAAGAATAAAGATTAATATTAAAAGTGGCGAATAAAAATAAATGCTCATAAACTTAAAGGTGACAATGGGAAAATACTAGCACACTAAGTAAAACTAAAACTTGGAAAATTTTCTGAAAATAAAAAATAAAAAGTACTATAAGAAAGTAGGATCGAAAGAAACCAAAACAAGCCAAAAGAGGCCCGATCGGAATGTATTCCGATCGGTTGATCGGAAAGATGGTAAGACTTGTGATCGGAATGTGGGATGATGCCCACAATCGGAATGTGTACAAAGAGGGTCAATCGGAATAACTGCTAATGGGTACCAATCGGAATAACTGATAAGGCACAATCGGAATACGGGGAAAATCACACAATCGGAATGACCAATCTTGACTAAATCGGAATAACAAGGAGACTACCAATCGGAATACGTGAAATACTCCAATCGGAATAACAGAATGGGCTACCATCGGAATACTGGCCAATCGGAAAGGGGTTTTAAACTCCCTTTTCCGAAAATAAGGGAATCGGTTAGGATGGTGTACCGGTCGGAAAAAGCCAATCGGAAAGGGGTTTTACCACCCTTTCCGAAAATTGTGGAAGAAGGTTAAGCTAGGTAATAAGCTAACTTTAATAAGCTAATACCAAAACCAACCCGAATCAATTACAAATCCGAATCAAATAAGCACTTTAATCAACTTATCTAACTCGAAATCAAACAATTTTTTAGATTAAACAATAAAAACATAAACTTTTTAATAAAACTTTTTTAATAAGAAAAATAAGCTAATCATAAAAATAAGCCAATAAGCACAAAAGTCTTAAAGCTTAATCAAATGAAAACTTATAAAATGATCAAAAGATTAACTTTTTAAGCACGAAATCATTAAGAACAACACGGATCTATTGAAAATCGCACCAAAATCAATCTTAAATCAAAGAAAAGTAGAATGAGATTAAGAAATAAAAGCTTAAAGTAGAACTTGATTAATAAAAATAAGCAATACAAAGTGTTTAATCTTGAAAGATTAAGAAAAAGGTGAAATTTAGTGAGAGAAAGTTTAAGACTTTCTCTCTCTAAAACTAGAGAAAACTAAAAAGTGAAAAATTAACTAAAAACTCTAACCCCCCTCCTAATGACTATTAGGAGGGTATTTATAGGGAAGGTGGAAGGAGTGCATGTGTTGCATCTTCTCTCTTGCTTTCTTCACGTTTTCTCGACTCGACTTTAATTCTTCGTCTTTGTCGTCTCGGGATTTGAACTTGTCTTTTTAATTTTCTTCTTCTATTAAACTTAAGTTCTTTGACTTCGTTAAAACTTCCGTCTTTAGACTTTTTCTTCGATAAATCTTCAGAATAGGTCTTGGACTTCCGTTCTTTTTGCACTCTTGATCTTTTGACTTCGTCTTTTCCCATTTTCTTGATAAAAGCCCGTGAAAGCCCGTGTTTTCTTCCTTTTTCATCTTTTGGTCCTAAAACACAATGAAAACACAAACCACGCATAATTCCGACTTTTACGACATAAATCACACGTTTTGGTCTTGTTATTATTGGAAATAAGTGGTAAAAGGATAAGTGTTTTCACACTTATTAATATATATATTAATCGTTCAAACTGTTTTCCCTACCTAGACACGTCAAATATTTACGATACTAATCAGAAAATTCACTTACTATATATAGAAAGTAATCCCAAAATTTGGTTGAAAGGTTTTATTTTTAAAGTTCCCTGTCCGACACATCTTCAAACTACTAAAAAAGACAGTTTTAGGTTATCAACTCATATAGTCTTTTTGACATCTATAAACGACTCCATTTACAAAACCAACACTCACGTTTGAAAATAGACTCAACCTCATAATGTTTACACTATTACATCAGTCCTAGACTCATTTCAAAATCCTTTCTATATTCCCCGAGATTTGATCCAAATATCTACAACAACTATATATTGTGTCGATACTCGTCTCCCGGTATAATCAAACTATCATAACTTTTCGCTCGTTAGGAGCTAGAAGCTCTACTTTATACCAAATTGAAGCTTATGAAATTCTCTACAACAATATCTAATTAATTTATATCATACACAAACTTAAGTTTTCCAAAAATTGCCTTTAAGCTGCTGACTAAAAATATATACTTAAAAATCACTCAAAATCATATTTCTCACCCATTTTGACTTCATTTTTACCACTATAATCATACTAATATTACTACTTTTGATCCTATCACATTATATCATCCTAGATGATCAAATCAAATAAAACCCAACTCAAAAATTTCAACATACAACATGTAAAAATAATATATATCATCATAAACACCTATTTACAACACATAAACAAGATCAAAACCATAGTTTTTCTTCAAAAATGGGTTTTTACAAAAAGTGCTTGCATGTAGGTAAATTTTATACCAAAATGATTAGAATGAAGTAACTAAGATGGGTCTTTGATTAGAATTTGTAGAATCAAGCTAGATGTTTGATGATCATGATATTTAGGGGATGGGAGGGTGATGGCATATAGATGGGGAGAGAGAGAGAGAGAGAAGTGAATTTTTGTGTTAATGGTTTATGTGTATTTGTTTGTGTTATAAATTTCCTTTTATATGGGAAAAATTTAGGGTAGGTTTTGCCTATTGTGATTCTTGTGGACCAAGTTGCAAGAACTTGTTTAAAAAGCGGGAAATGACTATTAGATAATTTTGAAAATATTTACGGGTCTCGGGTTTCATAAAATACTTCTCAAAACTTAAAACACACACAAAATATGATATTATATAGTCCCGGCACGAATTAATACAAAATTAAAAATAAAAAACGTCAAAATATTAAACATCGACATAACTAAAAATAAAACGTAAAATCTTGGGCATCCGTTGATATCGTGATTACTAATAATCCTCGTAACTCGTCAAAACGTAAAAATATAACTTTCAACATTTGCTCAATTCAAATCACAAACATCATAATATTCAATCTCGTCAAAAATTTCAAAAATATACGTAAAAATATAATTAAATAATGACCACGGGTTCGGGTTATCACACTTTTGGACATTGTTTAGTCCTTTCCTTTCAGTACTTATATTCATGTGTGTGAGCTTATGTTGGACTACCGATGTTTGATTCTGGTATTTGTCTTTATGGTCATTTAATGTTTTAAGACATTTACCCTTCATGGTTTGATGACACGCCATAATTATCCTATGATATTCCATTTATCAAAATGGGATGTTACAATTATGGTATTAAAGCCAAGGTTTCGACCTGTAGACTCTAAAAACTTGACCTGTGACTAGTGGGTAGTCATCAACGTCTTCCTAAAACTAACAGTTTGTTTTCATGCATTTGTTTCATGTATCATTGTTGTAGGTATTTTGACTAAGTAATGGTTGGTACAAGACTGGCCATATTTAGTCGCATGTGCTTTTATTCGAACTATTTTGTTTTGGTGAACCGACTCGTAGGTGTTCACCCTCGTCATGTCAAATTTGTTATAGTGAACCGACCCATACGCGTTCACTCTTGTCATGTCAATTTTGTTTGTGAACCGACCCATAGGCGTTCACCCAAACTCATATCATTTTCGTTGGCTATGCCTTCATAAACTGTTTCATGCATCATTTTCTTATATTTATCCTATGTTTTAATCAGATTAATCATTTCGTTTTGTTGTTTTAAAACTGTCAGATGGTTAACACACGTGAGCAAGATCTGCATGCAGCTATTCAAGCTGCTCTACAAACTTTACTACCCCAACATAGAAATGAGATTCCGGCTGAGGTGCAAGCCAATCACAATCAGCACCAGAATCAGAACAACCATCCTCCTCCTCCACCAGCTACTCTTATCACATGGCTGGAAAGGTTTAACAAACAGCGACCTAGATCTTTTGAGCATACTGACATTCCATCTTAGGCTGAGAGCTGGATTGCACGCGTTGAGAAGATTTTCGAAGCCATGGGGTGTGATCCTGTATTTAAGGTGAGGCTTTCTTGTTACAAATTTGAGGGAGACGTGTTGGCATGGTGGAAAGCACTCAAGCAGCCAAATAGAGGTGACGAATGGGTTGCTGGCTTGACTTAGCCACAGTTTAAGGAGTTGGTTCTGAATCAGTTCTTTCCGAAAGCTGAGCAAGATCTCCTCAAGAGGGAGTATCATGGCATTCGACAAAGACCTGGAGAGAATAGTACGGAATTTATGCAGAGATTCCTTAGAATTGTTGGTTTCCTTGGCACAACAGCCGGGACAGTAGAAGAGCAGGCATATCATTTTTGTTGGGATCTTCGTACTTTTGTCGCCAACAACTTGGTGTGTGCTACATTTACTATTGTGGCACAGGTGGCAGATGCAGCTCGTAAGATAGAGATGATGCAAGAGAGAGACGAGTATGGTGAAGCAGACATATCTGAGAAGAGGTATATCTCAGTCATCAAACGTAAATCATTTCATTCAATTAAGTACCTTCCATTTTATATCATTCTCTGTACAATTGCATCCTTCAGGCAAAAGACTGGGTACCGGCCCCAACCGGCCACTCAGCAATACCAGCCTAAGGGAAACGGTCAGACTCAAGACCGTTCTGCATCTGATAAGTGTGGCGATAGTGACAACTACCGTAACAACGCCAAAAACTCCAGCAACAGTATGTCCCTATATTTTCCATTTCTATGTTATGTTGATTTATGAATCATAAATTTTGACACTTCAGCATCTATTACCAGGAACACTGGAAACGGATGGGATCAGGACCGTAGAGGTTCATAGCCCAACCATGCAGCTTCATCTGGTATTACCATCTAAACTTTCTGTGTAGTCATGTTTGTACCCCAATAATCATGTCTCACGTATACTTTCTAAATCAGGCTCCCAGCCAGCTAGAGCACATGTTGGAGGGTACACTCACCCTATTTGCACCACTTGCAATCGCAGACACCCAGGGTCGTGCCGTCGTGGTAGTGGCACCTACTTCAAATGTGGCCAGCAGGGCCACCTGATGAAAGATTGTAAGAAGGGTAAGATTGAGGGTACTTCTGGGCATGCTGATACCAAGCCACATCCGACTACTAGACGTGTGTATACTACCACGCGAGACCAAGCAAACAAGTCTTCAAGTACCATCACTGGAATCTTGTTTATGTATGGTGAAGTTGCTTGCCTTTTGTTTGACACGGATGCGACTCATTCAGTCATATCCACTACTTATGCTAATCGTGTTAGGATATCCCCTATGCCACTTGATAGTGTCTTAAACATATCCACGCCTTTGAGAGACTCTGTGTGCATCACACTTGGGTACATAGATCTTACTCCACAGTTCGATGACAGAATTCATGAAGTTGATGCACTTCCGTTAGACATGTGCGAGTTTGACATGGTATTAGGCATGGACATGCTATCCAAACACCACGCGACCATAGATTGCCCTTCATATCGGGTTATTTTTCGTGATGTCAACGCACCTGAGTACATTCACAATAGTTTCATACCAGGAAAGTCTGTACAAATTATTTCAGCCTTGCAGGCACGTGCCTTACTGTCACATGGTTACGAGGGTTTCCTAGTTGTTGTTCATGATATTGAGGCTGAATCTCCATCCATTCAGGATCAGCCTATTATGTCAGAATTTCCTGATGTTTTTCCTGAAGAGCTTCCGGGCATACCACATGCTCGTGAAGTAGAGTTTGATATTGAGCTCATCCTAGGAGCTGAACCAATCTCCAAGGCTCCTTATCGCATGGCTCTCATTGAGCTCAAGGAGTTAAAGGAGTAGCTTCAGGAACTTTTGGAGCGAGGTTTCATCCTCCCTAGTGTATCTCCATGGGGTGCACCGGTGTTGTTCGTGAAGAAGAATGATGGCAGCATGCGTTTATGCATTGATTACCGTGAGCTGAATATCACAATTAGAAACCGATATCCTTTGCCATGTAGGTGATCTGTTTGACCAACTGAAAGGCGCCAAACATTTCTCTAAGCTCGATATAAGGTCTACCTACCATCAGCTACGGGTGAAAGAGCAGGATATCTCCAAGACTGCTTTCCGTACACGCTATGGACACTACGAATTTGTAGTCATGCCTTTTGGACTTACTAATGCTTCAACAGTCTTCATGGATCTGATGAACCGTGTCTTTCATGAGTTTCTGGACAAGTTTGTTATCATCTTCATTGATGATACTATGATTTTCTGTAAATCCAAGGAGGAACACGAAGAGCATATTCGTACAGTATTACAGATACTTCGCCAGAAGCAGCTGTATGCCAAGTTCTCCAAGTGCGAATTCTAGTTGCGCAAAGTGGATTTCTAGGCCACATCGTATCCGCAGAGGGAATAACCATGGATCCTGCGAAGGTTGAGTCTATTACCAAGTGGCCAAGACCGACATCGGCGACTGAGGTTCGTAGTTTTCTGGGCTTAGCTGGTTATTACCGCAAGTTCGTGGATAATTTTTCACGTTTGGCCTTGCCCTTCACTAAGTTGATGCGGAAAGGGGAGAAATTTGTCTGGACTGATGATCGAGAGAAGATATTTGAAGAACTCAAGAAGAAGTTGGTATTTGCACCTATTCTTACTCTCCCATCTGGCAAAGGTAGATTTCAGATCTACAGTGATGCTTCAGGGAAGGGTCTTGGGTGTGTTCTCATGCAACATGGGAAAGTGATTGCTTACGCATCACGGCAGCTTAAGCCTTATGAGGAGACCTATCCTGCACATGACTTGGATTTTGCAGCAGTTGTATTTTCACTGAAGATTTGGAGGCATTACGTGTATGGCGAATCATGTGATATCTTCATAGATCACAAGAGCCTTAAATATATCTTCACCCAGCGTGAACTGAACATGAGGCACAGAGGGTGGTTAGAGCTGCTGAAGGACTACGACATCAATCTTCAGTATCATCTCGGCAAGGCGAATGTAGTGGCTGATGCACTCAGTTGGAAGTCGGGCATGATTAACGACATTAAGATAGAAGAGGAAATTATATGTGACTTATAACGACTGGACATCGAGTTTATGGTACGTGGACAACATGGCTACTAGGCTAATATTATAGTTGAGCCAGACTTAATCTCCAGGATCAAAGAAGCTCAAAAAGATGACGGTGAAATCTGGGAGATTATTCAGAACATCGACCAGCAGACGGAATTTCGGGTAGATGATGATGGTATATTATGTCAGGGCACTAGACTATGTGTTCCTGATGATCTTACACTCATGGAGGCTTTGGTGACTAAAGCTCACAGCTCTCCATTCTCTATTCATCTGGGTTCCACCAAGATGTAGCATGACATCAAACTGCATTTCTGGTGGAGTGGTATGAAGCAGGATGTTGCTACCTTTGTCTCTAAATGTCTTACTTGCTAGCAGGTTAAGATTGAACATCAACTATCTAGTGGTTTACTACAACCATTAGACATTCCAGAGTGGAAGTGGGACAAGATCTCCATGGACTTTGTCACCGGACTTCAATAGACATAGAGGTAACACGATGCCATTTGCGTTATTTTTGATCGACTGACCAAATCCGCTCATTTCTTACCAATCTGCAAGGATGATTCAATTAGCAAATTGGTGGATATCTATTATAAGGAGATCATGAGACTACATGGTACTCCATCTAGTATCATCTCAGACAGAGATCCTCGTTTTACATCTCGGTTCTGGAGAAGTCTGTAGAAAGCTTGGGGCACCAGACTTAAGCTTATCACAACTTTTCATCCTCAGACAAACGGACAATCAGAGTGTACCATTTATACACTAGAGGACATGTTGCGAGCTTCTGCTTTAGAATGGACAGGAAGTTGGGATGACTATATCAGCTTAGTCGAGTTTGCATACAACAACAGTTGGCACGCCAGTATCAAGTGTGCACCATTTGAGATGTTGTATGGAAGGAAGTGTCACGCCCCCAATCTGCTAGGATCAGGTTGGTGAGGGAATTCTTGAGGGTCCGGAGATGAAAGAGGTAACCAATGAGAAGGTTGTCGTCGCCAAGGCGAAATTGTAGGAAGCTCGTGCACGTCAAAAGAGCTATGCCGACAAGCACCGTAGAGATTTGTACTTCAACGTGGGTGATCATGTTTTTCTCAAGGTATCACCAACACGTGGAGTTAGGCGTTTTGGGATCAAGGGAAGACTCAGTACTCGATTCATCGGACCGTTTGATATCCTCGAACGTGTCGGTGAGGTATCGTATCGTCTGGTGTTACCTCCGCAGCTATCTCACGTCCACAACGCATTCCATGTGTCCTTACTCAGAGGGTACAACTATCATTCCCTACATATGGTTTAGTATCCACTCGAGCAGATTCGTGAGGATCTTTCTTATGTCGAGGAACCCGAACGAGTTCTTGATCATCACGAGCGAGTCATGAGAAAGAAGACGATTCCATTCGTCAAAATCCTTTGGAGGGACCATCCTGAGCGGGAAGCCACTTGGGAGACAGAGGATTCTATCCGGACTTCTTACCCTCATTTCCAGTTTTGATTCGGGTATGTTTCCTTTCAGCTTATGTTATCTATAATTCGCGGACAAATTATTCTTTTTAGAGGGGAAGAGTTGTAAAACCCACATAAAATACCATGAACAGTACATTTCATAAAAACATGATTTAATTAAAACTTTCCATTTATAATATACGACACGTGTCACGAACATTAAATAACAAGAACTACATATATTATTAATGCACGTTAAAGATTGTGTATAATATTTAAATCATAAACATTTAAACACGAATGCATACGTATAATATTTTGGACACAAAAAATGTTTGTTTTGCCTTTTGGGATTTGTGTACCCGCGGCAACAAGAGATAAGGGAGGGCCCGACCCATTTTTGAAACTGATTAGTAACAATTAACACCAGGGATTTCATTATATAGTTTTTAGAAAAAAATCAAAAACCCTAGCCCCCTCTCTCCTTTGAGCCGCGACAGCCACCACACAACAGGGATGATTTTGTGATTTGATTTTGGTTTATTACGTGTACGTGTTCATGATTCGATTCCCTTTTCATCCACGCATTCGGTATAATCAAAACCTTAATCTTTTCATTCTTTTATTTTAATTATGAACACATGTGTTTGAATCTTTTAAAAAGTACATAATTAAAAACATGTTTATGATTAAGGATTAAACAAGAAAGGGTTTGTTTGAGGTTTGTTGTGGTTCGGCACACAAATCGAGAGCTCTAGGCTCTCGGTGGGCATTTTCCACCACCAGACAAGACCCCCATGGGGCTCGGTGGTGTCTTTGGTTCGGGCAGCAGCAACCAAGGCCCCGCAGTAGGTAACCTTGGTGATGTAGTGGCTACGCAGGAAAGGTAGGCGGAACGCCGGCTTCGGACGGTGTGAACCGTTGTCCACCAGTGGGAACCGCGGCCAGCAGCGGCAACCAGGGCAGCAGCCGCAGGCTGCACAGCCGCCGGCGACCACCACCAGTCGCCGGCTGTGTGGTGGTGTTTTGGTGTTCGGTTTTGTTTTCTCAGTTTTAGGGCTCGGGTACATTTTATTAGATATGTTTTAATTAATTAATTAAGTAAACTAATTTACTTGCACCAATAATTAATTAATTAATTAATGACTTGGGTTATATTATTAAAATTGATAATACATGTTATGAACCTAAGTATTTTATTTGATTTAATTTAATAAAACCATGCTTAATTTAATTAAATGGTATAAGGTAAAGTTTCTTAATTTAACAATGACATTTTATTAGTTAATAAACCATGCATTTTCATTATCAGTTAATAATCATTTTAAGCCTAAGTATTTAATTTAATAGACTTTACTAATAAATTATCATGACTTATAACTTATGACTAATAAGCACTAGCTTATACTTTAGACTTATTAATTCAGCTTATTTCTATTTCAGGAAACTTACTATTTTTAGAAACTTTCTATTTTTGGAAACTTTCTATATTTGGAAACTTTCTATGTTTGGAAATTTTTATTTTTGGAAATCTACTGTTTTTAGAAAGTTACTTATTATGACACTACAAGTATAGTAATACAGTAAAACATGAAATGCATAATCAGAACACATGTAAAACATGAATAAATACAAGATAACATTTAAAACAGTAAAACATGACAAGAACATATAAAATAAGTTAAGAACACACAGAACCAGTAACACACTCAGTAATTAGACAACTCATACATTTCCCTCATTTATGTAGTATCCGCGAAGTCGGAGTAGATCGTTCAGCTTTCCTTCTAGCTTCACTACTGTACATAAGGTACGGATATTCCGTCCTTCATTATGGACATTCTCTTCCTTTATTAGGATTCACCGTTTGCAGGCATCTGTTTTCCCTAGTTATTTTATTAGTTTTGAATGCTTATGTTTTATTTTAAATGCCTGAGCTATATACATGCATGCTAGTTCCACCTAGTTATGGATGTACCATAATCATAACACATAGAGGTACCATTGTTATGACTTCCCCATGACGGAGTGATTGCTCATGGCGTCCCTTTCAGTTTTGGCCATTTATTTATATTATCATGTTGGGCGTATGGGTGCATCCTAGTTACAAGTCTTTTTCAGGACTTTCATGGTGAATGTGGTGTGTGCCTTGCATCCTTCACAAGGAGATGATCCCTCCTACCCAGACCAGTATAATTAGAGGCAACCCCTCTAATTGCATGATGAGGTTACCCCTATAAGTATTCATTCACGTTGATATCTCATGACCTATATGGGCTCTTGACTAAATTTAAAATACAGTTTTCATAAGTTAACCATAAGCTTTTCAAACTATAAAACCAGTTTTATAAACATGTTCCAGGTTTTCCAGGACTTATACATTTCCGCTGCTTTTAGTCTTTATTATGCTTATGTAATTCATACTATGTTATATATCCGTTCACTGGGCGTTTTGCTCAGGCGTTTCCTTTTCTTGTTTCCGAATGGCAGGTACTCAGGGACGCACGCACTTATGACCTTGAGAGTACGTGCATCTGGACGGAAGTTATCCATCCTCCTTTACCTTATGCATTTTCATACATTATTTCTTTTGGACATTGTTTAGTCCTTTCCTTTCAGTACTTATATTCATGTGTGTGAGCTTATGTTGGACTACTAATGTTTGATTCTGGTATTTGTCTTTATGGTCATTTAATGTTTTAAGACATTTACCTTGCATGCTTTGATGACATGCCATAATTATCCTATGATATTCTATTTGTCAAAATGGGGTGTTACACATTTTGTCTAGAATGAGAATGTGTTAATCCCGATCAATCCATAACACAAGATATATGATAGAAATAGAGAGAAGTTAGAGAGAGAAAGTAGAGAGATGATGGAAGGTTTTCACATTTAGAGAGAGAAAGTAAATGGTAACTAACACCCTCTTCCACACATGGAAGAGGGTATTTATATGCCACGCCTTAAGAAGCCTTCGTAGGCTTGTTCTTGGGCCGGGCTTGGCTTTGCTCGGGCTTGGAGCCCCTAACTTATACAATATTAGCTTAAAGTCCAAGCCTGATTTTTCCAACTAACCTATTAAAATACCAGACCATTAACGACTAAGATGACCTATTACATTCTTATTGGACTATATAAAATATAGGGCTAACGATCTCCCCCAATGTATCAGTCATTTTTAAATGCTTAAGATGATGGAGTGGATACATTCTTGTGGAGGTGATCTTCCTTCTTAGGTCTTGTATCTTGGTCTTGATCTTGTTTGTAACGAATTTGTTCCTTCATGATTTTGTGATCTTTATCTTTAGCCTTTGTCATTTGACTTTGAGTGCTTGAGATCTTCAGTTTATCCTTTATAGTCTTCATCTTGTGCTCCTTGTGACTAAGATGACCCATTACATTCATAAGTATCTTGATTATCGCCATCTTGTGATCTTATGACTTCTGAATCCACATATTCATACTTTGTTGATTTCGAAAGGCTAACAATCTCCCATATAAATATAGTTGTAGTTAGTCCTTCAAATATCCATCAGAGTTGCGGATGTCTTTAACTTGTAGTATGAACATGTGAAGACGACTTTGGTTAGTGCACAACTACGCCACCTTTTTTGTAACACCCCCAAATTTATACAACTCGATACAGCGAAAGACTAGTTGGTGTTACGGGATAGCACATTACTCACATCATAGATAACGCATAAAAAGCGCGTCGTTTATTAATAAAACATTTCCATTCAAAAATATCAAAGTTACATCGGTCCCAAGTCATTACATTTCATACAAAGTTTTACAAAATATTTGAATGGAAAATATTGTCTAAGTGCGGGCCATGAATTCTTGTCGTCTTCCCGAGAATTACCTTCAAGTACCTGAGATAAAACATGTTAAAAGAAAAGGGTCAGCGATAACGCCGAGTGAATTCATAGAGTTTAATAAATTCCATCAATATAACTTTGGTATAAAATTAGTACCAAAAATCATTTCGTACAAGTCATTGTAATAGGCCATAAAATAGCCAAAATCATTTTATACAAATCTTTATCAAAATCATAATATAGGCGTTTGCCTTAAAAATCATTATACGAGCCAATGTCGTAAAAACGTCATACAATACGTCTTATGACGTTGTATGAAAATAAAAACCGTTATATGAATATGGTTATGAAAACCAAAACACAAACATAATATCAATAGTATGACCCAGTATTGCTAGTCAGGCAATACATCGTAATTCGGAGCGTCTAGTAATATTTCGTTAGTTTGGATTATTATAAGCCGCATGACATTGTTACCTTACTAAACTAACAACGGGTAGCTAACCCGATACCAATTTTTCCCATCTAAAGTAGCGTGTCGTCACAAAGGTCACGCTATGGAAATCTTCTCATACATAAATTCGCTTACCAATCAATGTGGCACGACGGGGATCAACCGTCAAGGCGCGAACTGGGGTGATCGTCCCCAAATAGTACTATTAAAGGCATAAGCGTCTACCAAATCTCGGTAGTTCACAATTCATGCTAATGGGACTTTTAGTGACATAACCTAACTTTAATAATCCATTTAATTTCATCTATCGGGTCCTTTAATCATTTATCGGGTCATACAATCGGGTCATACAATAATTCGGGTCCAAAATCAATAAACAAACAATCGGGACAAATGGTGTCCTATTTTATAAAAACTAACATGTTATCTCCCTCGCGGGTTTATAAAACATTTATAAAAACATTTAAAAGAGTGTGAGGCTATGAACTCACGTTGATGTGGGAAGGCGGGTTATCGGCAATTCGGACGTACGGTACGTGCTTCAATCACAGAAACCTAGACAAATAATACTCGTCTTAGATTCATGTCCAATGAATTTATAAAAATAACAATTATGTATACATATGATGATTATTTATATATGATGATCAAGTGGGTTTATATATTCTCATTAACTCGTTTTAGTGTTTACGTATTGGTATCTTTTTACTAGTTTACTAGTTTTACCTATTTACGCGTTTTAAGTCCAATAAACTTATTGTAAGTTCTTTAACTTGTATCAATCCATGTTATAATTATATTATCAGTATCTACACTTTACAAGTTGGGCCTAAATGGGTTAAGCCCAATAAGTTCTTTTTACAAGTATTTATCTTAATAAGTCCAATTATTAGTCCAATATGTTTAGTTAGCTCGTAAATGTACGTATTTCTTATAGTTCAGGTTTTATCGGTTTTTACTTGTTATATATGTTTATATATCAGTATATGAGTTTTATAAAAGTTTACATTAGACGGGTCCAACCGTCTAAGTTTTATTTAGCAAAAACGTTAATTTTACGGCAATAACCGAAAAAGTCGTAAAAATCAAGTTTACAGTTTTTATTACTTATAAATATTATTTCATTACCATTTATATAATTTATCCATCTAATTAACCTTTTATATATTTATATAAATAAGTTTTAAATAAGTTAGTGGGTTTTTATTTTTACATTTTATACATTAAAATGTGAGTGCTTATATAATAATAATAAACATTAATTCCAAAAATCTGATTTTTATCTTCATGTTCACCATTTTTACCATATCTAGAGTTCTAAAATGAATTAGAAGCTCATTTTTGGGTGACATGTTCTTCATATTATGTGCTACATTTAACTTAGTTATAGCTACTGCCCATTTTGAGTTTATCATGCCTTAACAGTCCCTACAAAACTGCTTATTCAGATTAGACCACCTAACTTGTTTTGATCATATCTCACTCATTATTTTGATTCCATTGCATGTCCAACTCTCACACGTGTACAAGACATATAGCTTACTGTAAATGGATTCTACTTTATCATTTTATCAGTCCATGACCTGTTTCTTTACTGTTTTATACAGCCATCACTTTTAAACAAGATTTTAGCCTTGTTCTTTATAGTTTTTCACCTTTTTAATCATGTTTATCAACACCAAATCCCCACATAACATTTTTATCATCATATAATCATCATATACTTATACAATAGGAAATAAAATACATGTTTACATAATCAAAATAACAAGAAGATGAGGAGGACAATCTTTATACCACCATGATGATGTAGGTTGTGATCAAAACATGGATTTTGATGGAGATACTTATGATGCACCAAGACCTTCTTCATGACCACCAATCTTCATAAACTTCTTGTGGAAAATCAGCCCCAAGACACCAAGAAAACTCCTCCATGGATGTTATAATCACCACCATTCAAGAGAGCTTCAAGAGGGCTTCAACATATGTAGAAATAACATAGGATTTCATGGTTGATTTTTGATCAAAATGGTGTTTGATGGTGGAGTAGGGACGGCGTAACCAAGAGAGGGGGAGAGAGTTGTAGCTAGTTTTGCATGTATGGAAATGGGAGATAGTGGTTTGTGTTTGTGGTTTTGTGAAGTTAGTGGAAAGTTAGCTTAACTTATAAGCTAAAGGGACAAGTGTAGTTATTTTAGCTCACACTTGACACATCAAGTGTTAAGTTGTGTTGTGTTGGCCGGTTTTGATGGGGGTGGGGCAAGTGTCCCACTTGTCTCATCCCCATTTATTTACGGGTACTCCTCGATTCCAGTTTCCTCGATTTGCGTGCCCTCGGGTCGTTTTACGAAAAACGTTTTTATAAATTATGAATCAACGGCACAAAACGAATCCAATAAAAATTGTCTCATCAAAAACGGAGTTCGAAAACGTAAATACGTAATCCTAGGGTTTCCGGTTTAGTCGTAAAGGACGTTAAAATAAAATCATAAGTCCTAATTTCTTCTCGTAAATTTGTGAGTTTATGAACCAACACAAATTTAAAACTCAAAATAATATTCACGGACAAATTTATTTTTTTGAAATGTCGGACTGCCACCAAAGACGGTGTATGTAAATGTAAGCACGTAACGTTGAATCCTCCGGTTTAGACGTAGTCGATGCTACTTCAAGACGTATATCCAAATTTCTTCCCAAAAATAAGTGAGTTCATATTGTAACATTAAAATAATGTTTTCAAATAAATATTGAGAATAAAATATCAACCATAAATTGACGGATTGTCACAGCATTTACCCCTAAACAGGATCTTTGTCCTCAAAGATCATCTTACTACTCGCTTCTTATGGAGTTAAAGCCGTGTGGGTATTTCCTCCACATTCGGTCTTTTTCTCACAAGTGCAATTCATTACAATACGCGAGTTCTATCAAACATAACTACGGGAATAAGATCAGGCTTAATGTTGACTTACTTTCTCTATCCATGATGTTCACGGGTTTTTGATGAATGCAACTTTTCGCCGATCTAAGCTTTACTAAGAACAATCAGATTTTCACTTGATAGATATTCCATCAAGTTCGATTTACGAAACATAATTCACGCAGTTCTTGAAGTCCTAGGGTAGATTCAGCTTATATGCCTTTCAAACCAATCTTTTATATCATCTCAATGGTCCCATACAACGGGGACTTATATCCCATGATTTGTCAGATCATGAATTCATTTTTCCAAGGTTAAAAATTTTGGCATAACTTCGCTACCCATTTGGCACTTCAAGATCTACATTTCATATTCACATAACCTCTTGCCCACTATCGGCAGTCAATAATCAATTCCTAATTTCAGCAATCATTTCAGATCTCGCGGGTCGGGTATTTTGCAAGGTTAGGTTCGCCATCATAGGAAACCTTAAACCTAAAAGACATGTCCAACTCACAGTGGGTGTATGTCGGATGTCTTCATCTCAACTTCTGCTTACAGATGCTCTAATATTTAGATCCTAACAAGATTCGATCTCGATCCTAATACGATGATTATCAAGGATAATCTTTCCAAAGGAAAACGATTATACGGTTCATTACCAAAGGTCAATCATTTAAACATAAAACAGCGCTTATAGTATTTTGTATCGTTACTTTACCTCGTCCCTTCGATTGGGGTGGTACATAGTACTCTCATCAAGGTTCGTTCTCAATGACTTCTGAGCAAATCTCTAGAAATTCGATGCGA
Organism: Glebionis coronaria; assembly: GCA_025667525.1. Taxonomy (NCBI): domain Eukaryota; kingdom Viridiplantae; phylum Streptophyta; class Magnoliopsida; order Asterales; family Asteraceae; genus Glebionis; species Glebionis coronaria. The sequence continues at coordinate 372,159 of JANFOE010000139.1, read as the reverse complement.
AGCGAGGATCTTAATATATAGATGATCGATACAGGCACACTATGTTTACATAACTCTTTTAAATAAAAGAGTCTATTTCTTCATCAAGATTCTATCATTAACGAGAATGATATTAGCAGATTTGGTCAGTCTGTCGACGATGACCCAAATCGAATCAAATTTAGATGATGACCTTTGCAATAGCTAAACGTTTACTAATGTATGAGGCGGTGTCTGCCTTCATAATTTGTCATTAGTACAACTTCTTCAGACAAAGATACTTTTAGTCATAAATGACATAAATAGAATACTTGTACTTACAAATTCCAACATAACTATATCTCACAATCATCCATATTTAGACAATCAAATGTGGTCTTTAAAATATTTAACGCTATTGGCCTCTGAATTCTGATGGTTCACATTAGCCGCGAACCCCTTTTTTTCTATATTATCCTTTTTACAAACATCGTTTATTTTTATATCGTTCGGCAATTTATTTTGTGTCTTCATTATTAAGAAATACATCGTAATTGATTCTTTATCTTTTATACATAATGTGTCAGTAATTATGTTCACTTTCTCCTGATGAAATAAATATCATAACTGTATTTATTCAAAATTCTTTCTTCATATCTTTTATGTTTCAGTTTCGTCTCAACTATCATTTTTATCAGTTTTTCTCAATCCGGCGTCTAAAGCGCCGATAATTATTATATGTAAATTAACAATAATTATTTAATTTTTATGAAACGTAAACGTAAAAAATTTAAATTTCTTAGTTCGACCAATTATATAAAATGTTTCAAAATAAATTTGAATTTGATTAACAAGATTTTTGTTGATTTATCGAAAATATTTAATAAGATTCGTAAATGTTCCAAAAATATTTGTTTATACTTTGGTCAAAGTTTTCTTAGTTGAAAAACCAAAAATTATCGTTTCAAATTTTAAGTCATGGTTTAAATGGTTTCCTTAATCCTTCTTGAGTTGAGGTATACACAAACATTTACCCCTAAACAGAAGTTTAGTTAAATAGTTTGTGTATAAGGGAATAATCCCTTAAAATCCTTTGTTAAAACATTTGTCAAAATATATTTGCACTTTCTTTTTAGTATAACTCAAAGTCTTAAATGACTTCTAAATTTTTGAAGAGTCAATTTATATTCCATTATCTATTCATGTAAAGTATTAAGTCTTATGTTAAATATTCAAGGTACATGTTTTTATCGTTCGGCCAATTCAGGGCAATCTATAAATAATTATTAACTCATTCTTATTCTTATAAACAAACAAATTATCCTTAATGATCACAAGCATGAATTTATCAAATTACAGCCTACACACGTGATTCACCAAATTTATGAATACTACATGTGTATTAGTCAATCCAAACGTCACCACGTGAAACTTATAATGTTCATTACAAGTACCGGATGTAGTGATTTGAATACATAATCTTTTTCGCAGATGCGAAGTTGATGATAACCATGCCGTGGATTAAATCTTTAAAACATACGCTAGAATCTTGTAAATGATCGACCAAATCTTCCATTTCGAGTTATGGATATCGTTTTCGATTGTCAATTTACTCAGTCACAGTAATCTATAAATATAAGGAATGATAACACCATATCTCTTCATGATGACAGGCTTGGTAGAATATAATCTTTCTCCGACAACTCTCTCAGTTGTACGGTAATTCCTTTAATTCAGATGGTGCTGACGTATAGTGCACAAGCCACAGGTGCAGCACCGGAAATATAATCAATACCAATTTCAACTTGCCTTAATGGCAAAAGTCTAGGTAATTTATTAACAAATACCTCCTAAAGTTTAGATAACATAAACATCTTTTAATAAATTCATATTAAGTTATTTCTAGATTATAATATCTATAACTAGTTCACAACCATTCATGGTATAACTTCAAGTCTAAAAGCAGGATATGATCATCCATCAAGAATTATTTATATCACTTTTGATAATCAACATCTTATCATTTAGGGGAATTCAATTCGAGTTCCCATCAATTAAGACAATGTCGTCATGTCATAATCAATCAATCCATTCTACTGGCACTATCAACTTTCCAGTTGCATCGCCGTCGATAAGATGTGAACTTCTCAAAAGACTAATAATAACTCATAATCCTTCGCAAATTCAAGGATATATGGAGACACAACTACCATTAAAAGAGTAAGGTCAACGCATAATCTACACGAGAGAATTTCAAATCAGGTACAGACGAAAATATTTAACGAATATGAATATATCCCATGTTTTCATAATTTGAGTACGCATTCGAAAGCTCCTCGGATCGTTACCCAGGTCATTCAAATGAAATTAATTCAAAAGAAATTATAGGAACGTCGATACATCCAGTCGGGTATCAACATTCGGCAATCAAATACTTTCCTAAGAATCTCACTACGGGAGAATTGGACAAGAAAGAATTGTCAATTGTCAAACAAGACAAATTCCACAGATGAGTAAATTCAACTCAGAAGAATAGATGCTACAGGCACATATGTAGGTATCCCTAAAACTATGTCCCTATTTTTTTCACTTCTTGCAGATCTCTTAAAATTTAATCTTTCACAATCTTCAAAGAAAATGTAGTGTTTATTCTTTAGTTTTATGGTGACTACTAATCAGTCTTGCATAGTCCATTCCAAATTGTATGTAGGCGCGCAACTATATACAATTTCAAGATTAACGATGCAACACTCAGTTCGTCAAAATTTGATCATCCATGTTTATAGTAAAATCATTTTCATGCTTAATTCTTAGATAAGAATCAAGAATAAATTTACAAAGATTTTCTTTATTATGAAAACATTTAAGTTTTCCAAAATGTTTTATAAACAACTTCATTTCGATAACGATCACTTACAAATTTCACTTTAAATAATCCTTTAGTGATGAAAATTCAACTTTTCTCAATGGATACTGTTTTATCTTATAAAAACAATGAGTGATCTGCAAAAGAGTGATGGAGAGTTGTTTACCAAGAACTTAACTACAATATGATAGGAAATGAGCTTTATCCAAATAATCATGAGGTTCATGATCTTGATGGCACTCAAAAGGATTAATTCACAACGTAACTCAAATCAAGATGAGTACTTGTTCAATGGTTGCATCACTAATGCGAACATTAGGATATAGCAATAAAGGATAGATAACATCGATACATGTAGGATTTAGCAATCAAAGGTAGTCTTTCTCATTAATCACAAACAAGTCAAAATTGTACCGTAACACATTACGTGTCACTATGTCATACAATTCTCAGAACTCATCCTACCAACTGATGTCACAGTTAAGTTAGGGATTATTTTTAAAAGATACCTCAATGAATACTAATCTACAAGAGTCATTTGGTATTCCACATGTCCCGAAAGATCCATCGGTCTCAATTCAGAAGAAGATTTCTTCAATTTATTTCTTGGACACTAGGCATCCTAGTCAGTGGACAATGGCCTAGGAACAACCCTTAACACGAATCAACAATCAATTAAAACCTTATAATTCAATCACAGAACTTAATGACTTATATTAACAATCTCATATTCCATACAGGTTAAGTTTTACTTTATTCAAGTTTTTAACCAATTTTATACTCAATTCGACATCCTACCTTATTTTCCAATACTTACAACCTTATTCTTCGGACTTGTAAAGGCAATACAATCTCAATATGAATCAACACTTAATTTCCAATCTTATTAGCTCTTACAACAACAATTATCAAATGAGTCATTAATATGAAATGACTTGATCAGTCAATTAGACTTCTCGGAAAGGTATTAGTGGCATGAGGCTTTCGGGTATTGGTTCCAATGACAGCCTCAAGTGCAACATTCACCCTTTCGATTTCAAATTTAAGAATTGGGTGACAACGAATCAGATGACATCCTTCCAGGTGGTAACGTTTTGTCAAACTCCACTCTATAAGGAAAGATCGTCATGACATCGATATCAGTTTTAATCTCGCCAATTCTTTTTCAATATCACAATCAACTACTATCTACAATTCTACGAATATCAACCATTTGTTGGGATCATAAATATCCACAACTTGGTTTAGATCTAGGATAGCTAGAATTCCTACGAGAATAGCTTCGATTAATTTACTAGGGGATTTAGGGTTTCTTGTGACAATCTACGTCGTATAAATACCTCGTATAAATATCAAAATAAACATCAAACAATCAAGTAATAAAATTACATCATATATATATATAATCCAAGTTATATATATATATATATTAAAATAACACTTCTCAGTCTGGCCTTGTCGGTAACTCGGGAATTCTTCGGCACCGTTATAGTCAAAAGATTTTTAGACATTTTTAGAAAATGTTTATAGTTAAAAGATTTTGAAATGTTTTATTCAAAACCTTGGTTTTAAAAATCTTTCGTTCTCTATAACGAGAGCTCTGGTACCAAACTGTAACACCCCCAAATTTATACAACTCGATACAGCGGAAGACTAGTTGGTGTTACGGGATAGCACATTACTCACATCATAGACAACGCATAAAAAGCGCGTCGTTTATTAATAAAACATTTCCATTCATAAATATCAAAGTTACATCGGTCCCAAGTCATTACATTTCATACAAAGTTTTACAAAATATTTGAATGGAAAATATTGTTTAAGTGCGGGCCATGAATTCTTGTCGTCTTCCCGAGAATTATCTTCAAGTACCTGAGATGAAACTGTTAAAAGAAAAGGGTCAGCGATAACGCCGAGTGAATTCATAGAGTTTAATAAATTCCATCAATATAACTTTGGTATAAAATTAGTACCAAAAATCATTTCGTACAAATCATTGTAATAGGCCATAAAATAGCCAAAATCATTTTATACAAATCTTTATCAAAATCATAATATAGGCGTTTGCCTTAAAAATCATTATACGAGCCAATGTCGTAAAAACGTCATACAATACGTCTTATGACGTTGTATGAAAATAAAAACCGTTATATGAATATGGTTATGAAAACCAAAACACAAACATAATATCAATAGTATGACCCAGTATTGCTAGTCAGGCAATACATCGTAATTCGGAGCGTCTAGTAATATTTCGTTAGTTTGGATTATTATAAGCCGCATGACATTGTTACCTTACTAAACCAACAACGGGTAGCTAACCCGATACCAATTTTGCCCATCTAAAGTAGCGTGTCGTCACAAAGGTCACGCTATGGAAATCTTCTCATACATAAATTTGCTTACCAATCAATGTGGCACGACGGGGATCAACCGTCAAGGCGCGAACTGGGGTGATCGTCCCCAAATAGTACTATTAAATGCATAAGCGTCTACCAAATCCCGGTAGTTCACAATTCATCCTAATGGGACTTTTAGTGACATAACCTAACTTTAATAATCCATTTAAATTCATCTATCGGGTCCTTTAATCATTTATCTGGTCATACAATCGGGTCATACAATCATTCGGGTCCAAAATCAATAAACAAACAATCGGGACAAATGGTGTCCTATTTTATAAAAACTAACATGTTATCTCCCTCGCGGGTTTATAAAACATTTATAAAAGCATTTAAAAGAGTGTGAGGCTATGAACTCACGTTGATGTGGGAAGGCGGGTTATCGGCAATTCGGACGTACGGTACGTGCTTCAATCACGGAAACCTAGACAAATAATACTCGTCTTAGACTCATGTCCAATGACTTTATAAAAATAACAATTATGTATACATATGATGATTATTTATATATGATGATCAAGTGGGTTTATATATTCTCATTAACTCGTTTTAGTGTTTACGTATTGGTATCTTTTTACTAGTTTACTAGTTTTACCTATTTACGCGTTTTAAGTCAAATAAACTTATTGTAAGTTCTTTAACTTGTATAAATCCATGTTATACTTATATTATCAGTATCTACACTTTACAAGTTGGGCCTAAATGGGTTAAGCCCAATAAGTTCTTTTTACAAGTATTTATCTTATTAAGTCCAATTATTAGTCCAATATGTTTAGTTAGCTCGTAAATGTCCGTATTTCTTATAGTTCGGGTTTTATCGGTTTTTACTTGTTATATATATTTATATATCAGTATATGAGTTTTATAAAAGTTTACATTAGACGAGTCCAACCGTCTAAGTTTTATTTAGCAAAAACGTTAATTTTACGGCAATAGCCGAAAAAGTCGTAAAAATCAAGTTTATAGTTTTTATTACTTATAAATATTATTTCATTACCATTTATATAATTTATCCATCTAGTTAACCTTTTATATATTTATATAAATAAGTTTAATAAGTTAGTGGGTTTTTATTTTTACATTTTATACATTAAAATGTGAGTGCTTATATAATAATAATAAACATTAATTCCAAAAATCTGATTTTGATCTTCATGTTCACCATTTTTACCATATCTAGAGTTCTATAATGAATTAGAAGCTCATTTTTGGGTGACATGTTCTTCATATTATGTGCTACATTTAACTTAGGTATAACTACTGCCCATTTTGAGTTTATCATGCCTTAACAGTCCCTACAAAACTGCTTATTCAGATTAGACCACCTAACTTGTTTTGATCATATCTCACTCATTATTTTGATTCCATTGCATGGCCAACTCTCACATGTGTAAAAGACATATAGCTTACTGTAAATGGATTCTAATTTATCATTTTATCAGTCCATGACCTGTTTCTTTACTGTTTATTACAGCCATCACTTTTAAGCAAGATTTTAGCCTTGTTCTTTATAGTTTTTCACCTTTTTAATCATGTTTATCAACACCAAATCCGCACATAAAATTTTTATCATCATATAATCATCATATACTTATACAATAGGAAATAAAATACATGTTTACATAATCAAAATAACAAGAAGATGAGGAGGACAATATTTATACCACCATGATGGTGTATGTTGTGATCAAAACATAGATTTTGATGGAGATACTTGCGATGCACCAAGACCTTCTTCATGACCACCAATCTTCATAAACTCCTTTTGGAAAATCAGCCCCAAGACACCAAGAAAACTCCTCCATGGATGTTATAATCACCATCATTCAAGAGAGCTTCAAGAGGGCTTCAACATATGTAGAAATAACATAGGATTTCATGGTTGATTTTTGATCAAAATGGTGTTTGATGGTGGAGTAGGGACGGCATAACCAAGAGAGGGGGAGAGAGTTGTAGCTAGTTTTGCATGTATGGAAATGGGAGATAGTGGTTTGTGTTTGTGGTTTTGTGAAGTTAGTGGAAAGTTAGCTTAACTTATAAGCTAAAGGGACAAGTGTAGTTATTTTAGCTCACACTTGACACATAAAGTGTTGAGTTGTGTTGTGTTGGCCGGTTTTGATGGGGGTGGGGCAAGTGTCCCACTTGTCTCATCCCCATTTATTTACGGGTACTCCTCGATTCCAGTTTCCTCGATTTGCGTGCCCTCGGGTCATTTTACAAAAAACGTTTTTATAAATTATGAATCAACGGCACAAAACGAATCCAATAAAAATTGTCTCATCAAAAACGGAGTTCGAAAACGTAAATACGTAATCCTAGGGTTTCCGGTTTAGTCGTAAAGGACGTTAAAATAAAATCATAAGTCCTAATTTCTTCTCGTAAATTTGTGAGTTTATGAATCAACACAAATTTAAAACTCCAAAATAATATTCACGGACAAATTTATTTTTTGAAATGTCGGACTGCCACCAAAGACGGTGTATATAAATGTAAGCACGTAACGTTGGATCCTCCGGTTTAGACGTAGTCGATGCTACTTCAAGACGTAAATCCAAATTTCTTCCCAAAAATAAGTGAGTTCATATTGTAACATTAAAATAATGTTTTCAAATAAATATTGAGAATAAAATATCAACCATAAATTTACGGATTGTCACATTTTTGATATGCAGCAACATATATAGACACGGACGAAATAGCTTTCAACATTTCACCCTAACTCGGTAGCGTTTTACCTCTGGTCGATGAAGACTGTTAGACGGTATTAGATACCATACCTGTGATCGGGTAGATTCGATTAAGAACCTCCTTGACCGGGTTTCCCGGTTGTACTGGCCAGTTCTCTTTACTCAACCGTCTCAAAGCAGACTACGAACGTAAAGAGTAAATCATAAGGATAAGTTATCCGTCTGATTAGAGTCGTCAATTCAGATTCCTGGAACAAGTTTGATTCTAAAATAATCGCACAATTGTTGCTTTCCAGTTTGTCACAAGCTCGATTCATAAAGAATCTTGCGAGTTACCTACCGCAGTGCTGTTTGAGGTTGACACTAGAAGGATTTCCATTCGTCACTATAAACACTAAAGAGTGTCGCTCTGAATGTTCTGGCAATATCACACGGATATTGCGAAGAAACCTGGAATCAAGTTTAAATCAATTAAGAATCTAAACTTAGTTGCATTCCAGTTATCACATGTTTGATTCGTGTAGAATCGCACAAGTTACCTACCATTAGCTTGTCTGATGCTAGCTCAAGCAGGATTTCCATCTTCATTATGAATCTTATCACTCAGATGTTCTGGCAATATCACAAGGATAATGCGTAGGACTCGATTGTGTCCTAATGAGATGATAGATTGATCACTTTTTGGCTCTAGACTCGATAAGTGCATTTTCGTAATCGGAGGCTGGAGCAGACTGCCACCTTTTCAATATTAACTCACTCGCCGTTAGAAAGTCAATAGATACGTATTGATCTCTATGACAATGAGACAAGTTTATTTAGAGAGAAAATCGAATGGCTAGGTAAGGGTTGTGCATCGCATCACTGGGTCCATGACACTTGTCTTCAATAGATGTTTTAACCCGGTTTCTGCCTAAGTTTCATAGAATATTCAAGTCCTTCAATGCTTACCAATACGTCATCACTAGCACCTTGTTGTGATTGTTCCAGTACTAGCTTAAGTAATTAGTCCGCATTCAGCTTCATTCAACTCCATCTTTCCTAAGGATAACTATTTCTAGCTATGGAATGTCCTTGGGTAGATCCCTCCGGTTCTGGTTGGATCATAGGACTTAGTTTCCTATCCTAAACCACCTTTTGACTCCATCGTTCCGTCGTGCATAGTAGGTTGTTTTGGGTATAGATCGTAACCATAAAACCATTGAAAACCATTCAAAGTGCTTGATAAAAATCAAAACTTTTAACACTTTGAAAGTTTTACATTTCCGAAAACCTCCCCCTACACACATGCATCGATATACGAAATAGTTTAGCATGTGAAGGAAAGAGTTGCACTTGAGTCTTTAAGATCACATGTTGCGATATATTACATTTTAATCACATTTTATCCCCTATCTCTAATATAAAAAATTAATATTAGAGATACCAATTGACTAAAATATGACAATATCTGAAACGAATTGGGACAGAAACATGTGTGCACGCATGAATCATGGAACATTTTGTCGACGGTTTGCTCCCCCTCAACAATATATGTGTGTCTTAAAACAACATTTGACAAAATTTTGGAGAAAACGACACCACAAAATATGTTGAGGTACGGAGTTGATATGCCTTTTCCGATATAATATATAACATATGATAGATTTAATATCATTTTCGGAATGTGTTGGATACATAAAATATGACAATTTTTTAAGATGTACCCAACAACATTAAAGGCTCTAATTTTAAAACGCTCCCCCTCAAAAATTGATCCAAAGAACATATGACATTTTTGAGATATAAAAACCACATTATGAGGAAGGGAGTGTTGAACACACAATTTTGAAAGATTTAGAAATTGAGAAATTCTTGAAAATTTGTGTTCAACTGTTTTAAAATAATCATGATAGAAGATTTCTCTTCTATTGCTTGAAGAAAGCGCACTGAAACATACACTTCCATTTCGGGTCCGTTTTTCCTGAGCTCAAAACTTTGATTGTTTTGGGACTAGCTCATGACCGAGAAATTTTAATTTCTCGTTGAGAAGGATAAGTTATCGTCTGAGATACACTTTCCTTATTTGAGTGCCAAGTCCTAAGCTGTGATGCGCTAAGAAGTCATTATGAGAGAATATCAAGCAACTTCATTTTCCAGAACCTCCAAGTCATCTAGAGTCATATACTTCATACCAAGATGACCAACGAGGTACACAAACCTATCTTGCGATAGAGCTTTTGTAAACAAGTCTGCCGGCTGGTACTCAGTTCTGACAAAGTATAATTCCATGATGCCGCGTTCCACTTATTCCTTGATAAAGTGATATCTAACATCGATGTGCTTGGTGCGGGAGTGTTGAACCGGATTGCACGAGATGGATATGGCCGAATTTGAGTCACAATATATAGGTATTTTATCAAAGTAGAATCCATAATCCGTGAGTTGAGTTCTCATCCAATGGACTTGAGCACAACACGCGGATAGAGACACATACTCTACTTCTAGTAGGGCTTCTTTCTTTACACCCTTTATCTTTACATTTTCTTTTTCATTCTTCAACCCCTTCAATGCTTACCAATACATCATCACTAGAACCTTGTTGTGATTGTTCTAGTGCTAGCATCAGTACTTGGTCGGCATTCAGCTACGTTCACTGTCCATTCTCCATCTTTCCTAAGGACTTCTATTTTCTAACTATGGAATTTTCCTTGGGAAGATTCCTCTAGTTCATGGAAGAATCATTGGACTAGTACCTAATCCTACCACCCTTTTGTCATCACATCCGTCGTGAATTAAGTGTGTTTTGGGTAAGTACTTGTCACCATGAAAAATCTTTGAAAACTCACTTAAGATACTTGTGATAAAAATATCAAAGTTTTGTATCTTTAAGTGTTTTTTTGTTCATCAAAATTGCTCCCCCTTAACATGTGCAGCACACATATTAAGTTGGTTTATACTTGAAGTCTTTTTCATGTTTAGCCAAATATATTATCAAGTCTCCTTAATCCCATTTTCTCCCCTTATCCAAAATGTTAACCATTAATATTTTGGATATTAATGGATTAACCGGTCTTTGGGCAATAAAATGAAATTAGTTGTTGGCCATAGAACATGTCAATGCTCCCCCTAAAGTTAATGAGGGTTAGTTGTAGTGCTTGAGTATGATAGATTTTGAAAGATTTAGAATCTCGTGAGAAATTCTTGAAACATTATCATACTTTCACACTATAGCAAGCCACAAAAGCACTATATTCACAGTATTTACATATTTACAAAAGATATATGGAGTGAAACTGATATAGTACGACCCATTTTAAATGGATCGTTCCATGAACTTGTGGTGCGCTCCATATGGTCTTCCACCTACGAATCGTTCTAAGCTTCTTATAAGACGTCTTTCCTTCAACTTCTCATCAATCTTCTTGATCGTATAGGTAGCACTTTGTTGATATACCGTGTGCCAATCTATAGTGACCTCTGGAAGAGTCTTATACTTGTTGAGATGCACCAACTTTTCTCGAATATGGGTGAGAGTCCCGTCACTGAATTTGTGGATCTCTGGAATTCGCATGAACCTCATTAGACCACGACCATTCTGGTAGAAAATGTCGGGCATCAGGTCAGTGGTACTGGTGTAAGGAGATTTGTATGTATACCTCTGGAAGACATTAGTACATGGTTTTGAAAGATTGAGCTTCCTTTGATAACTTCCTACTCCAAGTTGCAGATCCTTAACTCTTTTCTTGATGACAACTCGACGTGTGTACATTCGAAGAGCTGAATTCAGGGCAATTAGTTCTTTAGACTTCAAGTGTCTGAGGGCGTTGTGAGTTAGTAAAAGCAGCATGTCCTCAATGTCCTCGAGACGAAGAAGTGGAAAATCTCCTTCCTGGATAGTGTAGACTTTTTCATCTTCTCTAATGAGACTGATCTCTGTCAAATGTTAATAGCCTATTTTGGGTTCAACCCTAACTCCTTGGATGCTTTTGATTCGAATTAGAGATACGACTTGAGAACCTGAGTTGTGCATACATGCATAGTTGTAGGCGCGTCGCACACGCTCATCCCAATGTGAAGCACCCAATTCGGCATATCGATCATATTCAGGATATTTTTTTGGAACTCAGAGACGATTAACTTTTTCTTCTAACCAAGGTATCAAACCCTAAGTTGCAGCCTTTACCAATGTTAAGGAAGTTGCATACTTGTTTGCTCCCTTGACCAAGTATTCGAGATGCTCACTGACAAAGAATTCAAGTGCAATTTGATCATCATCTGCAGCTGTAGTAGGAGGAGGTTTTTCAGGTGCATGAAGATCGTCCTTTTGAGTAGTTCTCAATGCTTTCAGAAGCTCATTTACGTTGTACTCGTTTTCTGTACTGCTGAGCTTGGATATAACACGAAGGTTGGGATTTTTTAGTCCTCGCACAACCATTGCTTGAGTTATGTTAGACCCATAGGTGTACTCCAAGAATCTTAAAAAATCTATTGGATTGCTTAGGAATCGGGAGAAGTCAGCTTCATTAGCCTTTGTCAGTGGACGAAGTGCAGCAGCGTTGGACACCCAAGGTTGTACGGGTGCATTTTCATCTTCCTCGAGTGTATCCACCCATGCTGGTTCACTTGACTCTGGAACATCAGGAACTGTAGTAGAGACAGGAACATCAACAATAGGTACGGATACTGCTTCAGTGTCTGGTATGTCTTGGACTGGATCAGAGACTTGAAAATCCGGTACAGGTTAATCGGGTTCCGTCTGTTGTTGTCGCACTAAAGGTGTAGTAACTAAAGCAACTGGGGCAGATGTGACAGGAACAGATGTGGTTACTGGAGCGAATGTGGTTGGGGTATATGATGAAGCTGTATTAGCATCTACATCATGAAACTTCTTGGTGCGTTTGCCTTGGCGAGGTGGAGGTTTTGAAGTTTATTTACCCTTGGTAACATCATCTTTGTGAGATTTGTCACCTTTTGACTTGTCTTGCTTATCTCCATCATTTTTCCCTGTATCATCGTCCCCTTTTTCTTGATCATGATCATTTTTGTCGTCACCATCACCATTATCATCACCATCACTGTATTTATCACTTCCTTCTTCATCATTAGTACCTTCTTTGTCATCAGTACCTCGTTCTTCATCACTCCCTTCTTTGTCATCACTACATTTGTCTTCATCACTCCCTCCTTCGTCATCACTACCTTTGTCGTCATCACCCTTGTCCTCATCGTCATTGTCATTATCAGCATCATCATCATCATTGTCGGATTCATCTTCTTCTTCATTTAAGATATTATAGGGAACTACAGTACCATGTTTCTCGAATATCTTAGTATCTTCATCTATAGCCATTTTAAGAGCTTTGTGAAGGATCTTTTGAGCTTTGGTTTTGTTGTAGGACCCGACTTGAATCATCCGAGAATGTAAGAGTTTCTTTAACTCATAATCCGTGAACCTTTGAGCAATGAGAAAATCTGACTTTTTAGTGTCAGAAGACTTGATCATGACGTTGCTTGCAGCAATTTGTTTCAACTCGTCTCGCAGATTGTCAACAGATTCCTTAACTTTTTCATCAAGTGATTGAACAATTGATTCGTTAGCTTCCGCAAGAATCTCTTTCTCAGATCGGTACTTCTTTTTGAGTTCTCGAAGACGTATGAACGTTGCTTCGTTTTTGGTGGTTTCATTTGCTTTGACGTGAGCTAGTTCTTCTACATGTAGTTTACGAGATAATTCTAAATCTTCTTGGAATTTAGCAATTGCGTCTTCTTGAGATTTTCTTGTGGATTCTTCACTTTGTTGTCTATGAGCTAACTCCTCTTTAATTCGAATCATCTCTTCTTGTTGAGCTGTCATAAGTTGCTCCATTTGAATCATGAATATTGCTGGTAATAATGGAATCAATGACATCGGTGCTGCTGGGGTTTGTTGTGTAGGAGCAATGGTCATGGCAGTGCTTGAAACTGAAGCGGAGAGAGGTCGACTTGGTAGAGTTAGAGGAAGTTGAATTGACGCCGGTGGGGTCACTGTAATAACTTGTGGAGGTACTGTTAAACTGGTGGAGGCATTGTAGAAACTAGTGGAGGCATTGTAGAAACTGGTGGAGACACTATAGAAACTGGTGGAGGCACTGTAGAAATTGGTAGAGGCACTGTAGAAACTGGTAGAGGCACTGTAGAAACTGGTGGAGGCACTGTAGAAATTGGTAGAGGCATTTTAGAAACTGGTAGAGGTACTGTAGAAACTGGTGGAGGCATTGTAGAAGCTGGTAGAGGTACTGTAGAAACTGGTAGAGGTACTATAGAAACCGGTAGAGACACTGTAGTACTTAAGGCTTTGGTAGTCTTAACAAATGTTGTCGTAGCAGTAGACCCGGTAATGTCCATGTCCTTCAATCCGTCATGCTGTTGTTGTTCATCATGAATATCGACATCGTCATCAACTTGGGCAGATTTCTTACGAAGAGGTATGTAGTCATCCGGCTTCCCAAATTCAGCAATATCATGAGGTAGTAAAGTTTCTTTTGTCTTCATTCCTGAACCACTACTCCCTGTGCCTTTCTTACTTTGCATGATTGCTTTCTTGACATTTCGTCTTTCAATTTTGTGAAGTAGTTCTTCTTCATTTATATCTTCATCTTCATCCTCAATCATTAGCTCCTTCCCACTAGACTTGGCAACACTTTTCTTCTTTTTGGGCTTAGGTGAAGCTGTTTCATCTGATGGTTCACTTTGTTTGCGTTTGCGTTTGCCTTTGGGTTTTGGTGAAGAGAAATCTCCCAATGCAACTCTTTCCTTTTGAAGTTCCATTTCTTCCAACAATTGCTTGTATGCATCACTTGCTTTGAGTTCATCAGTCAACGTATGAGTAGGAATAGCGGTTGGAATACCTGAGTAAACACCGGTGTGTCCATCGTGTTTTAAATCCGCAAGAGTAGCATCGTCATCGGGATTATCATGAGGACTTTCTTCACGCTTATCGATTGAGGCATCTAATTGCATGAAGTGATGAATATTAAGCTTGATAAAACGTGGGAAAGGAAAGTACCCAGTCTTATTCTTGGTATTGTGGAAGAGTTGATATTGAAATTCCTCCGATAGCAACTCTGCATAATTCACATTCTTACCCTTGTAGATGCCCCAAAAGATACAAGCAATTGAAAGACGCAAAGAGTCATATCTAGTTGATTTAGCAGTAAGACACCGAATGAGTATTCCGAAAAATGCTTTCCAAGGTTGACCCAAGTTAGTTGTAGTAAACTGAGACACCACTCGTAACTCAGGATCACCGTATCCAAGAGAATGATACATCTTCACAATTTTATTCTTGTCAGGGTCGACTGTAAACCTTTGGCATGTAGGTGGCATTGGTAATCCGAATATTTGACGAAAGATAGGAATTGAGAGAGTATATTCCTTTTTGTTGATGGTGAATGTGAGCTTTCTGTCTGATAGTCGTTTCTTTGAAGCCCAAAATTCATACATATAATCGGTTGGAACCGAGGTCGTACCCCATAAAGCCTTCTTTATTGGAGTTCGATCAAGAATGTTTGTGGCTACTTTGAAAGCATAGTGAGCTGAGGCATAATCTTCTTTGTCTTCTTTCAGTCGAAAGTTATTTGGTATAAACTTTAGAGCTTTGGCGGCGACAAGTGCCTCATCAGCTTTGATTTGCTGCTCGGTAGGTTGAGACATGTTTTCTGCTTAAGACGAACAAATATACAAGATTGATATACCCAAAATATATATCATGATGTATCTATACCTAAGAAAATCAAACATATACCATAGACAACAAACAATACACCATCTTCGGATAAATCCACATTCTTTGGATAAATGCAATTGACATTTTCGGAATAATTGACATTTTCAGAGAAAACTATCTTTTTCAGAAAAAATTGACATTTTCAGAGAAAACTATCTTTTTCTGAAAACTTGACATTTTCGGATAACATGACTTCTTCGGATAAACCTAGCTTTTTCGGAAAAATCATGAATCTTCGGATAAATGACATTTCTTCGGATCACTCAGTATCTTCGGAAAAATCATGCATCTTCGGATAAATGATATTTTTTCAGATAATTCAAAATCTTCGGATAAATGATATTTTTTCGGATAATTCAAAATCTTCGGAATATCATATATCTTCGGATAAATGATATTTTTTTGGATATTTCAATATCTTCGGAAAAATCATATATCTTCGGATAAATGATATTATTCGGATAATTCAATATCTTCGGAAAAATCATATATCTTCGGATAAATGATATTTTTTCGGATAACTCAATATCTTCGGAAAAATCATGTATCTTCGGATAAATGATATTTTTTCGGATAAAGTGATTTCTTCGGATAAATTGATATTCTTCGGAAAAAGGCAAGTTTTTTCGGATCAAAGCAAATTCTTCGGATAATTGCATGTTTTTTAGATAATAGCACTTTTTCAGATAAACACTAATTTTTGGATAAACAGCTTTGACAGATTTCATGATCATCCTCAAACTCTAACTGTGAAGATTCTTAGGGCAAACGTGATTGAATCTAATGCATCCTAAACTAAGCCTCTATGTTCTAAATCTTATGGCATACAAAAACCTCTATATCAATTAACCAATTAATCGAAAAATCTATAAACCCTAATTTTGACATTTGGGGGTTGACTAATTAATCAAAGAAACAGAGGAATCATACACAAAATTAGATTAAACATAGATACCATAGATGTTTATTGCCGATTAGATCAAACAAATGAGGTCTTGGATGGAAACAGGAATGGCGGCAAAGGTGTGTAAGATAGTTTGTGTTAGACAGATAAAGGAAATCAAATGGGGGGCGCGTATATATATGATTGACTTAGGTCAAATATAAAGGTTTCCCCTTGTTAACTCTTTTAGTCCTCCTATGTCCATCTAATTACTTTTGGTGACTATCCTATTTAATCACACACAAACCAAGCAACGGAAGTGAACTCCTATGCCGTAACACACATTTATCATAGAATCACGAATAAACTAATACCGAGGCACATGATTTACGGAAAATCACGAAGCACGAAGAATACACACGAAGAATGATTCACCATTTAACCAATTAATTTTTCTGAACTACTTTTGAAGATCAATTTTATGATGAAAATAATTTGACATTTTCTCTCCCTTAAATACAGACCGTTTTATATTTAAAGAGATGTAGTCTTTGTATTTAAGTGTACTGATGAAAGACTTTTTCGTTTAAGATGATATTAGAACAATTCGTGGTGGCAATAAGATTTCTCTTATTTTAACAAAATAAGTGCCCTGAAACGTACACTAATTTGTGTTAGACCAAGTTATAAAGTAAACTTGATCCCTTGTATGGTTTTAAAGTAAACCATACCCGAGAAAATTAATTCCTGTTGTGAGCCAACGTTTTCATAAGAAATACGTGACTTTAATGCGAAAAGCGGGTTGTAGTCAGAAATAACTACAAGCCATATGGGCATGTTTTAAAATACGTACAACTTTTATACGGACTCTATTTGTGGCGCCGTGTCAATTTTAATCGACATTTCTAAGGCCGTACATATTACAGTATAAAAATACATGCCCGATTTAAAATGAATAATATTTTTGGATTTTCTTGATTTTATATTTTCTATAGTTTTTGTATGTTTTATATTTTTGTATTTTTCTTTTGGTGGTTTATATAAATACGATAATATACAAGATCACAACAAAAGGATACACTAGAATAGTTTACCACCACTATTCTGCAGATTCTTTTGCCAATTCCTTAAGTGTCGCTGGTGAGAATGATTTCATGCCTAGCTTTTCGATCAATAACTCTATACGTCCTCGATCTAGGGCCTTTGTGAATATATGCGCCAGCTGATACTCAGTGTTGACAAAATATAGTTCGATCACTCCATTTTCCACTTGCTCTTTGATGAAATGGTAGCGAATGTCAATGTGCTTTGCCCGAGAGTGTTGAACGTAGTTGCAGCATAGAGCAATGGCGCTTTTGTTGTCACAGTACATCGGAATTTTGTTGAATCCAAGTCCGTAGTCAGTTAATTGTGATCTCATCCAAATAACTTGAGCACAACAACCGGACATAGCAATGTATTCAGCCTCTGTACTTGATATAGCAGCGCTTTTCTGCCTTTTGGATGCCCAACTAACCAGTCTATCATCAAGAAGTTGCACACTGCTAGAAGTGGTACGTCTAGTATCTTGACACCCAGCATAATCCGAATCTGCATATGATATTAGTGCAATAGAGGAATCCTTCGGATACCACAGACCACGATGAAGTGTTCCTTTAAGATACCGAAAGATCCTTTTCACAACATGTAAGTGCTTTTCGGTAGGCCGAGCCTGATACCGGGCACACATGCATATAGCAAATTGTAAATCAGGCCTGCTAGCAGTCAGATAGAGAAGGGTACCGATCATTCCACGGTAAAGTTTAGGATCGACAGCTATCCCTTTCTTATCCTCATCTAACTTGGATATCTCCACCATTGGAGTATCCACTGGGTCACAATTTTCAAAATGATACTTCTTTAATGATTCAAGAGCAAATTTGGATTGATTAATGAAGATGCCTCTGGGATTTTGAGAAATTTGCAACCCTAAGAAAAATGAAATTTTTCCCATCATCGACATCTTAAAACGTGTGGACATAATTTTCTCAAAATGGGGCTGTCTTTGAGTAGTAGCAGCAAATATTATATCGTCAACATAAATTTGTACCAGTATCATGTCGTTGTCCTCCTTGAGAATGAATAATGTTGGGTTCTAATAACTATAATTTTACTCGTTTAAAAAGTTATTTGGATTGGTCTATTCGAATTGATCTCCGGTTGATCGTGTGACTCAGCTGTACTTGGTAAAAAGAAAGAATATGTTGTCGTTGCGTATCTATTTTAAAATAAAAAGCTTAAAAAGTAAATGACAAGATAATAAAAGCGATAAACTAAATAAAATTTAAACAAAAGACGTAAATGAATTAAATATAAAAGCTTGACAAAAAGTAAATGACGAAAACTTTAAATTTAAACTAAGATAAAACAAGTTTAAAACAACACTAAGTAAAAATGCGGGAAAAGTCAAATTTGAAATAAAAATAAATTAAAAAAACAGGAAATAAAATCAAACAAAGGTAAGATCGCAGTCACGATCGCAACCAACGATCGTAGTCTGGATCGTACCCTGGATCGTAGTCAAGCGATCGTACTCTAGATCTAAGTCTAGATCGCAGCCAGCGATCGAATTTTTGGATCGTACTCCACCACGATCACAACAAGTGGATCACAGTAGACGATCGTGACCAAGTGATCATTAATTTTGGTAATTTAATGTTGGTAATTTTGTTGCAATTAAGTTCGTTTTCCTCGACTAACTCGAATTGATTTCTAATTTTAACGTAGATTAATTGTTTTTGGTGAATAAAACTTTTTGGTATTTAAAAAAACTAAAAACTATTTAATAAAAAAAACTAATTAATCTAATTAAAAAGAAAATAAGTAATTAAAAAATACTTAATTAAAACCTATTTAAACTATTTTAAACAAATGTGAAAACTATTTTAAAAATAAAACTAATATTAATTTAATCTAATTTAAAAGTAAATACTTTTATACTATGAAAATTTTTAAAACTAATTAAAATAATTAAAACAAATCTATTTTAAAAATTATAAACTATTTTAAATTAATTTAAAAACTATTTTAAATTTAAACAAAATTTAAAAACTAATTTAAAAAAAAACTAATTTATAGAAACAATTTTAAAATTCTAAAAGTAATAAAAATATTTATTCTGTTTTATATTTTTTTAAAACTGTATAAAAGAAAACTATTAAAACTTTTAATTAAAATTAATTAAAAAAGAACATGTAATAAAACTAATTAACTAAATCTGACAGTTAATTAACAAACCTATATTAGTGAGATAAGGTGTAATAATAGTCAAAAGAGGTCCTAGAACGGATGGATAAAGCGTTGGGCTGTTGAACATGAGGTCAAGGGTTCGAGTCCCGTAGGGGACGTTTTTGGCTGATTAATATATTTATTTTTTTATTTTTGGAATATGTGAAATAAACAGACCAAGTGGATCTGTTGCTAAAAGCAGCTAAAATCAGTAACTCTATAAAACCCAAATAAGCATATAAAACTTAAGCAGCAAACAAGCAGATAATACTCAAACTCAAACTTAAGCAATACAAACTTAAACTAACTAAACCAAACTAAATAAGCAAATGAAAATAAGCAAATAGACGAAAACAGAAAAGAAGCAAATATAGACTTAAACAAAATCAAATAAGCTAAAAAAAATCCTAAATAAGCAAATCAAAACATAAGCAGTTAAAACTGAAAATAATAAGCTAATAGGTCTAAATCTGAAAGTAAGCAAATCAAAACCGAAACTCAGCAATATAAGCAGATTATCCACAAATCAAACTAAACAAATCAAGTTCAAAACCAAACAAACTCAAATCAAAATAAGTAAACTAAGCAGATCCAAACAAACCAATACCAAAAACAACTTAACACAAGCAGATTACTCAAATAAAACTCAAAACAGTAAAATCAACTAAACAATTAACAACAGATAAAATTATATTACTCTAAAACTTACGAATAAAAGAAAGTAAAACCTGATGGTAAAAACCTTTGGGAAGAAGGAAGGCGCTGAACCCCCTTTATGAACCGAATCGAAATCACCTCACCCAGACATCATCATCATCACCGAAACACATCAAGTCCAACAACTTCTTCGAATCAAATTTTATTTAACTTCCCAGTAGGAGAAATTAATTTTAACCAAATTTATTTTCACTTTTATTAATTAAAAACAGATTAAATATTAAATTGCAATAAACTTAAGCAAATAAAATGAGACAAGATTAAACTGTAAATAAAATTTTATTTATAATAGAAAATCATTACAATACTTTTGAAAAAGAAATTACAATTCATCTAAACTATTTTTTGCATAATAAAAATAAAATAAAATAAGGCACACCATTACAGTTTTGATAGGGGGTTTTTATAGGAAAACCCTAAAAACTTTCTTGTGAAACTTGGTGAGCAATGTCTTCAATCTTGGCCGCTCTTTTCTTCTCTCTTTCTTCATTCTTGATCAAACGGTCACATGGATTTCCAGCATGGAATTAATTGTGCTAGTTGTGTTTCCTTGAGGCTGAGTTGTCCGTATATGATTGGTGATTGGTGGTGGTGAGTTGTTTTAAGCCAATCACATGCAAAGGAGAGGGCCACGTAGATTCAGGACCACATCATGTTCATCTCCGAAAAACTTAGGGGATTTAATTCCTAATCGTGTGAATCACACGATTTAAGCAAAAGCCCCAATTTTCTTTGATGTATTTTTTGTGAATAGGTAAATTAGGGTTTGGAGATTGGGGTAAAAAATAAAAGGCTGTGTTTTTGTTTTGGTGAGAGAGATGGATGACATTGTTTGTAACGAAAGTGTGGGTAAGGTAAAAAAACGTTTTAATAAAACGTGTGTGAGTGGGGTAATAAAATGATTTGTGTGAGTTGACCAGACATTTTGACCTAGCATTGTTTGTTTCCTCCGTTTGTTTTATTAACCAAATGGGCTTGGCCTAAATACTCCCTCCGTTTATTGTTTATTGTCAAAAGGTAATGGGCTTGGGCCTATTTTTTATAAATCCGTCCCGTAGATCTATTATTTTGGGCTTGGTATGGGCTTTTAACAAAATTGAATATTTTTAGCATCCTTATTGGGCTTTTGGGCCCAATACCCAAATGTGGGACCCACTTGGCCCAATTAACTCCAATAATATTAAATCCACTAAAAACGAGCTCGATTTGGCTTTGATGATCTTTTCTTTGATCTCGTGTTGAATTTGCCGCTTTTTGTGATCTTTGGCACACTTTTGGTTCTTTGACTTTGTCTTCGTCTCTTTCTTGGACTTTTATTCAACATTTGACCGTGAAATCCTATGTTTTCTTTCCTTTTGATCTTTGTACCTATTTCACACAAAACCATGCGTAATTCCGACTTTTACGATATTAAACACATGATTAGGTCTTGTTTTTCCTTGATTTTAGTGGCAAAAGGATAAGTGTTTACACACTTATTAAATCCCCTACACTTGACCATTGCAATGACCCCATGCAATGTATTATTTTAAAGCATAAAGTTACATTTTTCTCATAATTAATCCATCTCGGCCTTTATTAAGATAAACTATTACTACTACGATGAAAAGATAAAAACTTTAAAGGGAAACAAAAGTTATAACAATTTATTAACTTGGAATTTATTTGATGGAAGAAACTTGTAAATAAATCTAGACTTAAATTAGGGCTTTGGTGTCATGAATATTAATCACCCTCAAGTTTCACGTTCCCCATACCAAGCTTAAAAACGAGATCATTGTTTACCATAAGTTCTTAAGTTAAAACCACTTATATAAGATAATTGTGTAATACTCTTTCTCCAATTCCTAAGTTGTATCTCTAGCTTTTAAGGATTGTCATTCACCCCTAGGCTCATTTGACTTATTTGATATTTATTAGTCCAAAAATGAAGGCAAAACGGTGCAAACCCGACACTCAAAACCTAACCTCGTCCTCAAAAACGTTGTCACTAAAGTAAGCCCACATCAAGGATGATTTAACACGATTTGGGGAATAAATTCCCGGACCCAAAATTTGGCCAATAGTACTACTTATTAATTATTCCTCCAAAGTCATGTAGACTTTATGTGAAGTTTAGCAAGTTCACATCATATACCCTTAGGCTCTTTAAGATGTAAAAATGCTCCTCATTTATTGTCCACACCCTAACGCTTCTTGAACGATAAACGAGGGAATTGATTTTTGATCAATTTTTATTCAACACTTACCATGCCATACATCCTAAGGCTCTAATGACAAGGTTCGTGCTACATGCACCACACCCTAAGGCTCCTTGAGGTCATGTTTTAATCTTATTCTTTTTTATTTATGATATATATAGTAGGCCAAATTCCGCGGTCCCATGGTCTGAATACCTCCTACTTAGTGGTTATGAGCCACCTTAGTCGGAAGTCCACAACGCTGGCACCCTCAATGTGTTCATTTTTTAATTACAAGGAAATAAAAGATTTGGCTAAGAGTTAAGATATCGAATCTACACCGCAAAAATCCTCATTTATTAAGCAATTAAATATACAAGCGGGAAGAAAGAGCCACAAAAACTCATATAAGAAAGAATTAACCCTTCAACTTATTATCAACTCTATCATCTCTCGTTCTCTACAATTTAAAATCTCAAGGAATGAGACTCGTGGATGCTTAGCCTAATAAACCAATTAAGGTCCATATGGTTAAGGATACTAGCTAGAGTAAACTTGGATAAGTAAACTCGGGTTGAGTCAAAATATTCACGACGGGCCTAATATATCAAAGATATCTAAACTTGTTAAAACCATTTTATTCATTTATTATTTTTGACATTATTCTTGAAATGGAAAATATAAATAAGATGCGATGACAAAAGGAAAGAAAATAAATGGAAATACTACAAGGCCAAAATAGATCAAAAATTTGAAAAACGTTGAAATTTTTTTAATTTTCCGTTTAAATGAGGTCAAATTCATGGAAAAGCCCACTAAAATTCGATAGAAGTCCCCCTACACTTAATATAAACATTGTCCTCAATGTTTAGGCATGTGGGAGAATAAACTCCCCTACACTTAGGACATTGAGTACGTTGTTTAAAATCGAGCTAAGGAAGAGACAACTAAAGTGATTACATTTATTCATTTTATTTATATACATGTATGAATCACAATAGTTTTGATAGAACCGGGTACACGGGATCACGGGTCGCGTCAAAAACACCAAAAGTGGATCATTAAGGCACATGTCCCTGCACAACATCACAACACACAAAAAAACCTACTTGGCTCCCCCCACACTTATTGGTGGAAATGGGTGAAGGCGAAAAAGGGTGGAAAGGATGGAAAAGGTGAAAATCTAATCTAGTTAAACGATGCTTGAGTTATTTATCACGAGTCTCTAGCTCGACTCGATTTCCCGAATTAATTCAAGGGAAATATGGAGAGGGATGGATTCATCTCATGATATATGTCCTCTCCAAAGTACAACTTAACCCGTTGGCCATTCACTTTAAAATTGGGCCCATTTGGTTGGGATAACTCAATGGTGCCATAAAGGAAGATTTGGGCCACGGTGAATGGACCGGACCAACGGCTCTTAAGTTTACCCGAAAAGATTTTCAACCGAGAGTTAAAGAGTAAAACTTGATCACCAACGTGGAGCTCTCGGTTCTTAATCTTGGAATCATGAATGAGCTTAGTCTTCTCCTTGTAGATTAATGAATTTTCATAAGCCTTATTCCTAATTTCATTGAGTTCATTGAGTTGGATTTTCCTATGATCACCGGCTTTGTTTATGTCAAAATTAGCCCATTTCAAGGCCCAATAAGCCTTATGCTCCAACTCAATGGGGAGATGGCACGCCTTTCCGTACACAAGGCGATAAGGTGTACAACCTATAGGTGTCTTATAAGCGGTACAGAAAGGCCACAAAGCATCATCTAATTTATCGGCCCATGAGGAACGATGCTCTCCCATGGTTCGCTCTAAGATTCTCTTATGTCCACGGTTGGAAATCTCGGCTTGACCATTAGTTTGTGGATGATACGCGGTGGAAAGTCGATGATTGACACCATACTTAGCCATGACTCGTGCAAATTGATCATTGCAAAAATGAGTCCCGCGATCACTAATAATAGCACGAGGCACACCGAATCGAGCAAACAATTGTTTCAAGAAGTTATCAACCACCCTCACATCGTTAGTAGGTAAAGCCTTTGCTTCAACTCATTTTGATACGTAGTCGACGGCTACGAGGATGTACTTGTTCCCTTTCGATGATGGAAATGGCCCCATAAATTCGATGCCCCATACGTCAAAGATTTCACATTCTTGGATGAAATTTTGAGGCATCTCATCTTTATGTGTGATCTTGCCTTGTCTTTGGCAAGCATCACAATGCTTAACCATTTCATGAGCGTCATGATAAATGGTGGGCCAATAGAATCCGGAGTCGAAAACTTTTTTAGCGGTGTAGTTAGGACCAAAGTGACCACCGGTGGGTCCCTTGTGGCAAGCTTCAAGGATTTGTAAAGCCGCCGGCCCATCAACACATCTACGAATGATTAAGTACGCACATTGCTTGAAAAGATAAGGGTCATCCCAATAGTACGTTTTTACGTCTTTAAAGAATTTTTTCTTTTGTTGAGACGTTAACCCTTCGATAAGAACACCACCCGCCAAATAGTTTGCAATGTTCGCAAACCATGGGGTATCATTAAGATTGGAATTAATAGACATTAAGGTCTCAAGGGGAAAAGATTCATTAATCTCTTGATTTGGAAGTTCCCCTTGATAAGGATCCTCAAGTCTACTAAGATGATCCGCGGCTAGGTTTTCCGCTCCCTTTTTATCACGAATTTTGGTTTTAAATTCTTGTAGGAGCAAAACCCAACGAAGGATTCTCGGTTTAGCATCTTGCTTGGTCAACAAGTATTTCAAGGCGGAATGGTCGGTGTAAACGATGGTGATGTAAAGCACAAGATAGGGGCGGAATTTCTCAAAAGCATACACTACGGCTAAAAGCTCTTTTTCGGTAGTGGTATAATGCAATTGAGCCCCCGTCATTGTCTTACTAGCATAATGAATGGGTTGGAAATGTTTGTTCACTCGTTGACCTAAAACCGCTCCTACCGCGAAATCACTAGCATCACACATGAGCTCGAAAGGTAACTCCCAATTTGAAGTGACTAAGACTGGTGCCTTAGTTAATTTACATTTAGGAAGTTCGAAAGATTCGAGACAATCTTGAGAAAAGATGAAAGGAGCATCCTTTTCAAAGAGATGAGTCATTGGACGAGCTATTTTGGAGAAATCTTGGATGAAACGTCGATAAAATCCCTCATGGCCTAAAAAACTTCTAACTCCTTTGACGGTGGTAGGTGGAGGTAACTTAGCAATGACGTCAACTTTAGCACGGTCGACTTCGATACCGGCTTTGGAAATTTTATGATCGAGGACGATGCCTTCTTTTACCATGAAATGGCATTTTTCCCAATTAAGAACGAGACGAGTGTCTTCACACTGTTTAAGCATACGTTCTAAATTGGCAAGGCAAGAAGAGAAAGAATCACCATAGACCGAGAAATCGTCCATAAATACTTCCATAGTTTCTTCAACCATGTCATGAAATATTGCCATCATAGACCTTTGGAAAGTCCCAGGAGCATTGCATAAGCCGAAAGGCATTCTTTTGTAAGAAAATGTTCCATAAGGACAAGTGAATGTGGTTTTCTCTTGGTCTTTTGCATCGATAGGGATTTGAAAATATCCGGAAAAACCATCTAAGAAGCAATAGAAATCACTACCCGCTAAACGCTCGAGCATTTGATCCATGAAAGAAAGAGGAAAATGATCCTTACGAGTGGCATCATTGAGCTTACGATAGTCTATGCAAACTCACCAACCCGTTACGAGTCGAGTAGGAATCAACTCGTTGTTTTCATTGGGAACAACGGTGATTCCACCTTTCTTAGGCACACAATGGACGTGACTAACCCATGGCGAATCCGAGATAGGGTAAATCATTCCGGCATCTAGAAGTTTGATAACTTCTATCTTAATGACTTCATGAATTTTTGGATTAACCCTTCTTTGATTTTGGATTGCGGGTTTAAAGTCATCTTCCATGAGAATTTTATGAGTGCAAAAATTAGGATCAATTCCGCGGATGTCGGAGATTTTCCAAGAAATTGCTTTCTTATGATTCTTAAGAACTTCAATAAGTCGAGATTTTTCATCTTCTTTTAAGTCCTTAGCAAGAATGACGGGTAACTTATTATCCTCTTCTAAGAAAACATACTCTAAATGAGACGGTAAATCCTTAAGCTCTAAATCCGGTGGATTGTCGATGGAAGGCTTAGTCAAATTTGGATCATCGTTTGTAACTTCCTTAGGAGTAGGTGGAGAAATATGGTCCTCATTGAGAAGTCTCTCAATGGTACGAATGTCTTCTTCCCAATCGGTGGGAGAATCGTCATATTGTAAATCCACGTCCCCTAAACTTGCTTCAATTTCATGTAAAAGAAAGTCACTTTCTCCAAATGGAGTCAATGATGGAGCAATAGAAGCTACGGTCTCAACATGAGGTAAATGAGAAATCCCGCTCTTACAAGCCTCGTGAAAATGTTCTTCACATGCTTCGTCGAGCACATCGATGTAATTCACGGATTCGGGCTCATCGGGAAGTTTGGAAAGTTTACCCATGTTAAAGACGATTTTATCATCCCCGACCCTCTGATAAGTTCACCCGCGGCTACATCAATCAATGTACGCCCGGTCCTCAAGAAGGGTCGTCCCACAATTAAGGGAACACGGGGATCCATCTCATAGTCGACGACAACGAAATCGACGGGAAAAGTGAATTTGTCGACTCCTACAAAAACATCCTCGGCTATCCCCACCGGATAAGCAAACGTACGGTTAGCTAATTCCAAGGTCATACGAGTGGGAACTAGCTCGGGTAAAGATAATTGTTTCCACACGGACAATGGCATAAGATTGATACTCGCTCCGAGATCCGCCAAGGCCATACAATTCTCAACACCCGGAAAATTACAAGGAATAAGGAATCGACCGGGATCTCCTAACTTCACCGTTAATTTTCTCAAAAGAACCGCGGAACAATTCTCATTCAATTGGGTATTGGCAATATCGAGCAACTTTTCCTTATCAATTAAAAGGTCCTTAAACATCTTAGCATACTTAGGCATGTGAGCGAGAGCCTCGGCAAAGGTGATATTAAAACTCAATTGTTTGAACATTTTTAGGAAGTTTGAAACTTGAATATCATCCTTATTCTTCAATTTCTCTTTCCTCAACCTTAAGGGATAAGGTATATTGGGTTGAGATGAAGGCTTTGGAGTGGATTTCTCACTTACATCCTTGGGTGGAGGAGGGGTAGAAATGGAAGGTGAAGGACTCGGTTTGGGAACCGAAGGTGTGGTATAAGATTTAGGTATCGGTGGAACATAAGGTGTAGACGAAGGCATAACGGGTGGTATGTCACAAGTAGAAGGTGAAGGAGGGTGGGTAGAAGAAGAAGGAATCTCGGGTCCTTATTTAGGTGGGGAATAAGAAGGTTCTACGGTGGTCTTACCGCTCCTAGTAGTGATGGCATTAACGTTACCCCTAGGATTGGTCACGGTGTTAGAAGGGAGGGCACCTTGGGGACGAAGGGTTTGAAGCATTTGCAAAAATTTCTTATCGTTCGATTCTTGCATTTTTCTATTATATTCTTGCATCTCTTTCATGGTTCCCTCATGTTCGGATATTTTTTGTATAACCAAGTACATTTAAGGATTATGCATGTTCATTTGATTATACCCTTGATTGTTAAACCCTTGATTAGGAAAACCTTAGTTTTGATATTGATTATAACCTTGATTAAAACCTTGATTTTGAAAACCTTGGTTATTAAATCCTTGATTTTGCCCTTGAAAATTCCCTTGATTTTGATTAAAACCCCGTGTATTTGAATTCCCTTGAAAATTACCCCGTTGAGGACCTTGGTTCCTATTTTGGGCGGGTGGGGGTGGTCTTTGTGGAGCTACAAAACCCGGGGGAGCCAAATAGTTATTAGACTTATAAGACAAATGGTTAACATCAACATTTGGTTTGAAATGAACCCGCTCATTTTCATTGTTGTTATAAGCATAAACTTCTTGTTGTTGATTGTAAACCTTGTCATAATTATAGTACGAATGTGGTCCACCACACTTTTCACAAGTCTCTTTTAAGGCATTCACATGTGTAGTGGGAGGGTTATCTCTTAAAACAAGGTGTTTCACAATTGAAGTAAGCTCCTTAATTTGATTAGTCACCTCATTATCACTAGCACTAGCTATTGTAGTCCGTACACTTTTTGTTTGAACTTTTGCCTTGTTTTCAATTATTTCCCAAGCCTCGTTCATGGATTTCACAAGAATATTATACCCCGCGGCACTATTAAGTGAGTCTTGGTCATTGAGAGTTAAACCATTGTAAAACGTATTGATTTGATGCACTTTTATAAAACCATGTTGTGGACATTTTCGTAAAAGCTCCTTAAAACGGTCCCAAGACTCACTAAACGTTTCCCCATATTTTTGTTCAAAGGTAATGATGTCATTCTTTAAAGCGATGGTCCGTGATGGTGGGAAAAAGTAGTTAATGAACTTGGTCTCTAAATCAATCCATGTGGTAATACTTTGGGGTGGTTCCTTATCAAGCCAAATCCGGGCTTGTCCCTTGAGGGAAAAAGGAAAGAGTTGTAAACGAATGGCCTCTTGTGGCACCCCATTGTATTTGACGGTGTTTGCCAATTGTATGAAACGTTTGATATGAGCGTGTGGGTCATCATTAGTACGGCCTAAAAATGGTGTAGCGGAAACCATTTGAATAAAACCCGTATTAAGTTCAAAATTATTTGCTCCAATATCCGGCACCACAATCGCGTCATCGTTTCCTTCAACGTGAGATTGTAGAATCTCAATCATTGGTCGATTATCCGTTGCCATCGTGTTGTTCAAAGCTCGATTCCTGGGATCGGCTTGATTGACGGTCTTTTTGTTTTTCTTCTTCTTCTTTTTGGAAGAATTAGAAGTATTTGGTACACCAATCGGTATGTATGTACGCGCGCGAGTGCGCATACAATTAAAATCAAGGAATGAGGTAGGAGACCTCGATCGACTTTGAGAGGAAAGGGATTATCCCTCTCGAGGTGAAATATTAAAAAGCTACAAAAATATATATTTAATACTACTTGAGTTGGCAAACCAATAATCGGTCGTCCCTCTCAATATACGCACAAGCAAGCGGGGAAACAAGGTGACACAAAGCACTGAAAAACCTTTTTCCTTAGACGGCCTTTTATAGCGTGTCACCTTATACCCACCTTATAGTTTGTATAAATCGAGTTCAAACTTCTTACTAGTATTTATCTATTTTGCCCTTTTTCTCGTTTAGGATTCGAATACAATAGTTAGGTGATGAAATCCCAACTAAGGTCTTATTTGAAAGTAGGTAAATTAATTGTGCTACGTAATATAATATAGTAACAGAAAAATCTTTTTGTATTTTTTTAGAAAAAAATATATTCACAATAAAAAGCGAAAGAAATCGAAATAAGAAAAATAACAATAATACGTAATATTTTTGGTGTAATACTTTAAGAAAAGTATTACTTTTGGATTTTTTAATTTATTTTTTGGTGCAAATCTTAGGAAAGAGTTTGCTTTTGTGATTTTTTAATTTTTTTTGTATTTTTAATTTTTGTATTTTTTTATGTTTTTGATTTTTTAGCAAGAAAAATAACGTTCAAAATTGAACGGATCCCAAAATCCAAATCGTCTCACGAAATCGTCAATCGTAACGAGCAAAGCGGCAGCGGCGCCAATTTAATTTTGGTAATTTAATGTTGGTAATTTTGTTGCAATTAAGTTCGTTTTCCTCGACTCACTCGAATTGATTTCCAATTTTAACGTGGATTAATTGTTTTTGGTGAATAAAACTTTTTGGTATTTAAAAAACTAAAAACTATTTAATAGAAAAAACTAATTAATCTAATTAAAAAGAAAATAAGTAATTAAAAATACTTAATTAAAAACTATTTAAACTATTTTAAACAAATGTGAAAACTATTTTAAAAATAAAACTAATATTAATTTAATCTAATTTAAAAGTAAATACTTTTATACTATGAAAATTTTTAAAACTAATTAAAATAATTAAAAAAAATCTATTTTAAAAATTATAAACTATTTTAAATTAATTTAAAAACTATTTTGAATTTAAACAAAATTTAAAAACTAATTTAAAAAAAAAACTAATTTATAAAAACAATTTTAAAATTCTAAAAGTAATAAAAATATTTATTTTGTTTTATATTTTTTTTAAAACTATATAAAAGAAAACTATTAAAAACTTTTAATTAAAATTAATTAAACTAGAACTTGTAATAAAACTAATTAACTAAATCTGACAGTTAATTAACAAACCTATATTAGTGAGATAAGGTGGAATAAAGCTCAAAAGATGTCCTAGAACGGATGGATAAAGCGTTGGGCTGTTGAACGTGAGGTCAAGGGTTCGAGTCCCGTAGGGGACGTTTTTGGCTTATTAATATTTTTATTTTTTTATTTTTGGAATATGTGAAACAAACAGACCAAGTGGATCTGTTGCTAAAAACAGCTAAAATCAGTAACTATATAAAACCCAAATAAGCATATAAAACTTAAGCAGCAAACAAAAACAGCTAAAATCAGTAACTATATAAAACCCAAATAAGCATATAAAACTTAAGCAGCAAACAAGCAGATAATACTCAAACTCAAAATTAAGCAATACAAACTTAAACTAACTAAACCAAACTAAATAAGAAAATGAAAATAAGCAAATAGACAAAAATAGAAAAGAAGCAAATCTAGGCTTAAACAAAATCAAATAAGCTAAAAAAAATCCTAAATAAGCAAATCAAAACATAAGAAGTTAAAACTGAAAATAATAAGCTAATAGGTCTAAATCTGAAAGTAAGCAAATCAAAACCCAAACTCAACAATATAAGCATATTATCCGCAAATCAAACTAAACAAATCAGGTTCCAAACCAAACAAATTCAAATCAAAATAAGTAAACTAAGCATATCCAAACAAACTCAATACCAAAAACAACTTAACATAAGCAGATTACTCAAATAAAACTCAAAACAGTAAAATCAACTAAACAATTAACAACAGATAAAATTATATTACTCTAAAACTTAAAAATAAAAGAAAGTAAAACCTGATGGTGAAAACCTTTGGGAAGAAGGAAGGCGCTGAACCCCCTTTATGAACCGAATCGAAATTAACTCACCCAGACATCATCATCATCACCGAAACACATCAAGTACAACAACTTCTTCCAATCAAATTTTATTTAACTTCCCAGTAGTGGAAATTAATTTTAACCAAATTTATTTTCACTTTTATTAATTAAAAACAAATTAAATATTAAATTGCAATAAACTTAAGCAAATAAAATGAGACAAGATTAAACTGTAAATAAAATTTTATTAATAATAGAAATTCATTACAATACTTTTGAAAAAGAAATTACAATTCATCTCAACTATTTTGCATAATAAAAATAAAATAAAATAAGGCACACCATTATAGTTTTGATAGGGGGTTTTTATAGAAAAACCATAAAAACTTTCTTGTGAAACTTGGTGAGCAAGGTCTTCAATCTTGGCCTCTCTTTTCTTCTCTCTTTCTTCATTCTTGATCAAACGGTTGTGGATGGCTTCTCGGTCACATGGATTGCCAGCATGGAATTAATTGTGCTAGTTGTGTTTCCTTGAGGCTGAGATGTCCGTAGATGATTGCTGATTTGGTGGTGGTGAGTTGTTTTAAGCCAATCACATGCAAGGGAGAGGGCCACGTAGATTCAGAACCACATCATGTTCATCTCCAAAAAACTTGGGGGATTTAATTCCTAATCGTGTGAATCACATGATTTAAGCAAAAGCCCCAATTTTCTTTGATGTATTTTTTGTGAATAGGTAAATTAGGGTTTGGAGATTGGGGTAAAAAAGAAAAGCCTGTGTTTTTGTTTTGGTGAGAGAGAGGGATGACATTGTTTGTAACGAAAGTGTGGGTGAGGTAAAAAATGTTTTAATAAAACGTGTGTGAGTGGGGTAATAAAATGATTTGTGTGAGTTGACCAAACATTTTGACCTAGCATTGTTTGTTTCCTCCGTTTGTTTTATTTACCAAGTGGGCTTGGCCCAAATACTCCCTCCGTTTATTGTTTATTGTCAAAAGGTAATGGGCTTGGGCCCATTTTTTATAAATCCGTCCCATAGATCTATTATTTTGGGCTTGGTATGGCCTTTTAACCAAAATTGAATATTTTTAGCATCCTTATTGGGCTTTTGGGCCCAATACCCAAATGTGGGACCCACTTGGCCCAATTAACTCCAATAATATTAAATCCACTAAAAGCGAGCTCGATTTGGCTTTGATGATCTTTTCTTTGAACTCGTGTCAAATTTGCTGGTTTTCGTGATCTTTGGCACACTTTTGGTTCTTTGACTTTGTCTTTGTCTCTTTATTGGACATTTCTTCAACATTTGACCGTGAAATCCTGTGTTTTCTTTCCTTTTGATATTTTGTACCTATTTCACACAAAAACACAAAACCACGCGTAAATCCGACTTTTACGATATTAAACACATGATTAGGTCTTGTTTTTCCTTGATTTTAGTGGCAAAAGGATAAGTGTTTACACACTTATTAATCGTACCCACAATTGAAGCATTAGATCGTAGTGAACGATCGGACTCCAGATCGTAGCCACAGATCGCAACCACAATCGTAACAAGTCGATCGTAGCTTAGATCGTGGTGAGTGATCTTAGTCTTGATCGCAGTAATGGATCGCAAGTAGAAACCATAGGGGTTTATGCGATCACACTTACTCGATCGGAACAAATGAAAACCCTTAAAAAAGTTACGATGGAATACAATAAGCAAATATGCCGAACAAAATAAGTACTTTAACAATAAGCAATTACCAAAAACTTAATTAAAACAATAATAAGTAGAACTAAATAGCACAAATTTAAAAAATTTCAAGACACAAAATAAGCAAACTTTATAAAATAAACTAAAAGGTTAAACTTTTAAGAAAACTTAAAAGACAATAAGCTAGATATGAAATAAGCCAAAAAGCATAACAAGCTTAAAGCGTAAATCGTATAAAAACTTAGATAGGAATAAAAAGATAAACTTTTTAATAAAATAAGCAAAAAGATTAAGCAAAATGCATACTTAATCCGAATCAAGATCAAAATCAAAAACAAGAAAAGTAGAATAAGATGGATAATGAAAAGCATGATTAAAGGAAAAGATTAAACAATTAAAAGTAATGATTAAAACTTGCAAATTTAAGGTGCAAGACAAGGAATTTAAATTGACAAGAAACTAAATGACATGAAAATAAATGGTGGAAGAGCTATGTGTCAAATAGCCAACACCTCCTAATGTGTCATTAGGAGTGTAGAAACTAGAAGGGGGGGGGGGGGGGGTGAATAGTTTCTCTTCGATTGGTGACCAAATTAAAATTTCTTTCAATTTGGTTTGTATCAAAACTATCTTTTACTTAAAGCTAAGTTGCATAATGATTAGGTTCAATTGAAATGCACTAGCAAGAATAATAAGCAAGTATAATGATAATGAAATAATTAAAGAGCAAGGAAGGAGACAACCTAGTGGGAAGACACCAAGATTTATAGTGGTTCGACAACGAGGCTCTATCCTCGTTTCTACTCCACTCCTCAAGTACACCTACTCGAGATTTCCACTATATCCACAAGCTCCCTTCTCGGCGGAGAAAACCTTACATCGTTGCTTACATTATTTTCCGACACTAAGCTAAATGTCGAGACCTAATCTTTAGCTAGGACCAATCTACACGACGTTGCCTACTTCACAATTTAACGACACAAGGCTAGATGTCGAGTTCTAATCGAAAGGTAGAACCAATCTTCACGACGTTGCCTACTTCACCATTTTACGACACAAGGCTAGATGTCGAGTTCTAATCGAAAGCTAGAACCAATCTTCACGACTCTTCACTTTGAAGCTAAGTGAGAACTTCACACAACACAACTACTAGTCACTTTAAAGTTTAGTGAGAACTCACAAGACACAACCACATCACTTTATAGTTTAGTGAGAACTCCTAATAAAATCTATTACAACTCAACTAGACTTATCCAAGTACACACATGTAGCTTGGATTTACACAACACAAATCCAAGCAAACACATATGCAATGGATGTACACTACAAATCCAAGTATCCACAAATAACTTGGATGAACAAAACTAGTCCAAGTATTCATAAATACATTGGATTGACCTAAAACAAAAAGGGGTATAATGATGAATATGACTAGCTCATAAATTCATCTTTATCACTACACTAGTGAGTGAGTGATCTTCTCATTGGACATGGTAAAGGAGGGGATCAAGAGGATAATCATATGTAAACATCCTTAACAAATTAAGTGATCATTTACTAATGATTATGCTATAGAAAATAGAAAGAGGGCTGAGAAAATCGTCCAAGAGGCTTGCTAGAAAATGAGATTTGACCCACTATTTAAAGGAGACAAAGTTACAACGGATATATAACGGCTACTATGCGCGGTACCTTATCTTATCCCGCGGTACCATATCGATAAGGTACCGCGTAGGTACTTAAGGTACCGCCACTAGACTCCGCTCCCTTTTTTGTCTTTTAGTGGGGTGGGAATATTTGAGGTATTTAAACCCTTCAAAGGATATTCTAACAGCATTTGGAATATGCCATTTTCAAATTTTCATTTTCCATTTTAATAAAACATTTTCTAAAAAAGAAAGTTTATTAAAAAGTCTTTTGTCTTATTAGCAAAATTTAGTTTTAAGGATAATCATTTTGATGATCACTAAGTATGATTAAGAAAGGTTAATGATATGATTATTACCTTGATGATAGTGTTAGTTAAATAATTCATTTTGTGTTTCTACACTAAATGTGTTGTATGGTTTGTTGTGATCAAAACTAAGAAAGATTAGTTAACACTAATAATGTTTTTAGGCATTACTTGCATTAACAATCTCCCCCTTTTTTATTACGACAAACGATAAACTCATTTACGTATAAGCACAAACTATGGAATTATTAACTAGTTTATCACTATCATTTCTCCCCCTTTGTCGTAGAAAAAAGGTTAGCATAAGTCTTTGAAGTGCATCGAACTTTGCTAGTAGCTCCCCCTTGGTGCTTGCTCCCCCTTGCTTGGGGCACCAAGTTTGTGAGCTAAGGTGACATGCTACACAAAGGTTAGTAGAAAGGAAAGAAACACCAATGTATATATGATCACTACCTACTAAGTAACTTGAGAGGGAGAAAGAGAAGAAATCTCAAATTAGAAGCAAGTATTTTGCTAAGTATGTCCAAAGAGGTAATTGACAAAATCAAACTTCAATAAAATGAAGATGATGAGCTTGTCAATGGGTTAAAGCTTTAGAATTGATGGAATCACCCATAAGCAATTGTAAAAATTTAACCAAGATCAACTCAAAATAGGACTAATTAGATAGCCCACAAATAACACAAAAGTTACAAAAAAAAAATACAACAAAGAGGATAGTCATACACATAGTATGAGTATCTAAAAGCAATAAATATGGAAAATAAACCACTAAGCATAAGCTAGTCTAATAGTGATATTTTCCAAGATTGCAAAAAAAATAAAACTAAAAAGACGACGATGCATCATTCGAAGTTTTGTCAACCGGAACGAAAACTTGAATAGGAGGTCGAGTGAGGAGGAATTCAAGAAAATTTAACTTCTCATACACATGAGCAAGTTCAATTTGTTGAAATCGTCAACAATCACACGAGGATCCATGATGCAACACAAAATCGTTTGATGTGGGTATGGCATCAAACTTAGGGTTTGGTGGTGGTGGGGTAAAGGGTTTGGGAGTGTTTTCACAATGCCTTGTGAGGTTTGGCAAGGTGGAAAGGTCATTGAGTTGGGGGGTATTGAAGGATTGTGGTGGTGGTGGAACATGTTCTTTTGCTCCGGTGATGGGGTTTATGGTATAAGTCTCATTCCAATACTTGATTGGAGAGAAGGTAGGGTTTTTGGGTGGTTTGGACGAAGATGGTTCATTCTTCTTAACCCAAACGGGTCGAACCGAGATTTTCGGTTTCTTTGAAAGCTTGGAAGAGGAAGCTTTGGGTGAGTGGGGTTGTGACAAAGAGATGTCAAGGTTAGGAATGTAGGAGTTAGGCATTGTGAGAGTGTGAGAATGATATCTCAAGGTTATGTGAGAATGAATTCTCAAGGTTGGGAAGGTGTGAGAATGAAATCTCAAGGTTGGGGTATAAGTAAAATGTAATCAAGGTAAGAATTTGAAAACAAAATGTGTATTGTCAAGGAATGTTTAGTCAAATGAGTAAACAAGGAATCTTGACTGGGAATAGGGTTTAAAGGTTTTGACCAAAAATTCGTCAAAAATCACATTCTGGCCGCGGTACCTTATATGTGCCGGCGGTTCCATATCACTAAGGAACCGCGGGTCCTTAAGGAACCGCGTCCAGAGGACTTTAAACTATGTTTTTCCTGGGTTTTGGGAAAAACTAAGACTTTTTCAAAAAATTGCAAATCTTGGATTTTTACCTCTATTAGAACCAAAATATGCTAGGGTTGCATAAAGCAACACATTCACAAAGAATGTCTTGACAAAGGGTGAAAAAATAATTTAGATATCATTTTGAACCAATTTTTGTCAAGTTTAGGGGTTGTGATAGATTTAGGTTCAATTTTAATTTCAAATTAATGTTGATTAGTGTGCACAAAAAGATAGAATCACACAAAGATAAATCCATAACACAACAACATGAAACATTCATTAATGAGAAAACAAGTACAAAGATAAGTAAAACTAACTAATACATAGCTAGCTTATCATTAAATCTAGATAGGTGGTTTTCTTTGGCTTGTTGTTGAAAATCTTTATTAAAAGAACTCCATCATTCATCTCCTAGGAGGAGGCATGGAGAACAAAGCAAGCAAGAAGTTTTGCAACCTCCTATGTAGTTCATACATGTCCATCCTAAGGTTATGGATGATGTAGTGATTGTAAAGACAACATGGGCAACTAGGACCATGAGTTTGTTGAAACCCAAAGTAAGGATCACCCAAGAGGAGGGAAAGAGGGACACCCAAAATTGGGATGTTTGAGTTGGGTGGAGGTGGAGGAGGCAAGTTCTCCAAGGGTGAAGTGGGTGAAAGTGGAGGCATGTTCCCCAAAGGGGAAATGGGTGAGTGTGGAGGTAAATCCTCCAAGGTTGGTGAAATGGGTGAGTTGTGAGGGGTAAATGGTGAAGTCACCAAAATGTCATCAAAGTCATTCCCAAAAGGAATGCTTTGGATTGGTTGAGGTTGTGTGGTCACTTCCAAGGGTGCACTTGGAGTGAAGGGTGAGGAAAGCTCATTCATTCTAGAATTGAATGAAGAGGGGGTAGAACCAATGGAGTGGTTAGTACCATGGGTGGAGGAGGTCTTGCATGGTGCAAGAGGTGGGGAAGGTGATGAAGAAATGAGGATAGGTGCATTCTCATTCTTAGGTGTATGGAAAGGTGAAGAGTTAGGCTTAGCTACCTTAACCCTTATTTTGAGTGTTTTTCTTGGGGTGGAGGTCTTGGAAGTGTTTGAGGTTTTGGTACACACCATGGTTGATTAGGGTGGTTTAAGGTTTAGGGAAGTATGTTTGATGTGTGAAGAACATGGCAAACAAGGTGGGTTTAAATGGTTGAGGGGATGATCCAAACTAGTAATGGGTTAAAATCATTTTAGGTGAATAATGAATTTAGATACCCTAGTTTAGGAAATGTGCAGTTTATTACTGAAAATCATGCAAGGTTTACACAAAATTAAGAAAACAGTGTAAAGCAAAGATGCTGTCGTGCACAGTGGCCGGCGGTTCCTTATCTAGGACCGGCGGTACCTTATCGATAAGGAACCGCGGGTCGATATGGAACCGCGACCAGAAGATTTTCAATAATTTCCCATTTCAGTTTTTGATAAACCCAGATTTTTCCCAAAGGTTTCACAAGCCAAAGTTAACTACAGATCATATTTTAATAAGCTAACTATCATATGGCATGCATAAAGCTATGTAAAACACAAACAAGATGGCATAACAAACATTAAGGATAAAAATAAATTGTAATCCAAACATGCAACACAAGTTAATAAACAACAAAACCAAAGTGTTAATAACCAAATGTTAAACCATCAAATCCAAACTTTGACACAACTTCAAAGTCTTCACCTCCTTTTCTTTCCTAAACTCTTGATCATATTTCCCAAATACTTGAACCCTTTTCTTGACTCCACTCGGTGTTCATGTAATTCTCCCCGGGTTCTAAGATTCTCACGATAAAGATGCTCCATACTGAGATCTTCAGGAACATCACTAGAAGGGTGACGAGGAGGAGCTAAGTCTTCAAAATCATCCTCGAACTGATTTGAGGATGGATAGGAGTTGCTCGAAGAGTCAAAATGAGAACTAGGACCGATGCCATCACCATCACTTGGTGGCATATCGGTGTCCTCCTCATCCGGCTCTTGATGGTCGGATTTTCTCGAACCACGGTCACTTCTTTGCTTTCGTTGATACGCCTCTTGAATAGGCAACATAACCCGTTGAACCGGGTGAAAGCGAGAAAGATCGAGTTGAGGAAAATCTTGACCAACCCTTCTAAAAAGGCGAGTGAGAAGCATAGCATAAGGGAGGTTTGTTTTGGGTTTGGAAAGAGCATAATTTATACGTCGAGCGATGTAATATGCAAGATTGTACTTGGTGGAAGTAAATAGGCAAAACAACATATGCCCCATGCAAGTCGGGATATGATCCCGGTTCCCACCAAGACAAAACACATTTTCCCTAAGGATGTTTGCCCATTGGAGCATATAATCCTTAAGGTCGCTTGAGAGCACTTCATACCTATTCACATTTCACACATTTGTATGAAGGCTTCTCACAACGTTTCCACTACGCTCTTTCGTGATGATTTCAAGGATGAAATTTAGATCAACTTCGGTGGTGTCATTTGGAGGCTTGTCGTTTGACTCCAAGAGAGCATCTAGTCTCCACATATCCGTGAAGCGACAAGTGCCTTCAAATGGCACACCAAGAATATCACCAAAGTCATCGAGGGAATATTGAATGATTTGACCATTCAACAAGAAACGGATAAAGATTTGGTCGTTGATTTCAAGCATGGAGTAAGTACTAAAGAACTCAAGAAGGAACAAGGGATAAATTACCTCGTCTATGTAAAGCAAACAATCAAACCCAATTAGCTCGAACATAGAGATGATATAATTATTTCCCGCTATTCTTGAGTCTACAATCCTACCCTCATGGAAACAACGAGAGGAAAGGGATGGAAAAGCGTTTTGGAGTTGAGGGGAAACAAAGGTTTGAGAGATGTCGGGCATATAATCTCTAGTGAATTGATGATCTTTGTGAAA
Source organism: Glebionis coronaria (assembly GCA_025667525.1). Taxonomy (NCBI): domain Eukaryota; kingdom Viridiplantae; phylum Streptophyta; class Magnoliopsida; order Asterales; family Asteraceae; genus Glebionis; species Glebionis coronaria. The sequence continues at coordinate 332,074 of JANFOE010000139.1, read as the reverse complement.
TTGAGAAGGCATGATTAAGTACCTAAATACAAACACAAGACAATATTTCTCCAATCACTCATATGAAAATCAAAAAGGAAAACGAAAAATGAAAATGTGTTATATCAATTTCTTGACAAACATAGGATTGAATCCATATCATTTTCATGTTCACAATGTGTCTATTCCATCATTAACCAAGAACACATGATCTATGTTAGATCAACAATGGATTAGATCATTGGTTTTTCAAAACAAGGTTTTTAGGTAAGCATTAACAATGTCATTACCTACTTGTTCATGGGTTCATCTCAAATCCATAATTCAACCAAAATCATTTAGCCTAAATTCGAATTTGTTCTATAAGTGGGTTTTAGTGAAATCTTAATGAATATCAACCTAAGGAATCATAGTAAGATTACCATGTCAACCTACATTCCCATTAAGGTTTTAATTCAATTTCAATTTTAAAATCCCCAATTATGAAAGGATGAACCCTAGAACAAAATAGATGAAATTGAAAGAAAATACTTACAATTAATTGATGTTAGATGAAGGATGAGTGAAACCCACAACTTGGAATCAATTAATTTGAGTGATTGAAGGTTTTGGAAGCTTCAACAATGGTGGAAAAGGTAAAACCCGTCGGCTGTGTGTTATTGGGAGAGAGAGAGTTTGGTTTGAAAAAGAATAAAAAACACAAACTGGCACTCTGACAAAAGTTACTGCCCGCGGTACGTCATCGATAAGGTACCGCGGGTTTGAACCGCGGAGATAAGGAACCGCCTACAGAGGCAGGTTTCTATCTCTGAAAAACGCCAAATTTTGAAAATACAGTTTTTCTAAAATACTTAAAATTAAATCATGAGCCTTTTAGAATATCATTGGATCATCATAACACTAAGCAATATGCCTTAATGAAGGATTACGAGTTAAATCAAGATCGAAAAGAACCGAAACGGACAAACGACTACTCGTAGCAAAATGACTAAGTGGAGAGAAGTCAAGAGAAGTGAATCAAGACTAGGATCAATGCTCAAGGGATTAATGATAATCTTCAAGTAGTAGAAACGAAGAGCTTGTGTCATATATAGTGGTTTAAGACGTGCCTTTCCGGCGAAACGATAAACGGCTTTGGTAATGAATAAGCACAAAGCAATTATTCAAGTCTAAACTAAGATCACTTTCAATAATAGTCTTAGTCTAAACCAAAATATGAGCAAAGTATTAATTCACTTTCTCTCCCACAAAGGGCCTACTAACCGTATGGGTGCAAACTATGGAAATCATGCTTGATACTTTAAGCTTCTACTAACTCACTCTACATCACCATAGTGAGTCAAGTATCCAAGCAATGAAGGTTTGATAGGATAAAAGAAAAGAAACACAAACCACAAATAAATGTCAAGGCAAGGATGCCGAGAACAAGCACATAGTCAAGTAATGATCAAAAGAATGATCAAAGGGCGTGTGGAAGAACGAGAGCGTACCTTGGCCACAAAGAGCAATCCATGAAGGAATAAGTGCTATGCCCAATCAATGACTATGATGAGTACTAAGTCTTCAAGGACTAGTATCATTCCCAATCATCTTGGTATCATTATTCAAAGATGTTAAAGATCAATGAAAATGATTCTTATACAAGTGCAAGTAACTCAATCCACAACCAATAAATTGATTGATCTTCATGAGTACCTACACAAAGCAAGATGCAAACTAGTAGATACATTTCAAAAGTATATCTAAAATGCATAAAGGCTACTAATCTTAAGTGGGATGCAAAGTTATCAATTAAAAGACCTATTTTTCAAAGAAAACATAGTTTTGACCAAAGAGAAACTTTAGTACAACTAGACCTTCTAATTTGAGGAGACAATGGATCGATCCAAGTTTTAAAGTACAATATACTTCAAAGATCTTGAGTGACAATTGCTCTGATACCAATTGTAGAAACTAGAAGGGGGGGTTGAATAGTTTCTCTTCGATTGGTGACCAAATTAAAATTTCTTTCAATTTGGTTTGTATTAAAACTATCATTTACTTAAAGCTAAGTTGCATAATGATTAGGTTCAATTGAAATGCACTAGCAAGAATAATAAGCAAGTATAATGATAATGAAATAATTAAAGAGCAAGGAAGGAGACAACCTAGTGGGAAGACACCAAGATTTATAGTGGTTCGACAACGAGGCTCTATCCTCGTTTCTACTCCACTCCTCGAGTACACCTACTCGAGATTTCCACTATATCCACAAGCTCCCTTCTCGGCGGAGAAAAACTTACATCGTTCTTACATTATTTTCTGACACTAAGCTAAATGTCGAGACCTAATCTTTAGCTAGGACCAATCTACACGACGTTGCCTACTTCACAATTTAACGACACAAGGCTAGATGTCGAGTTCTAATCGAAAGGTAGAACCAATCTTCACGACGTTGCCTACTTCACCATTTTACGACACAAGGTTAGATATCGAGTTCTAATCGAAAGCTAGAACCAATCTTCACGACTCTTCACTTTGAAGCTAAGTGAGAACTTCACACAACACAACTACTAGTCACTTTAAAGTCTAGTGAGAACTCACAAGACATAACCACATCACTTTATAGTTTAGTGAGAACTCCTAATCAAATCTATTACAACTCAACTAGACTTATCCAAGTACACACATGTAGCTTGGATTTACACAACACAAATCCAAGCAAACACATATACAATGGATGTACACAACAAATCCAAGTATCCACAAATAACTTGGATGAACACAACTAGTCCAAGTATTCATAAATACATTGGATTGACCTAAAACAAAAAGGGGTATAATGATGAATATGACTAGCTCATAAATTCATCTTTATCACTACACTAGTGAGTGAGTGATCTTCTCATTGGACCTGGTAAAGGAGGGGATCAAGAGGATAATCATATGTAAACATCCTTAACAAATTAAGTGATCATTTACTAATGATTATGCTATAGAAAATAGAAAGAGGGCTGAGAAAATCGTCTAAGAGGCTTGCTGGAAAATGAGATTTGACCCACTATTTAAAGGAGACAAAGTTACAACGGATATATATCGGCTACTGTGCGCGGTACCTTATCTTATCCCGCGGTACCATATCGATAAGGTACCGCGTAGGTACTTAAGGTACCGCCACTACACTCCGCTCCCTTTTTTGTCTTTTAGTGGGGTGGGAATATCTAAGGTATTTAAACCCTTCAAAGGATATTCTAACAGCATTTGGAATATGCCATTTTCAAATTTTCATTTTCCATTTTAATAAAACATTTTCTAAAAAAGAAAGTTTATTAAAAAGTCTTTTGTCTTATTAGCAAAAGTGAGTTTTAAGGATAATCATTTTGATGATCACTAAGTATGATTAAGAAAGGTTAGTGATATGATTATTACCTTGATGATAGTGTTAGTTAAATAATTCATTTTGTGTTTCTACACTAAATGTGTTGTATGGTTTGTTGTGATCAAAACTAAGAAAGATTAGTTAACACTAATAATGTTTTTAGGCATTACTTGCATTAACAAGGAGGGTATTTATAGGGAGATTAGATGTCTTGATGCTTTCTTCCTTTTCTCGTCTTTACGTCTTTATAAATTCTTATACTTTCTCGACTTTTTCTCGAGATTAATTGAACCCGTCTTATAATTTCTTCATTAATATAACTTAAGTTCTTCGACTTCATTAAACTTCCGTCTTCAGACTTTTTCTTCGATAAATCTTCAGAATAGGCCTTGGACTTCCTTTCATTTTGCACTCTTGATCTTTTGACTTCTTCTTTTGTCTTTTTCTTTGATAAAAGCCCTTGAAAGCCCGTGTTTTCTTCCCTTTTCACATTTTGATCCTAAATCACAACAAAAACACAAACCACGCATAATTCCGACATTTATGACATAAAATACACGTTTTGGCTTGGTTATTATTATAATTAAATGGTAAAAAGATAAGTGTTTTCACACTTATTAAATCCCCTACACTTGACCATTGCAATGCCCTCATGCAACGCATTAGTTACAAAGCAAGTTTTACATTTTCCATCATAATCAATCCACCTTGGCCTTTATTAAACACAAGACAAGTAAAAAGATCAAAGACTTACCTTAGGGTTTTGGAATGTCATGAATGTTTATCACCCTCAACTTTCACGTTCCCCATACCAAGCTTAAAAACGAGATCATTGTTATTATAAGTTAGCAAACTAAAACAAACTCACGTGGCCTAATTATTCACTTAGACTGTGACACCCCGGGTAGGGTTAAAATATGCGGAAATATCCACGGTGATGTCGCTAGGGTGGATCGATAGCATATAGTCCAGAGAGCATAAGATAGAGAGTTAATTAAATCAGATTACATGTATGGTAAAAAAATAAAATAAAATTGTCTTAAACATGATAGAAGGTGATTGTTTATGTTTCCCAAATAGAACCCCTGACGAGTCCTATGATGCATATTTCTAAGATGCTGGAGACCATGCACACACCACGTACTAACTTCATATTCCTGTGCAAAACATACTAAAGGGGGTCAACATAAAGTTGGTGAATTTACAGATTTTAACAATTAATTAGTTTGGACATACATTAAGCATAGAAATAACAATGCACAAAGCATTCTCACTAAGATGTAGATAACATTTGTTTATTATTAGAAACTGAAGCTTAACCTCCGTAGTCCTCAACAGATGAGGACGTAGTGTCTTACAAAAAGACACCCATTCCAGTTCCAACATGGTATACGTCTGTTTTCCCGGCCAAGGAACAGTGAGCATGACTCACCCAGACGGGGATGGTTAATCCCTAATAGATCTATTTATAACATTTGGGCGATTTATAATAATTTAACAGTTTCAATAATAATCAATCATAATCAGATTTATATAATCCAGTTGTGTCCATTATGTGTTTGCATATTTTCTTTCCCAAAAGGGAAAGTTTTATCAAAAGTTTATATGGGGCTGTAAACTCACCTGGGAGTAGGCAATAGCTGTTTAGAGGAAATTGCAAGTTTGCTCCCTGTGGTTTGCCAAAATTGCATGTTTGCTCCCCAACTTCATTAAAATGCAGGCGGCCTCCCGGAGGACGAAGGTAATTAGCAACGATGCTCCCTGGAGTTAACTCTCGTTATATGGCTGTATTTTTGTGGGGGTAAATTTGTCCATTCCCTTATTAAATAAATCAAATCCGGTTTGGGTATATGAGCTTACCCACATAACTCCGGTATACCTTTATTTTTCAAACCGCTCGACCCCAACCTTTTCATATTCTATTATCTCCATTATCAGTCTTCCATTTTCATACGCCTCCCCAAAGTTTCTTAATCATGGATGATCCTGTTCCAGACTTTTTTATCAGACCCGAAGGTGAAGAATTTAACTTTGCGATATATGGTAAGAAGTTTGATACACATTGTTTAATTTCATGATTTGTTACCGTAAATGTGTTTAATTCGCCCTAATTACCAATTATGATAATCGTTATTTTCTATGTTAACAGATGTGTATGAACAATTGTTTAGCATCAAATGTCATTACTATCGAAGGTTTAGTGATGGTCCGAATATGGAATACATTGAAGGTGAGATTTGTTTTGTTGATTTGGTGAATAAGCATGACTTTAGTGATGCTATTATGAATACCGTTATGAATAGTTTAGGTTATGAGATGGACCAGCAGTTACTTTTCTACTATAAGATTCCACTTAAGACTTTAGAAGTTGGTGTAAAGCCTTTGGTTAGTGATGCTGATTACCAAAACTTTTTAAGTTACGTTCATTTGCACAAGGTTATGTATGTGTATGTTGAGTTAGTTGAGAAAGAAGATGAAAGTGAGAGTGGGTCTGAAATGGAAAGTGAGCCTGAGAATGACCTTATGGATGATGAACATGTAGTTGAGGATACAGAAGTTAACATGAATGAGTTCCATTTTGAAGTAGGTGACAATGATCCTATGGTACCTAAGGTTACTTTGAATGAAGATACCTTAGAGGTTTTAGATTTTGATTCAATGGAAAGTGACATAGAGGATGTCCCAGAAAATGCAAAAGAAATTGCACTCATCAGCCAAATTTTATGTAGGAAGAGAGTTTGCTAACAGAGATGTTGCTAAACAATTGATTAGAAGCTATGCTGTTGAGAGTAGGAGAAACTTGCATTTTAAGAGGAATGATCCAGTAAGAATTAGGGTAGTTTGTAATGGTGTTGTTCCTAGCAATAACCATAAAAATGAGAAAGTACAAGGGCCAAATGAGGACAGTGGAATAATTTCAGAAAAGGACAAAATATGCTGTCCATGGGTGTTGTACTTATCAAAAGGAGAAAAGGGCAAGTGGGTCATAAAAACATACACGGATGATCACCACTGTTTACAATCTAGAAAGATAAAATACTGTACATCTACTTTTCTTTCAAAACACATCACAGATCTGTTGATTATGAATCCAAACATCCCTGTTAAAGCTGTTCAAGAACAAATGCAGAAAAGGTTTCATGTTGCTATTTCAAGGGATAAAGCCTTTAGGGCTAAGGCAAAAGCAGAAGTGTATTTGAGAGGTGATGTTAAGGTTCAATATTCTTTATTGAGAGACTATGTAATGGAGTTAAAGAGGTGTAATCCAGATACAACTTGTAAGATTGATGTTTATGGTGAAGAAAATCATGAAAGTCCAACTAGGATGTTTATGAGAATCTATGTTTGTTTAGGTGCTCTGAAAAGGGGATTTAAGGAAAGTGGAAGGGAATTACTAGGTTTAGATGGTGCCTTCATGAGAGGACATTATCCAGGTCAAATGTTGACTGCTGTGGGGGTGGATGCAAATAATGGCATCTATCCTGTTGCTTATGGAATTGTTGAATCAGAAAACCAACATTCATGGACATGATTCTTAAAGTGTCTAGCTGATGACTTGGATCTCTACACCAACTCTAATTTCACCTTCATCACAGATAGACAAAAGGTAATGGAAATTCTTGTAAATGTTTAGTTTATTTGTGAGTTTTTTTTTATTTTTAACCAATCTGATGATTCTTGTAGGGATTGTTACCTGCACTTGAGAAGTTGTTTCCTAGTGCAGAGCATAGGTACTATGTTAGGCATATATATGAAAACATGAACCAGACTTGGAAAGGGATTGAGTACAAGGAAATGTTGTGGAAGTGTGCATCGTCAACAACTACTGTTTTGTTTGATGCTTTCTTCCTTTTCTCGTCTTTACGTCTTTATAAATTCTTAGACTTTCTCGACTTTTTCTCGAGATTAATTTAACCCGTCTTATAATTTCTTCATTAATAAAACTTAAGTTCTTCGACTTCATTAAACTTCCGTCTTCAGACTTTTTCTTCGATAAATCTTCAGAATAGGCCTTGGACTTCCGTTCTTTTTGCACTCTTGATCTTTTGACTTCGTCTTTTGTCTTTTTCTTTGATAAAAGCCCTTGAAAGCCCGTGTTTTCTTCCCTTTTCACATTTTGATCCTAAATCACAACAAAAACACAAACCACGCATAATTCCGACATTTATGACATAAAATACACGTTTTGGCTTGGTTATTATTATAATTAAATGGTAAAAAGATAAGTGTTTTCACACTTATTAAATCCCCTACACTTGACCATTGCAATGCCCTCATGCAACGCATTAGTTACAAAGCAAGTTTTACATTTTCCATCATAATCAATCCACCTTGGCCTTTATTAAACACAAGACAAGTAAAAAGATCAAAGACTTACCTTAGGGTTTTGGAATGTCATGAATGTTTATCACCCTCAACTTTCACGTTCCCCATACCAAGCTTAAAAACAAGATCATTGTTATTATAAGTTAGCAAACTAAAACAAACTCACGTGGCTTAATTATTCACTTAGACTGTGACACCCCGGGTAGGGTTAAAATATTCGGAAATATCCACGATGATGTCACTAGGGTGGATCGATAGCATATAGTCCATAGATCATAAGATAGAGAGTTAATTAAATCAGATTACATGTATGGTAAACAAATAAAATAAAATTGTCTTAAACATGATAGAAGGTGATTGTTTATGTTTCCCAAATAGAACCCCTGACGAGTCCTATGATGCATATTTCTAAGATGCTGGAGACCATGCACACACCACGTACTAACTTCATATTCCTGTGCAAAACATACTAAAGGGGGTCAACATAAAGTTGGTGAATTTACAGATTTTAACAATTAATTAGTTTGGACATACATTAAGCATAGAAATAACAATGCACAAAGCATTCTCACTAAGATGTAGATAACATTTGTTTATTATTTGAAACTGAAGCTTAACCTCCGTAGTCCTCAACAGATGAGGACGTAGTGTCTTACAAAAAGACACCCATTCCAGTTCCAACATGGTATACGTCTGTTGTCCCGGCCAAGGAACAGTGAGCATGACTCACCCAGACGGGGATGGTTAATCCCTAATAGATCTATTTATAACATTTGGGCGATTTACAATAATTTAACAGTTTCAATAATAATCAATCATAATCAAATTTATATAATCCAGTTGTGTCCATTATGTGTTTGCATATTTTCTTTCCCAAAAGGGAAAGTTTTATCAAAAGTTTATATGGGGCTGTAAACCCATCTGGGAGTAGGCAATAGTTGTTTAATATGAATATTCAATTAAAGCTCACGCCAAAGCTATGCCTAATCAGATAGTACAGTCTCAATAGATAATACAAAGAACATATATGTATGCTTATACAGATTTTAGTCAGTTCATTTATGCTACGGTATTTATCTAAATACCTGTGGTTCAAGTATCATCAATATTCATTTAACTTATCTGTATAAGTTTCATTTCTAAGTGAACACAAAATGTCTTACTTAGAATATTAGTCTGTGTTTACAACATATTTATTAGCATGTAGTTCAATTAACGTTCATACAACAACTTGTATATAATCTCATAATTAAGTAAACAAAAGATGTCTTACTTAAAATATCCGTTTACGTTCTATGACATACATATTAGTATATATCTCATTTTCATACGATGTTTATTTCCTAAAAATCTAGGAATATATATATATATATATATATATATATATATATATATATATATATATATATATATATATATATATATATATATATATATATATATATATATATATATATATATATATATATATATATATATATGTTAACCTAGGATATATAGGCTCGGCCCACCTCTTGGTTTCTGGTTTGTATTTAGCCCACTAATAAGTTATATATTGAGAGGATTGTAACAGATTAGCATTATGCAATAATACATACTTTCATGGTACCAAGAGACCATCGATCCTCTCCTATTTTTTCTCTAACCCTAACAAATATCTCTCTTCTCCATCCAGATCTGTCGTCACACTTTTAACCCTAATTCATCACAATGACCAACAGTAACCCACCACCACCTACCCTCTCTTTGGTTGATAAACTTTATGCGGTCCATAATATTAATATTTTGGTTCCCGTTAAACTCGATGTAGACAAGTTAAACTACTCGTCTTGGTCTTATTTTTTCAAGAATCATTGTTCTAACTTTGGTGTTCTAAAGCACATCCTAGGTAAAACCACTGAGGACACCACTACCTCTGCTCCTCCCCCACCAACGGATGAATGGCTAACCGCTGATTCCATCGTCAAGTCATGGACCTTCTTAACGCTTGCCGACACTCTTCAACGTCGGCTAATCAAGCTAAACCCCACCACTGCTAAAGCTGCCTGGGAACATGTTGAAAAAATATTTCTTGATAATAAACGCACACGCACTATCGCCTTAAAAGGTGAGTTGCGTGTTATTCAGATGGGCGACCTTACTGTCGATGCATACTTCAGTAAAATTGAATCCATTGTCACTCTCTTGAATGACCTTGGTTCTCCAATGAGTGATGATGACATCGCATCTTATGCCATGCACAGGTTAAATCCTAAATTTGCTAACGTAGCGGCCATCATCGCTCACAGGGTACCCTTCCCTGATCTCGACACCATGAGATCTTTGGTCACAACTGAAGACATGAGACTCAATTCCATGTCACAAACCTTCTCCACTAATACAACATCTTCGGCACCACAGGTCCTAATAGCCGAGACCAATGATTCTCGCGGCCAAGAGTCGCGTGTCTCTCGCGATACTCGTACAAATGCTCGTCCCTTTGAGTCCCAAGTTTGTCGTAATTTCAGTAGAGGTATTTGCAGATGAGGGGCTACCTGGAATTTTTATACATGATGGTCAAAACCGTACAAATGCAAATAAGATGCACACGGGTGTGGAAAGCAATGCAAAAAATGGTCATGCTAGTCCCTCCTATGCTACACGTCATGTTGCACCACTTGGAGCTAATTCACTAACAACTCCATTGGATAATAACCAACAACTCTTGGCTTTGCTACAAGCCCAACAAAACTTGTTGGCCCAATATGGACTCTCTCAACAGTTGGGTCAGGCCCAGTTATACTTACAACAACACAGCCCTTCGGTTTTGGACCCTAGGCCCACGTCCGGTCTTCTAGCTCCACCAGGTTTTGCTCAGCAGCCCAACTCATAGTCGACTCCACAGGCTTTGCTTGCTCGGAATCATTACGGTTCGGTTCAACCATCACCTATTCGAGGACAAGATCTACAAGGACAGGAAACATTTCTTCCCCATGCTTTCAACACGATGACCCTTCAAGATCCTTCCAATGCCAACTGGAATATGGACACAGGTGCATCCTCTCATCTTATTCATCTGCTGATAATCTTAGTACTGTTTTTAATTCTTTCATTTATCCGTCCGTCTTTGTTGGTGATGGGTAATCTATTCCTGTCATGAATACAAGCCATAGCACTTTGCCAACTCCCCATAAAACCCTTCCTCTAAATAATGTTCTTATTACACCTAATATTGTAAAAAATTTGATTTCTATTCGTCAATTCGTTCGTGATAATAAATGTACCATTGAGTTTGATGAGTTCGGTTTTTCTATGAAGGATTTCTGGACCCATCAAATACTACTCCGATGTGACAGCACGGGTGACCTGTATCCTGTTACTACCTCGACCCCTCCTCAGGTTTTTCTTGTGAGTCAACACACATGGCATCAACGACTTGGACATCCAGGAAGTGAAGTGTTGCGTTCCTTAATTTCTAATAATTATATTTCATGTAATAAGACTAAGTCTCCCGTGCTTTGTCATGCTTGTCAGCTTGGGAAACACGTAAGACTTCCCTTTTCGCTTTCTGAAACCATTGTTAAGTCTCCTTTTGATATTGTTCACTCGGACTTGTGGACTTCTCCACTTTCGAGCATTACTGGCATTAAATACTATGTCTTGTTTTTGGATCATTTTTCGCATTACTTATGGGTGTATCCTTTGCGTAATAAGTCTGATGCTTTGTCTAAATTTGTTCACTTTCGTGCTTTTGTGAAAAATCAATTTAATTTTAACATTAAGTCATTACAATGTGATCATGGTGGTGAGTTTGACAACAATGCCTTACATCAGTTATTTGCTTCTAATGGTATCACAATTCGCTTTTCTTGCCCCAAGACATCCCAACAAAATGGCAAATCGGAACGCATGATACGTACCATTAACAACCTCATCCGTACCCTTTTATTTCAAGCCCATTTACCACCCACTTTTTGGGTATAATCCCTTCACATGGTTGCCTACTTATTGAACATTTTGCCTTCAACCGCCATCAACAATGAAATACCACATGCTCGACTTTATAACACAACACCGAATTATGCGGATCTTCGTATTTTTGGTTGCCTTTGTTACCCACATCTCTTTCCTACTCACAAACTTGAGCCACGTGCAACACCGTCCATATTTCTTGGATACCCAACCAATCATCGCGGTTATAGGTGTCTAGACCTCAACACCAATAAAATAATAATTTCTCGTCACGTAAAATTTGATGAAACAGTATTTCCCTATGGATCCATGACACCTAACTTATCACCATCATACACCTTCCTTGACACTCCATCCAGTTTTATCCAACAACAACTTCGAACCACACCAATTATCACCACGCAACCTATTGCCAGTTTTCCCTCACATGAAAACTCTCCATCAAATCCCTTGCACAATAATACCACACCACCTATTGACCAACCTTCACCTACTATATCTCATGACTCAACAATATCTCCGTCCGATAATACCACAACCCAATCACTTACACACGACACCATGCAAACCCAACAACCCACCATAACCCAATCCCAACCCACTACTATTGCCCAAGAACCTGTTCAGCCCCATTCACATACCGGGTCAACTCATCCCATGGACACTCGTTTTCGTGATGGTACCAATCGTCCTACTAAAATTTTCACTCTCAATGTGTCCACTATTTCCACACTTCCCAAGTCTTACACCCATGCTTTTAATGACCCCAATTGGCATAGTGCTATGCTTGATGAATATAATGCATTAATTAAAAATAATACTTGGGTTCTTGTGCCTCGGCCATCATACGTGAACATTGTTCGTTCTATGTGGCTTTTTCGACATAAGTATAATGCAGATGGTAGTCTTAGTCACTACAAGGCTCGTCTTGTGGCAAATGGCAGCACTCAACTACCTGGCATTGATGTAGATGAAACTTTTAGCCCAGTTGTGAAACCGGCCACGATTCATACTGTTCTCAGCTTACCTCTTTCTCGACACTGGCCTGTTCATCAGCTTGATGTCAAGAATGCATTTTTACATGGTCATCTATCTGAGACTGTTTATATGCATCAGCCACCTGGTTTTTGGGATCCACAACATCTCGATCATGTTTGTCTTTTGCAGAGATCACTTTATGGGCTTAAGCAGGCCCATCGGGCTTGGTTTTAGAGATTCGCTGCTTATGTTGCTCGTGTTGGCTTTCATCATAGTCGGTGTGACTCTTCATTGTTTATTTATCGACAGGGGAGTAACACTGCTTATTTGCTCTTATATGTTGATAATATCGTATTGGCTGCATCTTCTACAGCTTTTCTTCAGCAGGTCATTGCTTCATTACATGCAGAGTTCTCTATGACTGATCTTGGCCCACTTAACTATTTTCTGGGTGTTTCGGTTACAAGCAATGCTTCTGGGATGTTTCTTTCACAAAATAAATATGCTACTGAGGTTCTTGAGCGTGCTAATATGCTCACTTGCAATCCTTGTCGCACACCCGTTGACACCGATTCCAAGCTCGCGGCTGATGGGGATTCCGTTTCTGATTCTACATTATATCGCAGTCTTGCGGGGGCTCTTCAGTATCTTACGTTTACCCCGACCAGATATATCTTATGCTGTTCAACAAGTTTGTCTCTTTATGCACGATCCTCGAGAGCCACATTTTTATGCTCTAAAGAGGATCTTACGATATATTCGAGGTACGTTGGATTACGGTTTACAACTTTATTCTTCATCGACATCATCATTGGTTGCCTATTCGGATGCTGATTGGGCTGGTTGTCCGACTACTCGCAGATCTACTTCAGGTTATTGTGTTTTTCTTGGCAACAATTTCCTTTCGTGGTCCTCTAAACGTCAGGTCACGCTCTCTCGATCTAGTGCCGAAGCCGAGTATAGGGGCGTTGCCAATGCTGTTGCTGAATCATGTTGGTTACGCAATCTTTTACGGTAGCTTCATACACCTCTTTCACATGCTACTATAGTATATTGTGACAATGTGAGTGTTGTCTATCTTTCTTCTAATCCAGTGCAACATCAACGCACAAAGCATGTTGAGATTGACATTCATTTTGTTCGTGATTTGGTGACTACTGGTCATGTTCGTGTTCTGCACGTCGCTTCTCGGTATCAATATGCTAACATCTTTACCAAAGGCTTACCTACTGCATTGTTTGAAGAGTTTCGCACCAGCTTGAGTGTTCGTTCCTCTCCCGCTCAAACTGCGGGGGGATGTTAACCTATGATATATAGGCGCGGCCCACCTCTTGGTTTCTAAATTGCATTTAGCCCACTAATAAGTTATATATAGAGAGGATTGTAACAGATTAGCATTATGCAATAATACACACTTTAAATATATATACACCTTTATACATTTTATTCCCTAAAGCAACGATATAAATATTTCATACAAATACTTATTAAGTTTTTGATATTTCCATAAACTATTTGATATTCATAAAATAATTTATAATTTACAAGTTTAATAATTTATACATTTGGTCCTTACGATTTCGTGTTTATTTAAGTTTTACTAAATAAAAAAATGTAATTAGGGTTAGGGCTAGTTTATGTTTTGGATTATAGCATAACTAGTCCCTCCATGTTTTTATATAAGTGAAACTTTCGGATATTACATGTTTGGTACCTAGGGCTTGTTAAACTTTCGGAAATTACATGTCTGGTACCTAGGGTTTCAGAATGACAAAGTAACTTTTAGAAACTTCCCAAAATGGTCCCTAGGGTTTAATTTGCCACGGATGGTATTTATTATACCCTAGACTTTTGGATATTTACATTTTCAGTCCTTATGTTTACTAGTTTATCAAAACAAGTTTCATATATTAGGTTTTAGTCCTTAAGTTTCATAATTTGTCTTTTATTTTAAAAAAATTTATAAGTTATATTTTATTATAAAAACTTTTATTTAATATTCAAAGTAGTATTTGGGCTCATTAAATGGGCTAGACATTTAATGGGCCATTTTATTGGGCCTAAATATATCTCAAGTCCACTAATTTATTTAAATGGGCTTTTAAATCAATTATTGGACTTTAATACATTTTTAAAGTCCTTTAATTAGTCAAATGGGCCTAAGTGAAATCTTAAGTCCATTAAATCTTGGATTAACATTTCATGGGCTTAAATAGTCCATTAACACTACTTCACATTTTATGTAAGTTTTAACTTAGGATATTCTTATAAGCTTGTCTTTAGTTTATTCATATTTAGTTTTGAATCTAAAATATAAGAATAAAATTATAGTTTGTTTTATGTGATGTACCATTTTAGATCTAGGTATGTTACAAGGTTTTATACAAGTCATAAGTTCTAATCATGAGCTTAAAACCCACGGCTATGATTACCATTGCTTATTAAGGTGTTTCAAGTCTTGTTTTAAGATTGCATGTACTTGCAAGTGTTTTAATATTAAGATCTAGCTATGTATATAATAAGAAAATAAGTCAAAGTCCATGTGCACCCTATATAGCCTACGGCTAGTCATTTAATCTTGGTATTTCTAAGATATGGTTTTAGCTAGTTTCATATTTACCATTTAACCACAAATCTAGGTTCTACATTTACATGCATGTACACTAAAAGACCATCTAAGTACACATATAACATTTTAATGATTTTTAATAGTCCATTTAACATGTAATGATACGTATTCCATCATTTAAACTTAGCACATAAATCATGTATACATTAATGACATATGCCGTGACCTTCTAGGTCATGATTTTCATGGTTCTTGAGTTACACATGTTTATTTTATGAGATCTATGATTATTTGTTAACCAAAGTCCCATAAAGTAAGATTTGTAACCCTTGTTACATTAAGTTTATAAAATATTTTATATGATTTTAAATCAAGCTTAAACATATAGTACTAGTCATGGATTTCTTATTAAAAGATTTTTAACCATGACTAATGGTACACAAGTATAAACCGTGACCTTTAAGATCATGGCTATTACCAAATCTTGATTTTTAACAAGTTATATACATGTGTTTATAGATGGATGATGATGCATGCAAGTGAAAATGAAGAAACATAAGGAGTATACCTTTCTTGCCTAAATGTTACCAAGGAAGATCTATATGAACAAGGGGGGTTAGAGATCTATTCAAGATGATGAAGGAGACTCTAAGTATCAACCAAGCCGTGACCTTTAAGGTTCGGCTAGGGCTTGGTATAATACTTCCAAAGATGATGATAATGCTACCAAATGATTTATGATTACTATGGGACAAAGATCTAGTAGACTTAGTGAATAAACTTGGATTTTTTATGGCTTATAGCCGAATTGTTTGAGAGAAAAAGAGGAAGAAGGATTGAGATCTAGTTGAGAGGGAATGTGAAGAGTGAGAGAGAGTGAGAGTTTTCGGCTAAGAGGGGGAGAGAATGCAAGGCAAGAGTGTGATTACCTTGGTAAGAACATTTGTGCCAAGTGTTGACACTTGTGTTTCCAAGGCATCCCTTCACCTTCCACATAAGGGGGTGCGTGTCATTCTTAGCCAAAAAGAGAACTGGGCTCATGTTGTGGGCTTGTGTTGGGCTAGCACCAAAAGGTAAAGGATTTAGGGCTAGTCCAAGGTGTGTATGAATGCCTAAGATGTACACATATACATAAATGGCATAAATACTTATCACAACATATTTCCATGTTTTGCTAAATGTTGCATTCATAGATTTGTTTCAAATATATGAATGGTTTATTATTTGTTCTCTTACTCTTATATACTATGTAATCTATCACAAAAACAAAATGATTGTAGATGTAAAAATACATAATGATAAGTTCACACACACATCTTATAGGGTTATGACACATGAGTGATTGTTCTTAAGATCTTTAGATAAAACATCATTACATAAAATCATGGTAAAATCATGGATTTTACAGCACCACCCCATTATTTTAGCTTTGTCCTTAAAACTATTAAAAACGTAGTTATCTTTTAATTGAAAAGATGAGGGTACTTGGCTTTGAAGATGTCTTCACGTTCCCAGGTGTACTCGGGGCCTCTCTTCGAGTCCCATCGTACTTTGATTAACGGGATGCGGCTACGTTTCAATTTCTTGGTTATTCTCTCCATGATTTCCACTGGTGTCTCCGTGTATTGGAGTTGGTCATCGATATGGACCCCCTCTAAGGGCATAACCAATGGTTCCTCGGCGTAGCACTTCTTCAGATTTGATACATGGAAGGTGGGGTGTATCCGACTTAATTGTGGCGGCAGTTCCAAACGGTAAGCCACTTCCCCGACCTTGGCTATTACTTTGAAAGGACCCACATATCGTGGATTCAACTTTCCCCGCTTTCCAAATCGTATAACTACCTTCCATGGTGATACTTTTAGCAGGACGTGATCTCCTACTTTGAACTGCACGGGTCTGCGTTTCTTATCTGAGTAGCTCTTTTGTCGATCACAAGCAGCTTGCAGTCTCTGCTTTATAAGGAAAATTTGGTTTGTAGTCTCCTGAATCAATTCAGGCCCAGTGAGTTAGAACTCACCTACCTCTACCCAACATACAGGGGAGCGACATTTCCTTCCATAAAGAGCTTAAAAAGGGGTGGCCTTGATGCTGGCGTGATAGCTATTGTTGTAGGAGAACTCAACCAAAGGTACATGCTCGACCCAACTGTTTCCAAAATCAATTACACATGCCCTTAGCATGTCCTCTAGAGTTTGGATGGTTCGCTCACTCTGACCATCCGTTTGTGGATGATAGGTGGTGCTCATATCCAGTTGGGTACCCAGGGCCTGTTGGAGAGCCCTCCAGAAGTTGGAGGTGAATCTATTGTCCCGGTCGCAGATTATTGAGACTGGTACCCCATGTTTGGTTACAATTTCCTTAAGGTAGGTCCTTGCCAACTTGGATAGGGAGTCGGATTCCTTAATGGGTATGAAATGAGCAGACTTGGTGAGTCGGTCGACTATCACCCAAATGGCATCATATCCACGTGATGATTTTGGGAGTTTGGTCACAAAATCCATGGTGATATTTTCCCACTTCCATTCCGGTATCTCAGGCTATATCAGTAAACCGGATGGCCTTTGGTGTTCTGTTTTGACACGAGCGCAAGTCAAACATTTCTGGACGTAAGTGGCGATGTCAGCCTTCATGTTTGGCCACCAATATAATTTCCTTATATCTTGATACATCTTTTCCGATCCCAGATGTATTGAGTATTTGGATTTATGTGACTCGTGCATGATTATATCCCTCAAATTCCCATAACGGTGTAACCAACTCCTCCCGTGTAAGCACAATGTTCCGTCCGCCTTTGGTTCAGTTTCTCTTTAGAGAGGTCGGTTCGAAGCATTCCCCCTATGTCTTCTTTCTAGAGGTTTTCGAGTTTCTGTGCTTGGATTTGTGCTTCGTGGATTTTCTTGGGCAGATCCAGATTGATGGACATGGTTAAGGCTCGAACCCTCATGGGTGGGTCTTTATCTTTATGGCTCAGTGCATCAGCAACTACGTGTGCTTTACCTGGATGGTATTTGATTTCACAATCGTAATCGCTTAACAGTTCGATCCAACGGCGCTGCCTCATATTAAGCTCTTTTTGAACTAATATATGTTGCAGATTCTTGTGGTCGGTGTACACTGTACATTTTGTTCCGTAAAGGTAATGCCTCCAAATTTTTAAGGCAAAGACCACCACTCCTTGTTCTAAGTCGTGGGTAGTGTGGTTTTCCTCATGCTTCTTTAATTGCCTAGAAGCGTAGGCAATCTGTTGGAAATACGTTTTTACGTATTTAGAAAGGATTGGTCACTCCAAAGATATATTCAAGTAATGGGCTCGTGATCCTATATGTAATCCATATAGCCCATATAGCCCACATGTAGGGTGGGCTATATATACCCCCTCCTAGCATGTTAGGAGGAGTTGGTCATTTGGTTATTTCACTTTTCATTTAACAAACACATCTTTCTCTCTCTACCTCTCCTTTCTCTCTTCTTTCTCTCTCTAGTTCTTTCTTTTCTATTCCATTCATTAGATAATTCAAACATTGCCTAAATCCTAAGAAACTATGGACCTACAATTGGCATCAGAGCTTTGGTTCAATCCTTGAATCGTGTTTTTGTTTTTGATTTGGTGGTCTAAATTTTTTTTTTGTCCGATTTGTTAATTTTTTGTCACGTTGGTCACATTTTTTTTGTCATAATCTGTTTTTCTTTGTCACTCAGTCCATATCAGTCAATATACTCAGTCCACTTTATTGGTTTATCATTTCAGGTCTAACTTTTATCTTGATTGGTCCATGATCATAAATTTCACATCTGGTTTGCATTTTTGGTTTCTGGGTAAATGTCTCACATACTTTTTGTCATCTGGCCTTAAATCTGTCCTCAAATATATTATTTTTTTGGATCTGAAATGGCCTAAAAACAACTTTAACATTGTTTTATGGTCATTGAATTTTTCTGGTAATTTTTTTGAAGATGAGAAGATAAAAACTGATCTAGAAAAACCCAGATCCTGGAAATACGAAAAACGTATTATGGATAAGATTTTCAGATATTGAGATGGTTACATTCAGACAGGAATATTGCGATCGCATAAACCAGGGGTTTCTACTTGCGATCGAATATTCTGATAGATCACATTTCGATGGAACCATTCCGATGGAACCATTGCGATGGAACCATTGCGATGGAACCATTGCGATGGAACCATTGCGATGGGTACCATTGCGATGGAACCATTGCGATGGAACCATTACGATGGAACCATTGTGATGGAACCATTGCGATGGGAACCATCGCGATGGGCAC
This sequence comes from Glebionis coronaria, assembly GCA_025667525.1. NCBI lineage: Eukaryota > Viridiplantae > Streptophyta > Magnoliopsida > Asterales > Asteraceae > Glebionis > Glebionis coronaria. The sequence continues at coordinate 312,623 of JANFOE010000139.1, read as the reverse complement.
ATCAGATTGCGATGGAATATTAAGGGAGCATGCTGTTGAAATTTTTTAACATTCCGGTGGAAAAGAAAACATTGCGATGATTGTTAACAAAAGTTATTGTGATGTAGTTTTTATTCATTGCGATGACCATGACATTTAAAAACATGACTCAAGACCTTAAATAACTTGACCAGAACCAATATAACTCATTTCCCTTATAACTCCACAACAAATCCACAATCTAACCTAATTCCCTTCGTCACCTAATCCCATCTACAGACACCTCTTTAATCAGATTCCAACAGAAAAATCATAAATATTGATCTCAGACTCATTTTTAACTGAGTGAATCGATCACTTTCATAACCTTTAAGATCCATCCTCACGAAATGAATATCATCATAGATTTAATATTGGGTTTTACCCATTTATTATTCTAATAATAATAAAGGTGTTTAACAAAACTGTTAAATCCTTTCTTTGGTTCGATTTGACACACAAAACGACATGCAAACACATTTACACCTACCCGAGATCCTTTATATGGATCTTGATGCATTCGGCATTGCAAACGGCTGATTTTTTCTTTGACAATCAAAGGAATTGATTTTCCTTGTGATATCAAAGATGTACTTCTTACCGTGTGTCTTGGATTCGGATGAAGTGATTGATTTAATTTTTTTGTGGTGGTTTAATCAGAAAGGTTATCTAAGTGAGATACGATGGATTACATTTAATCAATTTGTGGTTTAGATAGAAGTTTGGTAGATGAGGAGGGAGATAGGGCAGAATATTTGATAAGATGGGGGCGGAGGAAGTAATATGGATTAGGTTTAGTGTGTGGGGATTAATATTAGGGTAAAATGTTCTGACCTAATTTGTTAGGGTGTGACTTTTTTATTGCAACTTGATAGATCGGGTAAGATAACCAAAAGTTGACTCAAGATTTATATATCTTTCATTTGCAAGAATTGGGCCGAGTATTAAACTATGTGAATTAGTCATGCGCATGGGATGATCAATGGCCACGTGGGCATGTGAAGCATTTTCTTAATTGCAAATATTGGCACCTATGCATATGTTAGTATTAAGTTTTTAATGGGACTAAAGTGTGTCACTCTATATCATTTCGTGGCTATGGCAATTGTTTCTTGTTGGTCTATGGCAAATGTTATATCCGAAACTTACTATTACTATTATTAGTAAATTTGTTTATGGATAACATGGATAAATTTGGCCAAATTTTTTTGGTTAATGATTTACTTGGAAATGGACTTTGTATTGATAAAGTGACAAGACAAAAAGACGTGACGAGACAAAAAGACGTTACCAAGTGACAAGAAATATTTTGACGACACCAAGAGAAAAAATGGCTATATTTTTAGTGGTTACGGATTTTTTGATCGGGTATCCTTATTTGAAGTTGAAGACGGATTTTTCGAAGGCGTGTATTTATTTTATCGTCAAAGATAACTTGCTTGTGCTTAATCTTCGAATGACGACTTGTTTATCTAGTTTCCGGGTTCGGGATGGTTGGTTGATGACTCGGATAACTATCACTTAAAGGGGTTACATTGTTGTACTCAGTGTCACGCGCTTAGTCGACGTGGATAATTTCAAGAGGTGTTGTGCTTATAAACTTCTTCAGTGATGTATTAGGTACTTAGAGATTTCTCCACCGTTCCTCATTCAACAATTGTGCAAGCTTAAGTCACAACATCGAAGGATTCTTATTCAGTTTCACGTTTGATGTATCCGGTTCATTCTATCAGTGGTCACTTCAAATTGCCTACAAGGGGGTTGGTAAAGATAGCCATGGAGAGTTTATGAGTAGAGAATTCCGATCAGCAGCTGATTCTCACAAAAGACATAATTCATCTTATTTCTTATTCTCACGAGATTTTAGGTACATGTGCGTACAATTTATTGCTGGTTCTGAGTTTCGAAACCATCAAGGGGTAGAAGAAGACACATTAAACGCAAAACGAGTACACGTGATGAACTTCATACCTTCTTTTGATTTGAAGACATTCCGGGAAGACAATTGTCATAACCGCAGAGAAAATCAGTGTTTTAACTCGTGGCGTTATCAATCTCTAAACGGTACACTACTGATTCGATGTTTAATTGTTTTGATGTTGAAATTATTCATCATCATTATCCTATATGGAGAGATATGCACTTTCGGGACTTAATTGACTCTGGTGCATCTCCGGAAGAAGATATGTGCATTTCCGGGACTTAATTGACTCTGGTGTTACGATGTCAACTTCATGAATGGGATAAAGTATCTAATTCAATATTTGAGCTTCATACTTGGGATTGGTTTATTTTCTTCAACTATGTGGGGGAAGAAATGTCTTGATTCTTTCTAGTATGCATAACTTGAACTCTCAAGGGGAAGAAAAATTCAGAAGAATTATTCAAGAGTGAGAAGAGACGTTGTTGATCCACTTGGTGTGCCCCTTACTTTCAATCCCTCATAGCAACATTATCATGTTATATGATGGGGTTTGCTTTTTAAATTCCGTTGTGCGCTTAATTATTCTAAGCTTTATTGAAAGCTTTGAAGTTGCTTACGAGGATTGTCGGTTTAGGGGGAATCTATTTTAAAGCTTCTACATCAAGTTTATGTGGCATGAATTAGGGGGAAGTTAATTCAGAAGCTTCTCCTTAACAAGAATTATATGGATTACTTAGGTCGTGCCTTTACAGTATTTCTACTACAAGTTACTTTAATGATGAGTCGTTTTGAAGTGAAGACTTGAAGTCAAAGGCCTCAGAAGACATCATCAGCATTGGACTCTTCATGAAATCTTTTGTTCTTAATCATTATGTACTTGTTAGGAAAAATATTGTAAGGAATTCTACACGTCGTCCCATGGGGGAAGATTGTTGGAAATTCACTTTATGTGACGACATTTAAGAATTCCCATTAATTATCATAGTCACACACGCTTAGACTAGACTAGGAAACAATGTATAGTTTAGGTGTGGTGTGTGACTATATATTCCCCTCCAAGGCTTCCAAGGAGGGGTGTTGCTTTTGTTTCATTTCAAGTTTAATACATTTTCTTTCTTTCACACACAACCCTCTTATCTCTCTCTCCACCATGGCATTCATCTTCCACCACCACCCTAGACCACTGGATTATAGTAAAAAGAAAATCCACAATTGGTATCAAGAGCTTGGTTGATTCTTCGGATTGACGTGTTTTGATCTATTGATTTGGTGGTAAAATTTTTCTTCTTTCTCAATTTGTGTTTCTTTGTCTCAAAAGTTCTTTAAAAAATATAAGTTTTTATTTATCTTATTTTTATCAGTTTTTTTTGTTTTGTACTGTTAAAAATATCAGTTATTTTATCTTATTTTATCATTTTTTTTTGTTTGTTTTGTTTCGTACTGTTAAAAATATCAGTTATTTTGTTTTTGTGTCTGTCGGAAAAGAATAAAGATTTCTTTTAATACTTTCTTATCAAGTTTTATCTGAATTTGTGTCTTTGATTTGTGTTTCGATTTGTGTTTCTTTGTCCTTTTATAAAGTTTTTGTCCTATTCCGATTGAAAGATTTATTATTCAAATACCTTTTCTTTTTTATATAATTATTTCTGTCGGAAAGGGTTTTGCATTCCGACCATATTCCCGACCAGTATTCCGACAGTTGTTTCCGATCATATTCCGACTGGTGTTTTCCGACATCATTCCGACAGGACTGATTATATTCCGACATGTTTGATCTATACCGATAGCATTCCGATGGTTTGAAGACTTCAATACGCATTCCGATAAGACAATTTTTTTGTCTTATTCCGATAGCATTCCGATTTACATTCTGATGGTTTTTAAGTGTTACATTCTGATGGTTTGATCTTGAATAAAAATAAACCCACACCCTCGACTCTAAACTCAGAATCGACACACAAGAACTTCAATACCCTCTCGAATCAAGACCCTTGACAGCCTCGAACACCCTCACAAACCTAGGACCCAAACACAACAAACAATCCCTCACCCTAACCCTCGACTCCCTCACCTCTCGAACATAAACTCTCTCGACCAACAAGACTCAAACTCAAACTCATCAGACTCATCAAACCCTCATCAGACCTTAAACCAAACACAAAAGACTTGACCATAACACAACTACCTCAAACTCACGACTCGAACCCAACACATAACACTCAAGATCTTAGTTCATCTTTTTGTGTTTGTCACATGCAAGCCAAGATCAAGTAATATCTTTACACGAATACAAGAAACATATCATCATTGATCTTGTTGAAGTATATGCTTCAATTATTTTCGAACACAAATTATCAATCAAGAACAATGGTGTTCTGATTTTTTGTTGGTTCGGTTTATCATCACTGATCTATGTTAGGATCAATTTTTTATATTAGAAAATAAAGAAACTGTATAACAACTTTGTTATCCGTGTCTCTTTGTTTCGATCTAAACCAAAAATAAAACAAAAGTCAAACATTCAATTAATCTAAGTACACCTACCCGAGACCCTAACAGGTCTTGAAGATGAAATCGTTGTGGATCTTGGCTTTTTCATATGATTCATACATATTCGATCTGTTTTTCTCATGAGCTTGGACATTGGAGCTAAAACGTGAGTTGAAAAACATTGGATTTAAAGTTCTGGTTTTCAGATTTATTTAGGGGTGGAGGAATATATGAGAGGGGAGTAGGTGAGGATAAGTTTTTTAAGAGAGAGAGTCAGAGGAGTATTAATTTTAGGAGAGAGAGATATAGAGTCAAAGAAGGAAGGCGGAGAAAACAAGTTACAATATTGACAGTGTTATTTTATTTGTCTGGTGGGAGTTGTTGGTATATGGGGCGAATTTACCAAGAAATATTTATTCACGTTTTGGGAGTGTGAGGTTACAAATATATCCAGCCACGTATTTGTTAAATATTAACAAGATTGAAAGATATTTTGACCGAGCCACGTGGGCTTAATATTCACAAATGAGCCACAAGTAGTGTAAGAGGAAGCCACGTCTCCATCTACTTAGGGTTATAATGGGCTGTTGCGGGCTTGTGTGTATCATTGGTTTTGTTATGGGCTGGCAATTAACTTCAGGTATAGTGTTTTTGGAGTGGCCGTGTATTAACCTTGCCAACGAAATAATTTAAGTCCACCTATACCAATTACACTATAATTTTGGTCAAGTCTTTATTGAACCTCGAAAATAGAAGTCTATGACTTTAGTTTTCGTTTTTTATTTTGTACCAAATTTGTTCTATTAAGCTATAATCAGGGCGTGACAAAGAGACAAGTAACGAGAAATTTTTTTACCAAACAAGGATCCAAGAATTTTTCATCAAACTATCAATGGATTCGTTGTATTCGACTTTTCAAGAGGGAGAATCGCATCAAATGAAAGACATAGCTAGAGAAAGTGGTATCACTTCAGTTCGACTACTTCAGTCACATCTTATGACCATTTCATGGGTTCAAGGAGGAAGCGAATTTGTGACACTCTTTGGTCAAGATCATTATACATTCATCGACTTAATGTTCCTCAACGTGAACTACCTAGCTGAGCAACTTCACAACGAAGACTTTAATCACTCTGCATCAGAAACTTCATATAAGGCTCTTGTGACACAAATCACGCCTTTCCTCCAATTCAATATCCTCAAGTCTGACAATTCAGGGATATGTCGGTCATTTCTTCAATATACACAGAACGAGGTTAAATACTTCCGTGATAAACTGTTGAAATTTATGACATTGGTTTCGTCTTCGATTTATGAAAGATCCAGACTTCAGAAAGCGTATGATAATGGAGTGCAATAATCTATGATGCAGATGCAAGAGGAGAATGGTCATACGGTTGACAACTTGGAGCCTAACGATGGCAAGAGCACGGAATCAGGAGGACAACATGATACCAGTGGCACGTCAAGGAATGGTCACAAGCTCTCTTTTGATGACACCTTACCCGTTTATGACGAAGAGCCTGCGAACATGGTGTAATGTAATGTTGTTTATGATGTATACGCTGATGAAATGCCGCATATCGAGCATTCTGAACCTAATTATGACAAACATGGGATGGAAAAGAGTGATAGAAATACCACTTCTGATTCATCCTATGTAAAACCCGTAAAAATAAGGTCATAATTTAATTCTATTTTCAATTATTTTGAAGTATTTTATAACGTTAAATATTATTATGTTTAACGGTTTAAGTTGAAACCAATATTAAATATTTTATTTTAATATTTTGACGAGCAATGAGGACTACTAGTGATCGCGATACCGACGGATACCCACAATTTTATATTTTATTATCAATTGTTTCGATATTTAATATTTTCGACGATATCGTTTTAATTACGTATCGAGTTGTTATATTATTATTTTTCGTGTGCGTTTAAACTTTTAAGTATTTTTACGAAACCCGAGTCCCGTAAATATTTTTAAAATTGACTTTTAGTCATTTCCCGCTTTTTAACTAATATTTACATTTTGGACCACAACTATCACAAATTGGCAAAAATTACCCTAACTCCACACTATACCTAACATCTCCACTACCACATTCCATTTAATAAAGTCATTTAACAAAAAACACAACCAACTTTCTCTTCACCCTTGTTTTTAGCCATCGACCATTAACAACACAAACACCATGATCAAAATTTTTCTAGCTTGATCCAAGAGAAACCAAGAAAAGTCCCATCCTCCATTTTCAAAGGGCTACAATTTGGTATAAAATTTTCATACATGCAACCATATAAATTTTTCAAGAAAAGTTGCTTATGTTTGATCCAAATTTGTTGTATGCATGTGTTAGTAGTGATGATCAAAAGATTTTCATGCTATGTTTTTGTTAAAATGTTGATTTTTAATTTTTGGGTTTTTGTTTTTGATAATGATGCAAGTGTTAGGAATGGGTTATGATGATATTAGGGGTGTAGGATGATGAGAAAAGTTGTTGGAAATGATCAAAAACAAGATTTTGTAAGAGATTTTAATAGTCAATTTTGGGCAGTAGGTAAACTGAAAAATCCGAATTTTTATGTTTTGAAAATGACTTAACTTATTGCCTAGGGTTGTAGATAATTTCCTTAGCTTTGATTTGATATAAGGTAGAGCTTCTAGCTCAAAACGAGCGCGAAGTTATGATGTTTTGAATGATCGTGTACCGGGAGACGAGTGTCGACACAATCCGAAAATTGTTGTCGATATTTGGATCGTATCTCGGGGACTATAAAATGAGTTTCAAAATGATTCAAGGGCTGTTCTCAGGCTCCAAGTTTAGCATTTTGAGTCTATTTTTAGAATCAAGTGATGGTTTTACAAATGGAGTTGTTTAGAATGGTCAAAATGGTTTCGTAAGTCAAGGTCGCTAAATTGTCCGGATTTTGTGATTCAAAGATGAGTCGGGCAGGGAACTTTAGAAGTAAAATCTTTTAATAGGCTTTTGGGAGGACTTTCTACATATAGTAAGTGAGTTCTCTGAGTAGTATCATAAAAATTTGATATGTCTAAGTATGGGAAAACGGCTTGGACATTCGGTATGTTCCGGCAGATTTTTATTAAAGGCGTAGAATAATAAAATGAATATATAGGAGAGTGTAATAGTATCACTTGTATCGTTTTCTCTCGATTTTGTCGTGATTTTATGAGTCGAGTTTTATATTCTTATGTATGGGTTATTTCTCGAGTCTATTATTAATGAACGCACCTCATTTGATAGGTTGCGGTTCTCGTGTTTGAAAAGCATCATCTATCGTCGGCGATCGTCTCATTACCACTATTGGCAAAGGTGAGTCTATAGCCTCGCTCTATACTAGTTATTAAATGATTTTAAACCCGCGAGGGGGAATACATGTTTTATAAAATTAGAACACAAGATTTTTATGGTATGCTTTGTCCCTCTATGAATGGACCCGTGGTTGCCTTTAAATTGCATTAAGTGATTGCCTTTGTTAAAACCTCAATTATGGACCGTTAATTAACCTATGATGGGTTAACCGCTAGTACAATTAATAGATCTATGGGGGAAGCCGCCCCGGTTCAGTTTTTGTGGACTTGTCATAGAAGCTTAGGCCCGACCTCCACACTGTTTGAGCATATTGTATTCAGAAGTCAGGTACACGGCAATGTACCAATAATCTGGAGGTAACCGACAATTAATAAATCTCTCGTCTTATTAGACTGATATGGGAGTGTCTAAGGGCTCGGTTCCATGAGCTTATTGCAATTTATGCTATATACAATTATTATTGTTGATGCAAATTATTATTTGATGCTTATAAGCATGCCACAAACTTATAATCTTTGCTTGTGTTCAAATTGATTTCATAAACCTATAGATTCACTCGGCATTTTTGCTGATTGTTTTACTCACATGTATTTCAGGTAATCAAGAAGTGGAAGCTTGGAGGTCACGGGGAATGAAGTTGTACATTGCTTTTGTTGTTCAAACTCTTTGATTTATTTATCGTTCCATTTTTTAAACAAACCAATATGTTGTTTTAACTTATCTTTTGGTAACGATTACTTGGGACTACGCTACTCTGACAAATGTTTTAGGGACGATAAATCTAAAACGTCTCTTTTCGAGTCGTTCTTTATAAATTATGTGTTGTTGTATCATTGTTTAGCACCCAAAGATGTATTCCGCTGCGTGTAAATATGGGGGTGTTAAAGATTGGTACCAGAGCCATGAGTTATAGAGAACTAGGTCTTTTTCTAAAAACCTAAACTATAACTGTCGGTTTTATTTTTTTTAAAGAGTCGGTGCACATGGTTTCGCGTGACTTCAGGTTTAAGCTACTTCTGGGATTACAACTTTAGTATACGTTATTACGTATACCTTATTGCCGAGTAATTATAAATAAATACTATGATCCATTTACGGATATATATTTATATCTAGGATCCCTTTTATCGATATATATTTATGTCGTTAAACTTTTCGATAAAAGTTTATCATATATTAATGATTAACTTAAATAAATACAATGAATTTTCAAGATCTTTCTGTATATATTTTTGAAGTATTTAAATTGCTTTTATTGCAAAAATTTTATATTATGACCTTACATACCTTCATCTGCGTGCATTACTTTCATTATTTAACCCTTTAAGATATCTACGTAGATATCCAAATCGTCTTCCGGCTATTTGTGCTTGGACGTCTTGAAACGTAATTTCTTGACCATTGTGTAGCTCAATGTGTCCTTAGAATAGACTAACCGCTATTTATTGACATTTATATGTATCGACTCCGAAGTGTATTGTTCACTTATATCTCGGTAATGTCATCGTCATTTTATAAATCATCGTCTAGATTATGGCGCTAGATTGGAATACGATTTTACTTCTATAAAATTGTATCATTTGTTTTTCATTAACCTTCTTGCTCTCGGAACGCAACCTATGAATGTTCCATTCTTTTCTCGTTTTGTTTTTTTGTTTTTGACAATCGTGGCACCAAGGAGATTTGCCTACATTGCATTTTGGAATCTAAGTTACGAACGTCTTTCACCGTCTTGCTTCCTAAATTTCGTGTTGAATACCTTGAAGCATTTTCTGTCATTCATCATGCTATATTTTATTTGATGCTCATTACGAGATTTATTTTTCGTTGTTATAAAATCCACAAGACATGTGTGTATATATGTATATATTTTAAGCCGTTAAGAAGTGTCGAAAAATACACTTTATGCAGAAACTGTAGGGGCAGTATTAAAAGGTCAAAACTTAAAAGTAAAACCTGCGTTTTTAAAATAAAATAGTCAAACCTGCACAGAACTTGCAGGGGTATTTTGGTCATTTTACATTGATTTTCAAGTCTCGGGTAAAACTAGAAAGTCGTCTGAAACGTCGTTTTGCATCTAAATGCTTTAGACTCCGAGTCTTGGATATGTCGTTTATCGGGTCAATTAACCGGCTCATATTTAAAAGTCAAATCTGATAGAAAATCCAGAACATGAGTTTTAAATGTTTCTAAGCTGTTTTGAGTTCATTTGAGATCGTAAAATTTTAACGAATATTATTTTACAACTAACTAATACTAGTTGCATGTGAAAATGATTAAAAATAGAAACATTACAGGATTAGCAATTACCAGATTAATGGTGTAATTTAAAAACGAATAACATACTTTCTTAAAAGCGTGTTGTGTCGAGTATCTTACATAGAATACACATGTGAATTGTTTTATTCTTTTCATATATATGACTCATTTGTCATTCGATTTTATTTTATTTTCGTTTTCTTCTAACCTTCAACTGATTTGGGTTGAGTTTTGAAGTTTTGACTTCACATTCTTCGTCGATATTCTCATCACGTGTCTCATGGCGTTTTCGTCTAAACCTTATAACCTTTTGAAACCTTAACAACTTGTAACCATTTCATTGGTTGTTTTATGAGCTACTATTTGCCACTTTTTGCAAACCTTTGGCTACTTTATACATTGTCATACTGTCACCTTATTAATAAATCTGATATTGTTTTACGATTATTTTCACCAATTGTTTTTACTTTGATCTTATAAAATACTTTTTGTAACATTAAAAGTTGCTTATTGAGTATCTCACAAATTACTTGTATCCTATAAATTTATAAACTATTTTTAAATTCCATTTTACAAATGGCATGGTTTATATAAACATAAGAAACGTAATACTTTTCGACGAAATGAAGCACTGCATTGCTAGCCCTAAATTATACATGGCCTGATCACCTATGTCTAATTTAGAAGGAGCCATGCTAGGCTGAATAGTAGTCACCATAAATTTTTTTGATAATAATCAACTTTTTACTTGTATTCATAATAGAATAAAATAAAATGAAAAGAAGTTTTGAAAACCTTTATATTTTATGCAAGTAGCGCAATTTCTATGCATCCACATATGTTTTCTTACCTTTCGTTAAACGAATTACGTGATTTTAAGTACGTTTTTACTCGACGATCGCTTTTTCACTTGTTACTTCATTTTGTCTTGTAACTGATTTCTTTTGACCGTTCGTCTAATTACTGACTGTTGAATGACTTGAAAGTCTCAATGTTTTATCCTTCCTTCTCGTCCAATCTTCTTTATGCGACTGGGTAGATCTTTGGAATGTCTCCGCACGTGAATAATGAATTATCACTAGAGTGATTTCCGTATATCCGGGATGACGTCCGTCACTCTCGTTTGTCTCGAAATCCACTCTTGTGAATCGTGTTTTGACTTTTCTATTTAAACACTAACATCGTTCATTTGATTTGTTTTAATTACAAGTGATTATTAGGAATTTTCTTTTATTAAAATTTTTGTATGTAACTTATTTCCAATAATGTATCGATCACCGCTAAGTTAACGAGCTGATGTTGGTGAATTACCGACCGCACTAACAAAATTGACAACTTGTTTAATCTATTATTTCTTATCGTCTTACCATCGACGCTTTTATTTTATTATTCTCTTTAAGAATTCATACGACATCTGCTTCGTCCTCTTTTGTACCGCTGATTTCGTACTAATTGTTGACCATTATTTCCATTCGTATTCGTTTGTTATCTTGTCACATTTTGAAACCCGAATATATCCTATATTTATTTTGAAATAATAAACACCTTTATGTATTTCTACAAAGTATTATAAAATTTTTATGGAACTTTTATACATTTTCCAACGATTTTCGATTATCGAAATAACCATCACAAGTAAAAGGTCAAATTATTACATCATATTCTGTATAACTAAAACTAATGTTTAAAAAAATACAATTTTGTTCTACCTTTTGAACTAATTGACTTATCATACTTTACTTTAAATGTAATGAAATTACCGATTTAATTTATATTCCTAATAATGATTTAATTTGGAAATTATATCTTCTAATTGTAACCAACAATATGAGTTTAATTTATAAAATTCATGTCATTCTTTCAAAGTTTCTTAAGACAACCAAAATAAATTATGAAGCTATTTAACTTCTATTTTTAATATGTCATCTTTATCAAGAAAGTACCTCAACTGAGTTTTAAGGTAATACCAAATCCGGGACGGATAATTGTGACAAATGTTATTTTAATGATAATGTATAATCCATTCTTCGCTCTAATTTTTCTAGTATTGTAAATAATTATGTTTTACGGTTACGTGAGTCGAGATCCCTCGTCGATCGTTAACCTTAAATCATTTTACCACATCTTGTTCGTTTATGCGTTTATTAAAGTCATTTTTATCTCGTTCTGTTCCTCGTATTGAAGATTACTATTTTATTCTGAGTTTAAAATGAATCTCGGGAAGCAGTGTATAAGAAGAAACGATAAGTGTCACCAGGATTTATGCGTGTACTTGTGGAATGATTGAGGACCGAATCTCTTAATGAATGGAGTTAATAAATTCGTTACAACCTCGAGGAGTATGTTGAAGCCGACACCGCAAGTGGAAAGACTCTTGTGATCAAGTGGTTATTATCAAGGGTTCGTTCAAGGTTTTCTCGATGATTAACGATGGAAATCTATACTTGATGTTATTGTTCGACCTTTTATTTTTATGTACTTATGTGGTATGTGATCTAGTCAAATGATCGTAAGTTGTGAGAACTTGAGACGGCATCATCCGATGACGTCCGATCATGTAGAACATATATTATGTAATATCTTTTTGACTTTGAACGACGATGTTTATTGAGACTTTAATGCGCGTTGGCGAAAGTGAGGCGAGTTGAGCGCCGGGACGTCGCTCCCTTAAGGTGGTGAGAATGTAAAACCCGTAAAAATAAGGTCATAATTTAATTCTATTTTCAATTATTTTGAAGTATTTTATAACGTTAAATATTATTATGTTTAAGGGTTTAAGTTGAAACCAATATTAAATATTTTATTTTAATATTTTGACGAGCAATGAGGACGACTAGTGATCGCGATACCGACGGATGCCCACAATTTTGTATTTTATTATCAATCGTTTCGATATTTAATATTTTCGACGATATCGTTTTAATTACGTATCGAGTTGTTATATTATTATTTTTCGTGTGCGTTTAAACTTTTAAGTATTTTTACGAAACCCGAGTCCCGTAAATATTTTTAAAATTGACTTTTAGTCATTTCCCGCTTTTTAACTAATATTTACATTTTGGACCACAACTATCACAAATTGGCAAAAATTACCCTAACTCCACACTATACCTAACATCTTTACTACCACATTCCATTTAATAAAGTCATTTAACAAAAAACACAACCAACTTTCTCTTCACCCTTGTTTTTAGCCATCCACCATTAACAACACAAACACCATGATCAAAATTTTTCTAGCTTGATCCAAGAGAAACCAAGCAAAGTCCCATCCTCCATTTTCAAAGGGCTACAATTTGGTATAAAATTTTCATACATGCAACCATATAAATTTTTCAAGAAAAGTTGGTTATGTTTGATCCAAATTTGTTGTATGCATGTGTTAGTAGTGATGATCAAAAGATTTTCATGCTATGTTTTTGTTAAAATGTTGATTTTTAATTTTTGGGTTTTTGTTTTTGATAATAATGCAAGTGTTAGGAATGGGTTATGATGATATTAGGGGTGTAGGATGATGAGAAAAGTTGTTAGAATTGATCAAAAACAAGATTTTATAAGAGATTTTAATAGTCAATTTTGGGCAGTAGGTAAACTGAAAAATCCGAATTTTTATGTTTTGAAAATGACTTAACTTATTGCCTAGGGTTGTAGATAATTTCCTTAGCTTTGATTTGATATAAGGTAGAGCTTCTAGCTCAAAACGAGCGCGAAGTTATGATGTTTTGAATGATCGTGTACCGGGAGACGAGTGTCGACACAATCCGAAAATTGTTGTCGATATTTGGATCGTATCTCGGGGACTATAAAATGAGTTTCAAAATGATTCAAGGGCTGTTCTCAGGCTCCAAGTTTAGCATTTTGAGTCTATTTTTAGAATCAAGTGACGGTTTTACAAATGGAGTTGTTTAGAATGGTCAAAATGGTTTCTTAAGTCAAGGTCGCTAAATTGTCCGGATTTTGTGATTCAAAGATGAGTCGGGCAGGGAACTTTAGAAGTAAAATCTTTTAATAGGCTTTTGGGAGGACTTTCTACATATAGTAAGTGAGTTCTCTGAGTAGTATCATAAAAATTTGATATGTCTAAGTATGGAAAAACGGCTTGGACATTCGGTATGTTCCGGCAGATTTTTATTAAAGGCGTAGAATAATAAAATGAATATATAGGAGAGTGTAATAGTATCACTTGTATCGTTTTCTCTCGATTTTGTCATGATTTTATGAGTCGAGTTTTATATTCTTATGTATGGGTTATTTCTCGAGTCTATTATTAATGAACGCACCTCATTTGATAGGTTGCGGTTCTCGTGTTTGAAAAGCATCATCTATCGTCGGCGATCGTCTCATTACCACTATTGGCAAAGGTGAGTCTATAGCCTCGCTCTATACTAGTTATTAAATGATTTTAAACCCGCGAGGGGGAATACATGTTTTATAAACTTAGAACACAAGATTTTTATGGTATGCTTTGTCCCTCTATGAATGGACCCGTGGTTGCCTTTAAATTGCATTAAGTGATTGCCTTTGTTAAAACCTCAATTATGGACCGTTAATTAACCTATGATGGGTTAACCGCTAGTACAATTAATATATCTATGGGGGAAGCCGCCCCGGTTCAGTTTTTGTGGACTTGTCATAGAAGCTTAGGCCCGACCTCCACACTGTTTGAGCATATTGTATTCAGAAGTCAGGTACACGGCAATGTACCAATAATCTGGAGGTAACCGACAATTAATAAATCTCTCGTCTTATTAGACTGATATGGGAGTATCTAAGGGCTCGGTTCCATGAGCTTATTGCAATTTATGCTATATACAATTATTATTGTTGATGCAAATTATTATTTGATGCTTATAAGAATGCCACAAACTTATAATCTTTGCTTGTGTTCAAATTGATTTCATAAACCTATAGATTCACTCGGCATTTTTGCTGATTGTTTTACTCACATGTATTTCAGGTAATCAAGAAGTGGAAGCTTGGAGGTCACGGGAATGAAGTTGTGCACTGCTTTTGTTGTTCAAACTCTTTGATTTATTTATCGTTCCATTTTTAAAACAAACCAATATGTTGTTTTAACTTATCTTTTGGTAACGATTACTTGGGACTACGCTACTCTGACAAATGTTTTAGGAACGATAAATCTAAAACGTCTCTTTTCGAGTCGTTCTTTATAAATTATGTGTTGTTGTATCATTGTTTATCACCCAAAGATGTATTCCGCTGCGTGTAAATATGGGGGTGTTAAATCCTATATGAGTCATAATGGGGGAGAGATTGTTCATAATGCTATAGTACTGATAATGCCTTATGACTGCTTCATTAACTGATTCCGATTCCAAGATTAAAGAGCTCGAAACGTTAGTAGCTCAACAATCAAAAGATCTTGAGGATGCCAAATTAGAATTTTCCAAGAAAACGGACAAATTTGAAACATATTTTGAAAAACTTGAAAAGTCAAACGTTGTTCTTGAAAGAAAATTGGATCAAAAAGTATTAGATTCTAAAGCTGAAAAGGATAATCTTTTGAAACAAATTCAACTGCTAGAATCTAAGTTGGCATCCCAAGATAGATTGCTCAAAGAGAATTAGACTTTAAAAGCTCAAGTTCAGGAAAAGGTTTTTGCTATAGCTGCGTTGAAAAACGAATTAAGGAAAAATAAAGAAACTAGTGTGGACACTAAGCTTGAAAAACCATCAATCTTGGGGAAACCGCCTACAAATCAGTTCGTCAGACAACCGACCTTCAGACAACCTACTGCATTTAGATCTGAGCGACTACAATCCTCCGGACCGCGGTTTGCCTCCTAAGTTGAGTTGGTTCATCTTTCTAGACCAGTCACTCCAGCAACTAGGCCCAATGTGACCAAAACAGCTTTAGCAAGACCTAATCACATGATTGCCTCTAGTTTCTCTAAAAATACCAAGACCACGTCTAGAACTAGTTCAAATAACGTTTGCCATAAATCTGGTCTAAGGGAAGCTAAGCAACAGACACATGTAAGAGATAGCAATGTCAAACCTAGTCACATGCCTTCTAGATTACCCAACACTGCTAACCGTAGCATGTCATCTCCTAGGAGCATCGATCAATCATCTAGGAATTACTCGGACATTAAATATGCTACTTGTAAAACATGTAGAAAATGTGTCTTTACGGAAAATCATGACCCTTGTGTCAATAAATTACTTAATGAGGTGAACTCCCGTGATAGACTTAAATCCCAGTGGGTAGCTAAAATCAAACCCATTGGTAAAATGTGGCGCCCCACTCGTAGAACTTTCACTCTTGTAGGAAACGAGTGCCCTTTAACTAGGATAGTCTCTGATTCTACTAAGACTGCTAGGGAGGAAATTGAAAATGATGATACATCACTTAAGCCTAAACTTAAGGTTTTCTATAAAAGGAAACGTTTGCCAGCTAAAACAAGTGAATCATCTACTCAGGTCCCCTCTTACACAAGTAAAGCCAACTATGAACCCCCACGTGCTTCTAAAAAATTGATATCGATAACCCATGTCAAAGCATGCAAATTCCTAATGAGGATGCAGGTACGAAAGTTGATGTTTCAAAAGAACGAAGTGGTCCAATCGTTGTATACCTTTCAACTAAGGAAACTCTTAGAGTTTGGTTGCTGAAGAAGCAGATATCGGAGAAACAAATGTCTCAGGGGATTCATGGTTAAGCGTACCAAGAGGACTTACAGTCACATAACAGTCTGTAACTCGATCTCAAAAGACAGGAAAGATCATCCCGATGATGACTTATCCTCAAAAACGAGAAATTAATTTTTCTCGGACACGAGCTTACATTTAAACTATTCAATGGTTTTAAGCTCGTGTACAGGACTTATAGTCACATCACAGACTGTAACTCATTCATCAAAGGAAGGAAAGTTTATCGCCGATGATAAACTTATCCTTACAACGAGAAATAAAGTTTTTCTCGGACACGAGCTTATCCTAAAATCATTCAAAGGTTTTAAGCCCGTGTATATGGCTCACATTTAAATCACAGTATGTGACCCGAACTTCAGAGAAATGGAAGTTTATCTCGTCAATGATAACTTACCCTCAAAACGAAAAATTAATTTTCTCGGACACGAGCTTACATTAAAACCATTCAAAGGTTTTTAGCTCGTGTACATGGCTCCTCGTTAAATGACAGACGATGACCCAGACTTCAGAGACAGGGAAGTTTATCTATGCAACGATAACTTACCCTTTTAACGAGAAATTATGTTTCTTGGACACGAGCTTATCCTAAAACCATTCAAAGGTTTTAAGATCGTGTATAAGGCTCATCATTAAATATCAGATGATGACCCAATCTTCAAATAAAGAAAAGTTTATCGCCGATGATAAACTTATCCTCATTAACGAGAAATTAAATTTTATCGGACGCGAGCTTACATTAAAACTATTCTAAAGATTTAAGCTCGTGTAACTGGCGTATAATCACATTTCAGATTATGCCCCGGACCTCAAGGAAAGGAAAGTTTATCATCGATGATAAACTTATCCTTACAACGAGAAATTAACTTTTCTCGGGCATGAGCTTATATTAAAAACATTCGAAGTTTTTAAGCTCATGCACAATGACTTACAGTTAAATGTCAGACTGTAACTCGAACTTCAAATAAAGGAAAGATTATCTTTTATGATAACTTATCCTCATAACGAGAAATTAACCTTTCTCGGTCATGAGTTTTCCATTTAAACATTCAAAGTTTTCAAGCTCATGAGCACGATTTCTAAGTAAATGTCAGCTTAAAACTCGTTCCTCGGTTAAAAGGAAAGTTTATCGCTGATGGTAACTTATCCTTAACAACGGGAAGTTAACAACTTCTCGGACTTGAGCTCGTTTTGTAAGATATTCAACATCTTAAGCTCAAGTAATTGGTTTTCAAAACTTTGAACACAATTTTTCAAGAATTTTTCAAAAGGTTTTCTAAATATTTCAAAATTGTGTGTTCAAAAATGTTTTGATAAACAGAGCAAAATGTTTTGATAAACAGAGCATGTCTTTTGGAATCGATAATATTTACGATCCTAGAAATGTCATTCAATAATGACACGGGGTTGTAAATAAAGTTCGAGCAGAAGTTTAAATGATTTAAAACATGCTCAAAATGGCTTGCTATTATTTCAGATAGTAACCCGCTTTTCTTATTCAAGTCAAGCATTTCACCGGAAAGCTTTGACTCAACAACGGGAATTAATTTTCTCGGGCATGGTTTACTTTATAACCATGTAAGGGATTGTGTTTACGTAATAACACAATCTAACACAAATATATGTACGTGTCAGTGCATTTATTTGTTAAAACAAGAGAAACCTTGTTTTTATGAAGTTATCATCTCCACCAACCGTAGAAATTTACAATTGATATCTAGATACTCGAAGATGCGACTACTCAAATGGCGACTACAGCTCTTTCAATAGAACACGGGTCAATAATTGAGGGGGAGCAATTGTCCAGCATTCAGAATTCTTGATGCCAAGAGTGCCAAGTTCACATATTGGTGTCAAGACAACGATATCAATCATACACATGGAGTCAAGAGATAACTTCAGACGTGATGAGGCGACCAACATTCGTGAACAGGAACCATGTGATTCTTTCATATGATGTTCTCCATCATTCAGGTCCAACCTCATAAATCGTTAATCTTGTGAATATATTATCATATATGATCTTTGCACGTGATAAATACCTTACACTTGTGTTTAAAAGGTATTTAATTTATGTTTCAAGCACACCCTCATTAATTTGAGCGGGAGCTTGTGTATTTCATGAAGATAATTGGCTTTGCATTTTTCTTCCCAAATTTTCTTAAAATGCTATTAAAACAATTGATATTAAAAAAATCGATTGGGTTAATATTTTTAATATGGGGGAGAAAATGTGATTTAATATGGGAAATGATTAATCATAAATGGTTTGACTTAACGTGATAGCTCATCCCGACATGTGCGAAATGCTTTTCGGATATCGTGGCATATGTTAAGGGGGAGCAAAATGGATTTGCACTTCAAAATGGATTTCATGGTGACATACACTTACCCAAAACATCTCTATTCACGACGGTGAAGATTGTGGTGACATAAGGATGGTAGGATATGTTAAAGTCCAATGATTCCTCTAGAACCAGAGGAATCTTCCCAAGGACATTCCATAGCTAGAAATAGTAGTCCTTAGGAAAGATGGAGAAAGATTGTGAACGTAGCTGAATGCCGACTAAGTACTTAAGTTAGCACTGGAACAATCAAAACAAGGTGCTAGTGATGACGTATTGGTAAGCATTAAGGGGTTGAAGAATGAAAAATAATTATAAAGATAAAGGGTGTAAAGAAAGAAGCCCTCCTTACAACTTAGGCAGAAAACGGGTCAATACATATGCTATTAAGATCATTGTTTAATGATTCTTGATATTGAAGACAGACATCATAGACCAGTGATGCAAGGCACAACCCATCCCAGCTAACTCAGATATCTCTTAAAAGATATTTGTTTTAATCACACGGAGACAACACATTATCTATTGATTTATTCACTCTGAATAAATTGGTATTGAAATGGTGGCACTCCTCTCCAGCCTCCGATCACTAAAAATCCAAAATGCACGATCGAGTCTAGAGCCATTTGAGATCATCAAATATCTTATTAGGACACACTTTCATAATTCCTTGCTTCTTCACACACTGTGAAAAAGTAAGAAAGATCTTAAGAGTCCTACGCAAAATCTTCATGATCTTGCCTGAACATCCGAGTAATACGAAAGTATTTACAATAAAGATGGAAATCCTTCTTGAGCAAATATCAAAAAGCTCATGGTAGGTGACTTGTGCGATTCTTTATGAATCAAACTTGTGATAACTGGAAAGCAACATTGGTTTAATTCTTAAATGAATTCAAACACGTTCCAGGCCTCTACGCAATATCTTAGTGATCTTGCCAGATAACTCAGAGTGATACCTTAGTGTTCACAGTGATGAGTGGAAATCCTTCTAGTGTTAACCTCAAACAGCACTTGGTAGGTAACTTGCAAGATTCTATACGAATCAAGCTCGTGACAACTGGAAAGCAACGATGGTGCGATTCTTAAATGAATTGCACTTGTTCCAGGAACATGAATTGACGGCTTTAAATCATGCGGATATTATTATCCAAATGATTCACTCTTTATGTTCGCAGTCAGCTTTGGACGGTCGAATAAAGAGAAGGGGTTTACCCTCGAAATCTTGTCAATGTGGTTCTTAATTGAAACTACCTGCCACAAGTACGATATTTAATATCGTCCAACGGTCTTCACCGACCGGCGGTAAAATGTGATGAGACTGCTTTTATACATGGTCTCATCGTCCAAAACGGCCTTAAAATGCATAAAATATCATAAAATAGACCAAATATATGCTCGTGTTTGTTACTTGTGTATTTTTAGGTACGGATATTGAGGAATTGGCAAAAGACAACAAGAATCATTCAAAAACGAACACGGGAAACGAAGTCGCACAATGAACCGGGCCCAAGTCTGGAAATTTGCAAAATGACCCTTGAAGAATTGAAGATTGGCAAAAATGGCCCCTCATCTTTGAAGAACTTGTCACATTTGACCCTCAATATATCAAATGTACAAGTATAAGCCTTAATGTTTGAAGATTGTACAAGATGGTCCATCAAGTTTGAAGATTATACATATAAAGCCCTTTGGAAAAGTTTTTGGAAAGTCTTGTGCCAGATTTGACAACTTCTCAAAAGTTGTCAAGGCTAAAACAAACGCTGTTGGGTATTTAAAACAAAGTGGAAGAAGTTGAAAACCTTGGGACCAATCCTGCCAATTAACCAAACTCCCACAACCACTCAGAAGATGACACCTCAGCCCTACCCACTTTATTTACCCAAACCCATTAATCACACCCGACCCTACCCGTCCACTACCCAGTTTAATTTATTAAACTTAGTCAACCCTGGTCAAAACCCACCCACTAATCCCATTCTTTCCCCCCATAGCATTTATTTAAAATGTTTTACACCCAAAACGAATCAAAACCTGCCTAATCACCCTGATAAACCCTAATCCTACCCAGATTAATTATCACTCAAATCAAAGGGGTTTTAGCTAAGTTCCTCCAGATCACTAATACACATCACTCTCACCAAAACCCACCTCACCCAACAGTGTCACATGCATTGTGGGCCCCTCCCCAAGCCTCCCCTGCAACGTCCCTTTCCCTCAAAACTTACACCCGACCATTTTAGCGACCAAGATTGTTCAACTTGGTCCCCAAGGAGTATCCAATGGCTATGATCACACTTCCAAGCTGTCAAACACATGTGATCACCATTTGACCAAGATTCGTCAAGAAGACCAAGGGCAAATTGGAGATTTTCCACATTAGGGTTTAAGCACTTGTATTTTTTAATTTACAGCCTAGAGTGTTCTACTTTGTAGTATAAATAGGAGATGGGCATGTCCACTCCATTTTGTTCCAGTTTTTGGCAAATTCTCTTGTAATTCCTTTTTTAAAATATATAAAGTTTGGTGTTTGTTAAAATCATTGTAATTCCTTTTATGTTGTTTTAAAAAGTTTGTGTGTTGAGATTTGTGCTAAAGCTGAGTTCCATTTAAGTGTTAGAGATTGGTTTGAAAATTTTTCAAGAAGTGTTTAAAAGCTTTTAAATTTCAGAAAATAAGGATTTTGGGAAGTGAAAGTGGACCTTATTCCTGACTTTCTGAGGGTTAAGAGGTGTTTAGAAAACGTGTTTGTAAGTTTGAAGGAGGTTGTAAAAGATTTTTAAGAGGAAAAAGTAAAAATAGAAACTATATTGTGTTTGTTTGGTTTTGCTTTTTGATTTTTTAGGTTGAAGCTGTTGATTTGTTGAAGGTTCTGCTCCAACCCGAGTTGGAAGGAGGTGACAAAGCTGTCACAAGGGCTTAGGATGTAAAAGCCCTAAGGTATTTCATTTTTCTTTGAAAATTTCAGAAAAGTGCTTTTGAGTGATCTTGTATGATCTTGTGATAAAGTGTGTTAACTCTGCATGATTTGTGTTCTATTGTGTTCATATACATGTTAGATACCAATAGGGTCAGTTTGATTGGCTTTTGAATTGATTTGGTTTGATAAAAAGTAGCTTAAGGTTTTTAAAGTAGTGTTTGGCTACAAGTTTTAGCAGGGCTTTGATCTCAATTTATGAGTTTTAAAAGTGTTAGAAGGTTGTTTAGAGGTTGAAATAGTTAGGGTATTAGTTTGTAGTTAGTTTGGAACATATTGGAAGCTAATTAGTGTGTTAAAAAAGCAATAGGATAGCTTAAATCTGCTTATCTTCAATTCTGCTTGATTTTTCATACTTTTGTGCTTGATTCTTTGCTTTCTGTTAAGTTATAGGGTTATCCAGGTTTGCTGATTATTTTGTGCATCATTGGTGATTGTGTATGATTATTTTGAAGCTTTGAATCTAACTAGAGTGCAAGTAATTAAGTCAACAGTCCATAAACCTGCATAATCTGTCTCAGAAACTTGCTTAGGGCTTTTGTGTGCTTGATTTGATCATCTGTTTGTGCTAGTTGATTATTTTTGCTAGTAAGTGACTCCTTGTGCTTAAATAAGCACAAGGGTGCCCTTGTCCAAAAGAAATCCACCAAATCCAGCACTTGCCAAGTCCTCTTGGCTTAAAAAGTGCACAAGTGTGCACTTGTCACTTGTTCATCAGAAGTTAGCCAGACCTGGGCACTTTTGTGTTCATAAATTGTTGAATCTTGGTTAATTTTGGATTTGGATTCGTGTTTGTGAGCTTATAAGTGGTATTGATTAAGTTTTAAAAAGCTAAAAAGAAAAAAAAATATTTATTCCAAAAAGGACGTGGCCAGGACTCGAACCTGCGCCACTCCTCTCACAACCAAACGTGCTAACCAATTGCGCCCTGGGGACTTTGACTGATAGCTTTGGTTTGGAATTGTATTTAAGGGCATTTTCATTTAAGCTTGTTAAAATAAGCCGTGACCATTTTGGCTTATTTGAGCTTATTTATTTAACTTTTTGAACTTATTCCATTTTTCCTAGGTTTTAAGTAGGCTTTAGGATTTTTCTGATTAAAAATATTATTTTTCCTTTTATTTAATCATTTAATAGGATTATTTTTATTTTTAAATTTAGAAAGTCTTTAAAAAATAGTGAACAGTAGTAAAAAATTACAAAAAAATAATTTTTAGGTTTTAATTTGTATTTTTGAGGTTTACATGTGAAAAAGTTTTCAAAAACTTTAATTTTTGATTTTATTTAATTTTAGGTTTTTTATTAAACTTTGAAAATTAATATAAAATTCATTAAAAGGTTTCAGAAACTTTTGTTTACATTTTCTTCTTAGTTAGATTATTTAGGATTTTTGAGATTTTTTAAGAATTTTTTTGAGGACTTTTAATTTTTTGGATTATTTTAATATTATTTTATTCATTAAAATAAAAAGTTTAATTTTTATTTCTTTTTCATTTTTCCTAGGTTCTATATCATTAATTAGGACTTTTCCCATTTGTAGAATAATTTTTAGGCTTTTCAATTAATTTTTAGAATTATTTTAAGATTTAATACATTTTGATAGTTTTTAGGAGTTTAAAAATAGTTTAATTTGGTTTTAAATTTTTTAAAAATAGATTTTAGTTTAATTAGGTCATTTTTGAGGTTTACAAACTATAAAATCTTGTTTAGGGCTTTTTAATATTTAAAAGTGATTTTTAGGGCTTTAATTAGCATTAAAAAGTCATTATTAAATTAATTAAAAGGTTTTGGCAAGTTTGAATTTTTTGTAAACCCTTAGAATATTATTTGGGAGTTTTTAGTAATTTTTAGGAATTTTTAGATTAAAATTTTAAATTTTGTGTTTTTCACGTTCTTCGTCGTAACTTTCTAATAGTGTTTTTGCCTTATTTTTCTAATTTTTTTCGTCTTCGTCATTTTCTCTTCTTTTCTTCTCATTAATAATCAAAAACATAATCAATCATTCATTACACAACACACGTGCCTCCTCGAGAGAACGAACTCACTTTTAGGGTCATTTACACACGGTTTTCCTAAATCGTCGTGCTTACTTACCCTATTTTATTGCTCTTTTCCTAAAGGGTAGTAAAAACACTACATCATTTTGGCGCCGCTGCCGGGGAGGCGTGTTGTGTTTTGATTGAACCATTGTTGTTTTTCCATATTAGCCATAATAGTAATTGTATTAATAGCACTCTATTAATACGTATTATCGTTTTTCGGTTTTTGTGTGAATACTATTACTATATTGTATACGTAGAACAATAAATACACAAGTACTCCAAATACGTGAGCAATCACAACCTTGATTCGGGATTTCATCACTCGATCATTGTATTCGAATCTCAAACCAAAGAAAAAGGCAAAAATAGATAAATACTTTCGTGAAGCTTAATCTTGATAATACAAACTATAAGGTGGGTATAAGGCGGTTGTATTTCACAACCTAAAGGAAGAAGGCTCTTAAGTGCTTCACGCCGCCTCGTTTCCTCCGCTTGCTTGTGCGTATTTGATTTTGAGAGTGAATCGAGGGTTTTGCCGCCCAAAGTATTATTACATATCATATATATTTTCTTGGTTTCCATTTGATTAAACCCTCTTGAACAATTTGGTGTTCCACCATCGTTCTAAAGTCATCGAAGGTGTTCACTCCACGTGATCGTTTTCATTCCTTGAGGCCTTTTTAATCAAGAGATTTGATTAGTGAGGAGATTTGTGGACTCATTGTCTACTTAATACATTCACCAATTTCCAAAAAGTTAATACAATCAAAAACCACAAAAAAATTGAAAAAACACAAAATACCAAAAAGAATCTTCTTTGCTCGCCTTCTCGTTGTACGTGACGTTTATGCAAACTCGCTCTAAAGCTAGACGTGCTCGTAAACGAAGAAACAAATCGACTACTCCTTCTAGTGAGGAGACTCCAATTGAGGAACCTATTATAGAACAAGAAGCTATCATGGCTAATCGTACTATGATGGAGTTGCTTCAAGCACCCACCGAGGGTTTTGGAGAGGCCATTGTGATTCCCGCCATCCTTGCGGAGAACTTTGAAATCAAAACGGGTTTAATGTCTATGTTGCAAGCAAACAAGTTTCGCGGTCATGAAAAAGACAACCCACATTATCACATTAGGCAATTTAATCGTCTCACCGCGACAAGCAAGTTTAAGGATGTACCACACGATGCCATTAAGATGATGTTGTTTCCTTACTCGTTAGATGGACCCGCCAAGATTTGGCTTGAGAAAGAACCACCGAATTCGATTTTGACATGGGCCGATCTCGTGTCTAAATTTGTGAATCAATTTTTTCCACCATCTAAGACAACACATTTGAAAAACGAGATTTCACGTTTTACACAAAGACCAAATGAAAGTTTTTCAATGGCTTGGGAGAGATTTAAAGAAATGCTACATGAATGTCCACACCATGATTTTTCCGAATTGCATCAAATTGACACTTTTTATAATGGGCTTAATGAACATGAAAGAGATTATTTAAATGCCGTCGCGGGTGGTAATTTTTTGTGCAAAACGACCAATGAGGCTTTGAAAATCATAGAAAATAGGTCTAAGGTCTATAGCCCTCGTAACACACCGAGTGTTGCCAATTTGGGCTCGTCATCATCTCGTTCCATTAATGCCTTGCAAGATGAAGCAAATGAGGAGAATCGGTTTTTCGATAGGTTTTCGACTCTTATGTCTCATTGGAAAGCTCAAGAAGCTTCAAGCACCGCTTCGGTTAAAGCGGTTGCTAAGAGTTGTTTGTCGTGTGGGGGAGCTCATGATTTATCCGAGTGCATTACCGCGGATGGTAACACTTCGAATGCTTTTGTAGCCACGGGAACTTATAACCAAATCGGTCAAGGTTCACGTTCAAATCAAGCTCCACAAAATCAAAATGCTAATAACTATCGAAACAACAATCAAGGTGGAAATTACCAAGGAAATCAAAGGAATTATAACAAGGGTAATTACCAAAGTGGAAATGGGCAAGTTTCTAATCAAAACCAAAACCGTGATTTTCAAACTCCTACTCAAGGTTTTCAAAATGCTCACACTAAAAATTTGCAAGGAGAATTTTTAGATTATGCTAAGGCTAATGATGCTAAATTTGATAACATGCAACGTGAGATGATTAGCTTAAGGTCCGAATTGAAAAACGAGCTTAAAAACGAACTTGCTAATAAACTTAAAACTCATGCTAATAAAATGGAAGGAAATGTCACACGACTCCAACAAAATCAACAAAAAATGGAGCAAGGACAACATGAGATTAAGCAAGAGTTGTTAAAAGCGGATGCTAGGCAATCTAAGTTTGAAGACCGAATGGCTAAAATGTTTGAAGCTATCATGTGTAAGCCCTCTTCTTCGGGTTGTCTTCCTAGTGATACCATCGTGAACCCGAAAGGAGAATTGAAGGTTATTACCACTCGTAGTGGTAAAACTTTCAAAGAACCCATTTCTCGTCCAAGTACTTCTATGGAGAAGGAAAAAGAGAAAGAACCCGAGGTTGTGGTTGAAAAAGAGCACATCTCAAGCCCACGAAGTACCGCTCAAACCACACCTACGGTTGAACCAATACCCATTATGGAACCCGAGATTCCAAGGCCGTTGCCTATGCCTAATTTGCCCCAACCCACACCACCTTTACCCTACCCATCAAGACGAGACAAGGAAAAGGCACAAGAACGAAATAATTATCAATTTGAACTTTTTATGAAAATGTTTCGTGACTTGCATTTCAATATAAGTTTTGCCGACGCCTTAGTCATGATGCCTCGATTTGCCGCGAACTTCAAAAGTATGTTGAATAACAAAGAAAAATTGCAAAAATCGTCTAGTTGTTCTTCGGTTTTTCTAAGCCGCATACCTCAAAAAGTCGGTGATCCTGGAAAGTTTTTAATCCCATGTGCTATCCAAGACATGGAAGAATGCTACGCCTTGGCCGATCTTGGTGCTAGTATTAACTTGATGCCTCTCGAGATTTTTAAATCGCTCAATCTTCCAAATCTCACTCCTTCAAGAATGTCAATCGAAATGGCCGATCATTCTACGATTCTAGCTTGTGGAGTTGCCGAGGACGTCTTTGTGAAAGTTGGGAAATTCTATTATCCCGTGGACTTCATTGTTGTTGATATTCCCATCGATCCTAAAGTTCCGTTAATTTTAGGTCGATCTTTTTTGGATACCTCGAGAGCACTTATCGATGTGCATGCAAGAAAAATCACTCTTCGTTTCAATGAGGAAGAACTCGTCATTAATGCAACCCAAAACTCCACTCTTTCTCATGTTTATTCGATCACATCTTTGTACAATGTCAATCCCATCAAAAACATGTGTCAAAAGATTTCCAATAGAGTTTTAGGAGTTGAGAAAAATGAAGTTCCGTCCCCTCCGCCGATGGGGGTTAAGAGTGTTAAGCCGATAATTCCAATCTCGAGTGATTCTTCGGATGATGAATACGTTGATCCCGATGGGGAGGTTTTCTTTGTTGATAAAAGATTTGAAAACTTGCCACCACTTAAACCAAAACGCTTTCAAAATGTGAGAATTTTTAGTGTGACTAATATTGTTTTAGATACACCAAATATTTTTGACATAATTAAATCGGGTTTTCACGAGGAGAGTGTTAAAGATGAAAAAGGAAAAGATTTTGAATCTAATTTAAAAGATTTTTCTCAAATTCTAACTCCGTCATCACCGCGTGTCTTGAGTACTACAAGCTCGTCTTCTCCTTTTGACGATGCTTTGTGTGGACCTAGTGTGGGGGAAGCCCCTTATGTTTCCTCCCCTTTCTCCACCGAGGACGAGATATTTGATCCTGGAATTGCTTTTATAAGGAAATCTCGGTCTTCCACCGATGCAATAAATGGAAAATCTTTTCATTTGATTGGTGCGAGTTTACCTCGAGTGACTCAAGTTGTTGTTGACTTACCCATTGTCCCACCCTTCTATTTCTTCTCTCCTATTTTCTTCTATCCCATTGGGATTTGTGTTGGAGTTGTGTTGTCTCGTCTTTCATCCGAAAACGAGGACGCTATCTTTGACCCCGGTATACGTTTATCGGATTTTTAAAGTACTCCACGTACTTTTGGGGCCTTGTTTATCATGTAAGCCCCACCAAAAATTGACCAAACCATGATTATCCCTAAATGATCACATTTATGGGGATTCGAGTCGAGCTTTTGACTCGGTTATCAAAAACAAGGTGCCTCGTGGGGGAGACCCATGCTTATCCATGTACATATTATTGCTTTCTAATTAGTTTAATGTGAGGGGATTTGTGCCCTTCCAACCTTTGTTCCGTGGTTGTTTGTGCATTGTGTCTTTTAGATCATCATCTTCACGATTGGAGCCTCTCGTGTTCGTTTCATGGGAGCACTCGATCGTTTGCTTTGGAGGCCATTCCCAATATCCACATATGATATCCTTTTATGTTCTAACCTTAGGTTTATAGCACACTTCATAAACGGCTTTAAATTTATTGGTTACACCCTTTCCATGCTAGATTAGGCATTCGACTACGTCTCTAGTATGGGGGTGTTTGCACCCCTAGACTCGAAACATTGAGGACAATGTTTAACTTTAGTATGGGGGGGTGAATAGATACTTGCCTTGCCAAACCTTCACGCTTTCCAAAGTTTATCGTTTTGTTATCGTTTTCTTGCAAAATAAGGCTAAAAATGGCCAAATTTTAAAAATTTTCTCATGTTTTATAAGTGTTTGAAGACACGAATGTAGGTTTTCCGATGGCGAGAATAAGAGTAATTTTTGACTCGACCGTGCGTGTTGAGCACTTAGCTTTGATTCCTTAACTACACATTAGGCTAAGTCTCTTAAATGAGGACGAGAAATGATAGAGTTAATTATAAGTCACTATGCTAAACGTAGAGTACTCGTGTTCTTTCAAAAACTCATGTGTTCTCGTTGTTTGCTTATTCTCCCTTCGCATGTGAATATTTTTTGCTTAATAAATATTGATTTAGCGGTTTAGTTTTGATTGTTGGGTTTCTAGTCTTTTCTAGTAGCTTCCGTGTAATTAAATTGGGAAGACATTAAGATATCGCCAGCGTCACGGTTTTGAAGTATTGGCACCCTAATAATCGAAAGCTTCACCCAATAATAAGATTTCAAGTGCTCACCTAAATCAAGCAAACAATTTGAAGCCCTACAAGGCCTAAAATCTATGCAAAAATTGAAAGTGAATCAAGCCTTAATCTTCGAAGCTTTAAAGATCCAAAATTCGCTTTAGCGTGAGGATATACGTCTTTGGCTAATAAAACCACCGATGATGGCGGATAATAAAAGGCAAGGCAAGACCGAAGTCATAATAAAAGCTTCATGGCGAAGTTGAATAAAAGATGGAGGTAAACCAAAGATAATAAGGTCCTTCCGTTAGGGGGCGTATAAAAGTCTTGGTAATAAGTCTCATGTTCAAAACCGTTATAAAACCGTGTTTATCGATTCTTCTTGTCAACTTAATTTTTTAACATCGTTGTCTATTAGGAGGGGTTATTAATTTGATGGTCTTAGTTACACCGTTAGGGCTCTATTTTTAGACCTAAATCTCTATCATCGCATAAGTCAATGATGCATCCTCGTGATCATTAAGACAAAATAAAATATAAGAGATACAACTTAGGAATAATGGTAGAATAAGTACGTGATTAGGGCATATGAGTAGTGTTAGCATTACTAACTTATAATGACAATGATCTCGTTACACGCTTGGCATGGAATTAAGGTGAAAATCGAGGACGACGAAATTATTTCTAACGAAGCATTCACGTGTTCTTATTCTATGAACCTAAACGTCCCATTTTGCGATGAAGATCATACATTATGTCTAAAACACAAGTAGTAGTAATTTTAGTATGTAGTTAGTTTTCCATTTCAATAAAAGTCATAAAATTAAATTTTGGAGATGCTTTGATACTTTATTCTTAGCATTGCGTGAGGGCACGGCAATGGTTTAGTATGGGGGAGTGATGAGACTGCTTTTATACATGGTCTCATCGTCCAAAACGGCCTTAAAATGCATAAAATATCATAAAATAGACCAAATATATGCTCGTGTTTGTTACTTGTGTATTTTTAGGTACGGATATTGAGGAATTGGCAAAAGACAACAAGAATCATTCAAAAACGAACACGGGAAACGAAGTCGCACAATGAACCGGGCCCAAGTCTGGAAATTTGCAAAATGACCCTTGAAGAATTGAAGATTGGCAAAAATGGCCCCTCATCTTTGAAGAACTTGTCACATTTGACCCTCAATATATCAAATGTACAAGTATAAGCCTTAATGTTTGAAGATTGTACAAGATGGTCCATCAAGTTTGAAGATTATACATATAAAGCCCTTTGGAAAAGTTTTTGGAAAGTCTTGTGCCAGATTTGACAACTTCTCAAAAGTTGTCAAGGCTAAAACAAACGCTGTTGGGTATTTAAAACAAAGTGGAAGAAGTTGAAAACCTTGGGACCAATCCTGCCAATTAACCAAACTCCCACAACCACTCAGAAGATGACACCTCAGCCCTACCCACTTTATTTACCCAAACCCATTAATCACACCCGACCCTACCCGTCCACTACCCAGTTTAATTTATTAAACTTAGTCAACCCTGGTCAAAACCCACCCACTAATCCCATTCTTTCCCCCCATAACATTTATTTAAAATGTTTTACACCCAAAACGAATCAAAACCTGCCTAATCACCCTGATAAACCCTAATCCTACCCAGATTAATTATCACTCAAATCAAAGGGGTTTTAGCTAAGTTCCTCCAGATCACTAATACACATCACTCTCACCAAAACCCACCTCACCCAACAGTGTCACATGCATTGTGGGCCCCTCCCCAAGCCTCCCCTGCAACGTCCCTTTCCCTCAAAACTTACACCCGACCATTTTAGCGACCAAGATTGTTCAACTTGGTCCCCAAGGAGTATCCAATGGCTATGATCACACTTCCAAGCTGTCAAACACATGTGATCACCATTTGACCAAGATTCGTCAAGAAGACCAAGGGCAAATTGGAGATTTTCCACATTAGGGTTTAAGCACTTGTATTTTTTAATTTACAGCCTAGAATGTTCTACTTTGTAGTATAAATAGGAGATGGGCATGTCCACTCCATTTTGTTCCAGTTTTTGGCAAATTCTCTTGTAATTCCTTTTTTAAAATATATAAAGTTTGGTGTTTGTTAAAATCATTGTAATTCCTTTTATGTTGTTTTAAAAAGTTTGTGTGTTGAGATTTGTGCTAAAGCTGAGTTCCATTTAAGTGTTAGAGATTGGTTTGAAAATTTTTCAAGAAGTGTTTAAAAGCTTTTAAATTTCAGAAAATAAGGATTTTGGGAAGTGAAAGTGGACCTTATTCCTGACTTTCTGAGGGTTAAGAGGTGTTTAGAAAACGTGTTTGTAAGTTTGAAGGAGGTTGTAAAAGATTTTTAAGAGGAAAAAGTAAAAACAGAAACTATATTGTGTTTGTTTGGTTTTGCTTTTTGATTTTTCAGGTTGAAGCTGTTGATTTGTTGAAGGTTCTGCTCCAACCCGAGTTGGAAGGAGGTGACAAAGCTGTCACAAGGGCTTAGGATGTAAAAGCCCTAAGGTATTTCATTTTTCTTTGAAAATTTCAGAAAAGTGCTTTTGAGTGATCTTGTATGATCTTGTGATAAAGTGTGTTAACTCTGCATGATTTGTGTTCTATTGTGTTGATATACATGTTAGATACCAATAGGGTCAGTTTGATTGGC
Source organism: Glebionis coronaria (assembly GCA_025667525.1). NCBI lineage: Eukaryota > Viridiplantae > Streptophyta > Magnoliopsida > Asterales > Asteraceae > Glebionis > Glebionis coronaria. The sequence continues at coordinate 280,797 of JANFOE010000139.1, read as the reverse complement.
TTTTGAATTGATTTGGTTTGATAAAAAGTAGCTTAAGGTTTTTAAAGTAGTGTTTCGCTACAAGTTTTAGCAGGGCTTTGATCTCAATTTGTGAGTTTTAAAAGTGTTAGAAGGTTGTTTAGAGGTTGAAATAGTTAGGGTATTAGTTTGTAGTTAGTTTGGAACATATTGGAAGCTAATTAGTGTGTTAAAAAAGCAATAGGATAGCTTAAATCTGCTTATCTTCAATTCTGCTTGATTTTTCATACTTTTGTGCTTGATTCTTTGCTTTCTGTTAAGTTATAGGGTTATCCAGGTTTGCTGATTATTTTGTGCATCATTGGTGATTGTGTATGATTATTTTGAAGCTTTGAATCTAACTAGAGTGCAAGTAATTAAGTCAACAGTCCATAAACCTGCATAATCTGTCTCAGAAACTTGCTTAGGGCTTTTGTGTGCTTGATTTGATCATCTGTTTGTGCTAGTTGATTATTTTTGCTAGTAAGTGACTCCTTGTGCTTAAATAAGCACAAGGGTGCCCTTGTCCAAAAGAAATCCACCAAATCCAGCACTTGCCAAGTCCTCTTGGCTTAAAAAGTGCACAAGTGTGCACTTGTCACTTGTTCATCAGAAGTTGGCCAGACCTGGGCACTTTTGTGTTCATAAATTGTTGAATCTTGGTTAATTTTGGATTTGGATTCGTGTTTGTGAGCTTATAAGTGGTATTGATTAAGTTTTAAAAAGCTAAAAAGAAAAAAAAATATTTATTCCAAAAAGGACGTGGCCAGGACTCGAACCTGCGCCACTCCTCTCACAACCAAACGTGTTAACCAATTGCGCCCTGGGGACTTTGACTGATAGCTTTGGTTTGGAATTGTATTTAAGGGCATTTTCATTTAAGCTTGTTAAAATAAGCCGTGACCATTTTGGCTTATTTGAGCTTATTTATTTAACTTTTTGAACTTATTTCATTTTTCCTAGGTTTTAAGTAGGCTTTAGGATTTTTCTGATTAAAAATATTATTTTTCCTTTTATTTAATCATTTAATAGGATTATTTTTATTTTTAAATTTAGAAAGTCTTTAAAAAATAGTGAACAGTAGTAAAAAATTACAAAAAAATAATTTTTAGGTTTTAATTTGTATTTTTGAGGTTTACATGTGAAAAAGTTTTCAAAAACTTTAATTTTTGATTTTATTTAATTTTAGGTTTTTTATTAAACTTTGAAAATTAATATAAAATTCATTAAAAGGTTTCAGAAACTTTTGTTTACATTTTCTTCTTAGTTAGATTATTTAGGATTTTTGAGATTTTTTTAGAATTTTTTTGAGGACTTTTAATTTTTTGGATTATTTTAATATTATTTTATTCATTAAAATAAAAAGTTTAATTTTTATTTCTTTTTCATTTTTCCTAGGTTCTATATCATTAATTAGGACTTTTCCCATTTGTAGAATAATTTTTAGGCTTTTCAATTAATTTTTAGAATTATTTTAAGATTTAATACATTTTGATAGTTTTTAGGAGTTTAAAAATAGTTTAATTTGGTTTTAAAATTTTTAAAAATAGTTTTTAGTTTAATTAGGTCATTTTTGAGGTTTACAAACTATAAAATCTTGTTTAGGGCTTTTTAATATTTAAAAGTGATTTTTAGGGCTTTAATTAGCATTAAAAAGTCATTATTAAATTAATTAAAAGGTTTTGGCAAGTTTGAATTTTTTGTAAACCCTTAGAATATTATTTGGGAGTTTTTAGTAATTTTTAGGAATTTTTAGATTAAAATTTTAAATTTTGTGTTTTTCACGTTCTTCGTCGTAACTTTCTAATAGTGTTTTTGCCTTATTTTTCTAATTTTTTTCGTCTTCGTCATTTTCTCTTCTTTTCTTCTCATTAATAATCAAAAACATAATCAATCATTCATTACACAACACACGTGCCTCCTCGAGAGAACGAACTCACCTTCTTAAGGGTCATAAGTGCTTGGTTTTCCTAAACCGACGCTTAACGCTTACCACTATTTTGTTGCCTCTTTTTCCTAAAAGGGTATACAAAAACATTACATCAAAATGCTACCGAATTAGAATGAAATGTTCAAGGCCATTTCATCCGTGTATATGTTTTGTTGCTAACTGTCTTATGCAGCGTAACAAGAAGGTGGCATTGCGGTGTTCAATCCAGAAGAAGTCGTCAACACATGCTTATGCTTTTTGCACTTAATACTTCAACAAGTTCAAGAAAGTCTAAAAGTCAAGTCTTCCTCTGTATCAAACTCTAAAGCTTTCAAGAATTTATAAAAGTATAAGTATGTGGATCATGAAGTCACGAAGAGGCAGATATCACAAGTGATGAATGCACAAGGTCAAAGCAAGGACAGATGCTCAAGACCAAAGTCAAAGATCTCATCAGCATATTCACAAGAAAAAGATCGAAGACTCAAGCATAGTATGCTAGGTTTAAGATTTTGTAAAATGGTGTGACCTCCCTTTGGGGGAGATTGTTGGAAATACGTTTTTCCAAGGAAAGTCTCGGTCACATCATTGTTAGCATAGATCACGAGCTATAGACTATTTAGGACATTGTAACTTAGAGTGACTCCCTTTGGGGGAGATTGTTAGAAATACGTTTTTACGTATTTAGAAAGGATCGGTCACTCCTAAGATATATTCAAGTAATGGGCTCGTGAACCTATATGTAATCCATATAGCCCATATAGCCAACATGTAGGATGGGATATATATACCCCCTCCTAGCATGTTAGGAGGGGTTGGTCATTTGGTTATTTCACTTTTCATTTAACAAACACATCTTTCTCTCTCTACCTCTCCTTTCTCTCTTCTTTCTCTCTCTAGTTCTTTCTTTTCTATTTCATTCATTAGATAATTCAAACATTGCCTAAATCATAAGAAACTATGGACCTACACAATCACTTTCTTTCTTTGCATCAATACTGCTCCCAATCCCTTATATGATGCGTCACAATATACCTCAAAGTCATCATTGCCCTCGGGCAAGGATAAGAGAGGCGCACTACACAAATTATGTTTTATCTGTTGGAAAGTTGATTCCTCCTTTTCTCCCCAATTAAATTTTACTCCTTTCTGAGTGAGTTTTGTCATTGGTTTGGCTATCTTGGATAAGTCTTCGATGAATCGGCTATAGTATCTGGCGAGGCCTTGTAATTGGCGGATCTCTGTTGGTGATTTGGGAGATGCCCAACTCTTAACAGATTCAACCTTTGCAGGATCTACGTGAATACCATTGCTGTCAATGACGTGCCCTAGGAAATGGACTCTGGGTATCTAGAACTCACATTTGGAAAATTTTGCATATAGCTGCTCTTCCTTGAGTACCTTCAGTACTTGGGCCAGATGCTCAGCATGGTCTTGTTTGTTCTTGGAGTAAACAAGTATGTCGTCGATGAAGACTATCACAAATTTATCCAAATAGGGTTTACACACCCGGTTCATGAGATCCATGAATATTACTGGTGCGTTTGTCAACCCAAAAGGCATAACTCTAAATTCGAAATGACCATAACGAGTTCTGAAAGCTGTCTTAGGGATATCTTCTTCCCAGGCTCTCAGTTGATGGTAACCAGACCTCAGATCAATCTTAGAATACATACTTTATCCCTGGAGTTGATCAAACAAGTCGACAATGCGAGGTAGAGGATAATAATTCTTTATCGTTAGTTTATTCTATTCTCGGTAATCGATGCACATTCTAAAAGAGCAGTCTTTCTTCTTGACAAACAGAACAGGGGCTCCCCATGGAGAAGAGCTAGGTCTAATGAATCCTTTTTCTGATAGTTCCTGGAGTTTTTTGGCTAGTTCCTTCAATTCTGATGGTGCTAGCCGGTAGGGAGCCTTAGCTACAGGTGCAGCCCCAGGAATCAAATCAATTTGGAATTCTATCTGTCGCACTAGGGGCATACCCGGCAGTTCCTTAGGAAATACCTCGGGAAAATCTCAGACAATTGGCACACTCCTCGGGGTTGTCTTCTTCCTCGATTTCGGAGATGTGTGCTAGGAAGATATGGCATCCTCTGGTCAAGTATCTTTGTGCTTTGGTGCAAGAAATGACACTAAGTCTAGTGTTGATTATATCAGGGTTACTATCCCCTCGTATAATCAAGGTTTCATCTCCCCAAGGTATACGGACCAGTTTTTGATCACATAAAATGACTGCATGGTACTTCGACAGTCAATCCATGCCAATGATAACATCAAATCTACCAAGACTTACTGGGGTCAAATCGATGTTGAACGGGTGGTTGGAGAGGTTTAAAGTACAACCTCGAATGATGGTGTCAACTGTCACAATTTTTCCGTAAGCTAGTTCTACCGGATAGTAGGAGTCTAAGACTAATGGAGTAATTTCCAATACTCTACTAAATTCCGTTGATATAAAGCTTCGATCTGCCCCGGTGTCAAATAGGAAAAATGCATATCGTTGGTTTAGTAGAAATGTACCGGTGATGATGTTGGAATTTGGATTAGCTTGGGCATCGCCAGCCATGTTTACTTGTGATAGGGTTCCTTTGTTGTCCTCCTTCCAGTTGGCCAACTTGGGACAATCAAGTCTCACATGTACAGGGGTCCCACATTCGTAACATAATACAACTTTCTTTGGCCCATGATTACTTTCACTTGCGGGGTTTTGGTTTCCCTTACATTGTTTTCCAGCATCATGATGGTATTCGCATTTTGAACACTTAGGTTTGGATCCTAAGTAGTTCTTGTTGCGGGTTGTGGGAGTAGTGTCATTAGTTTGCTCAATGTTTTGTCTTTTGGAAGGCTGTCGGTGCTGGCTACGAGTAGCTCTACCCGACTTCTACTTGTTGTCCGTTTGTCTTTCGGACAGGTTGTGAGCTCGCTTGTTGATCAGCTCAATCGCAAATTCCATTACACCTTCCACGGTAGTGGGTCGTGAAGCTAGCACACTGTCATGAATGTTGTCAGGGAGTCCCCTGACATACTTCTCAATCTCGTCACTCCTTAGAGGGAACATTCTGGTGCACATCAAGCTTAACTCTTGAAATCTTTGGTTGTACCAAAGGATATCATTGTTCTCACACTTTAGATCCCACAACTCGACTTCCAACTTCTTCATTTCTCCTTTGGGACAATACTTCTCAGTCATTCTCTCCTTGAGGTTGGCCCAAGTGAGAGTATAGGCAGTGTCATGTCCAAGGGTGGCGACCACAGAGTTCCACCAAGTAGGGGCGCTCTCAAGTAGAGTGCATGTAGCAAAGTTAACTTTGTTCTCGTCAGCACAGCCGCTGATGCGAAAAACTGTCTCTAGTCTTTCAAACCATTGCATCAATTTAACAACTCCTTCCTTTCCTCGGTAGTATGAGGGTTTGCATTTCAAGAAGTTGGGGTAAGAACAACCCCTATTGAAGTCGTTTATGTGCATGTTGTGGTTCGGTTCATTGCTCATATTAGCTTCTCTGGCTGCCATAGTTGCCGTAATGCCTTCACCCATCATCTCTTTGAGTTGAGCAGCGGTAACATTATGAGTAGCTTCGGGAACTTTGGTGTTAGTGGTGTTGGAAGTGGTTGCATTATTGGGGTTTGATCGTGTAATCACCATTTGTCTATAATCATACACAAAATAAGATTATTAGTTCAAACGTTAGTACAGTTTTTATATTATTTTCAAGAGATGATTTCATGCGTAAAATTTATAACAAATTTGGATAACCTGACAAGATTTCATAATATAATACTTTGCACAACAATATATAACATAAGAGAATGATTACATGAAAATTTCCATAAGGAATTAAACATTCATCGAGTATATCAAATCCGGGACAGAGACTTAGCTAGCCTTGTCCTGGGTAGTGGTACACATTGTCTTAAGTACATCAAATCCAAAAATAAATGCCAGAAAGAGAGGTACAACACAAGGATACATCACCAAAAGCTTGAAAATGAAATAAAAGTACGAAGGTCTTATATCATAATAGCCTGGATACAACCCGTAAGCTTGTCATGATGAACAAAAAGTCTGGTACATCTATACTAGTCCTGCCAAGATGGTCCACTAGATAAAGTTGGTGCTGATGGTGTTGATGGAGCTGTAGATGCTCTTTGGGAACCCTGTAATTTCCGAATCGTCGCTCAGGTCTCCTTGAGCACATGGAATGCTATCAGCAAATGGGTCCGGAGTCTATTGGTGGCTCCTCAGAGATGAGTCATCTCTGCAGTAATCCCGTCATGTTGGACGGTGGCAAGATCACAAAAGATAGACAACGATTTCTCCTGAGCAGATAGGGCAGTAAGGTTCTAATGCTGAGGACCCTCTATGACATGAATACGTTGGTGAAGACGACGGTTCTCCTCTATGAGCCACTTCAATGCTTTATCAGTCTTGGCCTGAACATCCTTAGTGGCCTGGGCTTCTGTCCTCATGGTGCGGGAGAAAGTGTCAATACGATCATAGATGATGGTGTGGCCTTGTTGACCGGATACCACTAGGCTGCGGAGGTCCGATATCTCCTTCTCCTGGCGTACAGCTAGTGCAGCAATCTGAGCCTGAACGGAATTGACACGTCTCGCTCCAGAGCCTTCCCCAGTCTCATAAGTGGAGACGGGTACGGACCCGGAGAAATAGCCCGATGATAAGAATGGAGGCAAGGAAGATGGTAGGTTAGGAAGAACCTGGTCCTCCTCCATAGAGGTCGGGGCCAGTGCAGCTGATGCGGAGATAGGAAATGGGTCCTCTGGGAGTACAGCTTTGATAGCTGGGTCATACTCTAAATCCGAGGTTGACAACCATCCATACTGCGTCGATCGTGGAGATGAACAAACAACTGGAGTAGGAGCTACTACGGGTAGAAGAGTCGAGGATGCAGTAGGCGGAGTCATGATGCTCTGAAATAGTATTATTTTAAGTTTGAAGTGAGTATAAGCTTACAAACAAAGAACAATATTATTTTAGATTACATGCTTTATGAAATATATCCCTTTTAAACAATTATTATAATGTTTTAAGGTTACAATTATTAATACTAATATATATATATATATATATATATATATATATATATATATATATATATATATATATATATATATATATATATATATATATATATATATATATATATATATATATATATATATATATATATATATATATATATAAAGATGTATGTATGTATGTATTATCATTTAAGTAGTTCATTTATCACTTTGTAAGTGCGAAGTTTGGTTTAATATTGCCTATATTCTTATTTCAGTATTTTACTATGTAGTGTAAAATTTTCAAGTTTAGCACGTCTAACATTTATCATAGCAATATCTCACTAAATAGTATTAATAATCAAGTTTAGTAATCAATATATAAACACTTAGTTCACATAGCATAATATGCCTTAAGATCTATATGCTTAACTAATACGGTCCCAAAATTAAAATCCCAAAAAGACTTTTATAAGTTATAGTCCAATTTTAAATAAAAGAAAATAATTTTATTTTTATTTTTATTTAAAAATTTATCTAGTTCTCCATAACTAATGCTCTGATACCATTCTCTGTGACACCCCGGGCAGGGTTAAAATATGCGGAAATATCCACAGTGATGCCACTAGGGTGGATCGATAGCATATAGTCTATAGAGCATAAGATAGAGAGTTAATTAAATCAGATTACATGTTTGGTAAACAAATAAAATAAAATTGTCTTAAACATGACAGAAGGTGATTGTTTATGTTTCCCAAATAGAACCCCTGACGAGTCCTATGATGCAGATTTCTAAGATGTTAGAGACCATGCACACACCACGTACTAACTTCATATTCCTGTGCAAAACATACTAACGGGGGTCAACATAAAGTTGGTGAATTTACAGATTTTAACAATTAATTAGTTTGGACATACATTAAGCATAGAAGTGACAATGCACAAAGCATTCTCACTAAGATGTAGATAACATTTGTTTATTATTAGAAATTGAAGCTTAACCTCCGTTATGAGGACGTAGTGTCTTACATAAAGACATCCATTTCAGTTCAAACATGGTATACGTCTGTTGTCCCGGCTAAGGCACAGTGAGCATGACTCACCCAGACGGGGATGGTCAATCCCTAATAGATCTATTTATAACATTCGGGCGATTTACAACAATTTAATAGTTTCAATAATAATCAATCATAATCAAGTTTATACAATCTAGTTGTGTCCATTATGTGTTTGCATATTTTCTTTCCCAAAAGGGAATGTTCTATCAAAAGTTTATATGGGGCTGTAAACTCACCTGGGAGTAGGCAATAGATGTTTAATATGAATATCCAATTAAAGCTCACGCCAAAGTTCTGCCTAATCAGATAGTACAGTCTCAATAGATAATACAAAGAACATATATGTATGCTTATACAGATTTTAGTCAGTTCATTTATGCTACGGTATTTATCTAAATAACCGTAGTTCAAGTATCATCAATATTCACTTAACTTATCTATATAAGTTTCATTTCTAAGTGAACACAAAATGTCTTACTTAGAATATCAGTCTATGTTTATAACACATTTATTAGCATGTAGTTCATTTAACGTTCATACAACAACTTGTATATAATCTCATAATTAAGTAAACAAAAGATGTCTTACTTAAAATATCCGTTTACGTTCTATGACATACATATTAGTAGATATCTCATTTTCATACGATGTTTATTTTCCTAAAAATCTAGGAATATATATATATATATATATATATATATATATATATATATATATATATATATATATATATATATATATATATATATATATATATATATATATATATATATATATATATATATATATATATATATATATATATATATATATATATATATATATATATATATATATATCAAATCAAATCAAATCAAATTAAATCAAAAACCCTTATATAGGAAGGATGGTGAAACACTTCTTTAATACAAAATTATATAAAAATGACACATGTAATTCATTAAAGGGTTCCCATAAAATGCTTCAAAAAGAAAATAGGAATTCCAAATGATGCCTTAAATACAAAATTGAATAAAAATATATATATAGAAATTACAAATGATGCCTTAAATACAATATTCTATAAAAATATATAAGGCAGGATGGTGAAACAATACCTTAAATACAAAATTCTATAAAAATGATTCCATAAAATGCTTCAAAAATAAAATATGAATTACAAATTATGCATTAAATACAAAATTCTATAAAAAATATATATAGGAATTTCAAATGATGCCTTAAATAAAAAATTCTATAAAAATATATAAGGAATGATGGTGAAACAATGCCTTAAATACAAAATTCTATAAAATGATTCCATAAAATGCTTCAAAAAAAAAATAGGAATTACAAATAATGTCTTAAATATAAAATTCTATAAACATATATATAGGAATTACAAAGGATGCCTTAAATACAAAATTCTTTAAAAATATATATGGAATGATGGTGAAACAATGCCTTAAATACAAAATTCTATAAAAATGATTTCATAAAATGCTTCAAAAATAAAATAGGAATTACAAATGATGCCTTAAATACAAAGTTCTATTAAAATATATATAGGAAATACAAAATTCTATCAAAAATATATAAGTAAGGATGGTGAAACAATGCCTTAAATACAAAATTCTATAAAATTGATTCCATAAAATACTTCAGAAATAAAAAAGGAATTACAAATGATGCCTTAAATTCAAAATTCTATAAAAATATATATAGGAATTACAAATAATGCCTTAATACAAAATTCTATAAAAATATATATGGAAGGATGGTGAAATAATGCCTTAAATACAAAATTCTATAAAAATGATTCCATAAAATGCTTCAAAAATAAAATAGGATTTACAAATGATGACTTAAATACAAAATTCTATAAAAATATATATATGAATTATAAATGATGTCTTAAATACAAAATTTTATAAAAATATACATGGAAGGATGGTGAAACAATGCCTAAAATATAAAATTCTATAAAAATGATTCCATAAAATGCTTCAAAAATAAAATAGAAATTACAAATGATGCCTTAAATACAAAATTTTATAAAAATATATATAGGAATTACAAATGATGCCTTAAATACAAAATTCTATATATATACGGAAGGATGGTGAAACAATACAAAATTCTATAAAAATGATTCCATAAAATGCTTCAAAAAATAAAATATGAATTACAAATGATGTCTTAAATATAAAATTCTATAAAAATATATATAGTAGTTAAAATGATGCCTTAAATACAAAATTCTTTAAAAATATATATGGAATGATGGTGAAATAATGCCTTAAATACAAAATTCTATAAAAATAATTCCATAAAATGCTTCTAAAATAAAATAGGAATTACAAATGATGCCTTAAATACAAAATTCTATTAAAATATATATAGGAATTAAAAATGATGCCTTAAATACCAAATTCTATAAAAATATATAAGGAAGGATGGTGAAACAATGTCTTAAATACAAAATTCTATAAAAAATGATTCCATAAAATACTTCAGAAATAAAATAGGAATTACAAATGATGCCTTAAATTCAAAATTATATAAAAATATATATAGGAATTACAAATGATGCCTTAAATACAAAATTCTATAAAAAATAAATATGGAAGTCTGGTGAAATAATGTCTTAAATAAAAAATTCTATAAAAATGATTCCATAAAATGATTCAAAAATAAAATAGGATTTACAAATGATGACTTAAATACAACATTCTATAAAAATATATATAGGAATTATAAATGATGTCTTAAATACAAAATTCTATAAAAATATACATGGAAGGATGGTGAAACAATGCCTAAAATACAAAATTCTATAAAAATGATTCCATAAATGCTTCAAAAATAAAATAGGAATTACAAATGATGCCTTAAATACAAAATTTTATAAAAAATATATATAGGAATTACAAATGATGCCTTAAATACAAAATTCTATAAACATATATACGGAAGGATGGTGAAACAATGCTTTAAATAAAAAATTCTATAAAAATGATTCCATAAAATGCTTCAAAAATAAAATATGAATTACAAATGATGTCTTAAATACAAAATTCGATAAAAATATATATAGGAAGTACAAATGATGTCTTAAATACAAAATTATATAAAAATATATACGGAAGGATGGTGAAACAATGTCTTAAATACCAAATTCTATAAAAATCATTCCATAAAATGCTTCAAAAATAAAATAGGAATTACAAATGATGCCTTAAATATAAAATTCTATAAAAATATATATAGGAATTACAAATGATGCCATAAATACAAAATTCTATAAAAATATATATGGAAGGATGGTGAAACAATGCCTTAAATACAAAATTCTATAAAAATGCACAACAATAATATTAATTTCAAAAAAACTAATGTAAAAACGTTATTCATAACATTAACATATACAAAATTTATTACCTCATAAAATCAAAAATACATAAAATATTTATACAATGTTATTAAATTTCTAAAAAAAATTAATGTAACAAACTTATTTATACCGTTAATGTATGCAAATTCAATTAACTCATAATATTCTTAAATAAATAAAATATCTTAAACTATGTTATTTTTGTCTATTCTATGCTACATTATTAAAATATCAATGCCATAACTAACACTACATATACTAAACTTCTAATACAAACACACATAAATTCAATTTTCATTAAAAATATATACTTAAAGCTAGCCCGTCCACCGGACGGGTCTAAAGGCTAGTATATATATATATATATATATATATACTAGGCGAGTACCCGCGCATAGCGGCGGAAATTATAGTGATAGATTGTTAACGGCATGCGATATTAGGCTAAACGTTTCGTGTAACGTTTCAAAGTAAAACGTAAAAATATGAAAATGTAACTGCAAACGGGTAGGTCATATACAAGCGTACAAGTTATGATGATCATAAAAAAACACATGCACAAGGGTGAAGCATCAGGGACTCAATATATCAAATAGAGCACAAATACATTAATATAATATGAAAACTTCAATACATCGTGATGTTGCAATCAAGAACATATAAACCTCTTCACATTTTTTTTCTTAAATTCGAGATTAGGATCAAGATCAAATTTATAACATTCTTCAAGACGGTGTTCCGATCCGTTCCTACAACACAAAGGTATTATAAAGTCGTGAAAAATTACATATAATTTGATATCGCGCATAAATATATTATAAACTTCCGTTAAACTTAATAATGACGTTGGGAGAAATGTACTAAATGTTTACCTTCACGTTTATTCGGTATGTATATATAAGACATCAAACAAATAAGTATATTTAAATGATTAGAAGTCGTAAGATCAAGTAACCAAAACACCATTTAAAAAAATGAACCTTTTGCACCATGTTATAAACCTAGCGCATCTAATTAGGGGGACGTACATAGCTTGAAAAAAGTCTCATTATTATATCAAAATGAATAGTTTCTTATATTAACATCTAATTCAAATCTTGGTTTCAAGCGATTGTTATACACTTGCCTTTTCTGAAACACAAATCTTCTCCTTCTAAAAAAGAGTCCATTTTGTTTGGATGTAAGCAATTTTATTTGCATGAAAAATCATTAATTAAACAAGTGGTTTTGTGCTCGCGCGTTGCTACGAGGAGTTTTTCGGCCTGGTTTTGGGATAGCGTTAAGTGCGAGCATTTTTGGGAATGTTATATTAGAAATTTAAAAAGTCAAAGTTAGCATATTGCTATTAATGCCAGAACTTTTGAAAGAGATTTCACCAAGGTTTATGAAACACATCGTTAAAGGTATCACTTTAAACCATAAATGATTGACCTGATGGTGCTCCTAATGCAACTTAAGATTCACTTATATGGTAGTACTATATATCTTACTAATGATGAAAATAGCTTCCAATGCTTATAAGTGTTTTCATCCACATGACCAGATGCTATGATTTGTGCTAACTTGTACTGTAATGCTTTCTATACATTTTCATTGTCAATTAGTGTGAGGTTGACATCACGATTTCGAGACCTCCTCCATTTTAATAGGTTAAAGATCGTGCAACAGATTATTTCACATGTCAACCGTCTGAATTTCTTGCGAAACTTTTAAGTTTTCAATAATTTAGTTTTTCATCCCTACGGTAACTTTAATCTGATTGGATTAAACTTATTACCTAATTTTTTTTCATTTATGTGTGGTTCATGTTTTAAGCTTGGCTACTTATATAATGATTTGAGCAAGCAAACATGCAGAGCACTAAAATCAGTTATAAAAACGTTGTGCATAAATAATGAATTCATTTGGTTGATAATTAAAGGAAAAACTGAACACAAAATCAGCAAAAAGTGAACCTTCAAATAAGTAAGATGAGTATCTACTAATAGCAAAAATAAAATTTTAGATTCAAGTGTTCCAAGTATACATGATCTGCTAAAATTTTATAACTAAGAACTCATTTAAATGGTACGTACTTACCATGCTTTATTTGTAGGCGTAGTTGAAGAATAATTTAAGGTTGAACTCCCGCTCGTCACATATTCCTAGCCGAGTTTGGAAACACTTAGTGGATGCATTTCAAAAGAACTGAACCGTAAAGATAAGTTTAAAATGAACATACATGGGACAAATAGAAATAGCAACTGATTACCTCTTGAGAAACCAAAAATCATAATAAGAGAGAAAAATAAAATATTTAGATATAGATCTGAAAATCAAGTATTAGACCCCATTATACCCATTCTGGCCCATTTTCGATAAAATTATTGTACTGAGGGTAAAAATCGCAGTATCTGATACTGTAACTCGTGGTATTGGGAATTTGACCCATAAGGAAACTTAACAACGGTCTCGATGCTAACTATCAGTTACTGTTCACTTTAGCTCTAAACCTCATGTTTACACTGAGATGAAAATTAATAACATTGTTACCTGTTTAAAGTTTCCAACACACTGCCATTCACAAAAAATTGTCAATGGTCACATAAATGTTATACTTCCTCCACAGAATGTGGTGAAAGTTCATGTAGGATAGAATTTAGTGCCAAGCTTTTTCAATATCGTGTGCTTCAGTTTTTTATGGCTGTTAAGGATTCAAATTACTTTCTCCATATTCGCTCTACCGAATTCTAGATGATAAATCCCCAATTCATATATTTGTTTCTCAAATATGTGATAATCAAATAATAAGTTTTTAAGCTACTGTTGAACTTATTATACGACCTTAGAATATAATTAAAAAATAGCCAAATAAGCCTAAATAGCTCCAAGAGAGTTCACCAACCAATGTTTGAATGATAAAAGAACCTACAATCACATTTTGTAATCTTAATCATCAAATACTTCTTTAGAAGTTTTGATATATGGTTATATTGGTCACATTCTCAAAAACACAAACTCACTATTATACAAAGTAATCAAAAGCTTAGTTTGAAAACAACTTCTAAACATATGATAAAAAGCTAAATTATATAATGTTTCAACTAAATACATCCAAATGCATCTATCATAACGTTGATAGAAGTTCAAGAAATATTGTTACATACCTGAAACATGACAACAATTTTCATCCATTAACATCACTATCTCAATTATCTCGACAATCATCCGTACCTTTACATAACGTGTCCCATGTATAGCATTCTTCATTATTTTTTCGTATAACGAGTCCCTATCAACAACAGTCACATCACGTCTCCTCCATCCAATTCTTGTTCACTAACAAACATCTCAAGATCCCAGAGAAAACATTACCGCGTAGTGTCCTTCGTATTGTTTAGGTACATTGTAGTCGAACACGCAAACTGAATTCTTGTTTACTATAATGTACGTAAACAATACGGAGGAGACTACGGGGTAATGGTATGCCGAAATATTGAGATACTTGTGATTCAACAAGAACCGGATGGATGAGAGGAGATGGGCCTCGAGATTGGAAATAATTATAGGAACAAAAATGGTGAATGCTACATATGGGATACGTTTTATGAAAGGCACCACATGATGATCGAAATCATGCTCGAGATCCTGATGATAATAATGGATGTTGATTGGTGTGGCCAACTGAGGTTTCTCTTTAGCTCCTTTTGAGGTTGGATCGTAGCTTCAAAACTTCATGATGGTGGTGCGTTTTTTGCAATTTTATGAAGGTTTGGTTAAGGTTTAAGATGAGGGACGATGGTATGTTTTCAATATGGGAGAAAGTTGCGCCCATATGATTTGTGAAAGACGTTTGTTATGTTTAACAGGCCCGAATATTATGCTATACGCTTTCAAATATTAATGGGGAGAAGGGGGTGGGTTACAATTGTTTAGGCTGAACTTTTAGAGGCTTGTCTACTAAGCTTGTTTTCCTGCGTTGACATTGTAGGGTTTCTTTTTGTGGGAATGTTGAGAATGTAATTAAGGCAGTGTTGAGAGAAATTACTTATTATAGAAATGAAGAGTTTTTTGAAAAAAATTATACAGCCTTTATAAGTAGTAGAGATATATATATATATATATATATATATATATATATATATATATATATATATATATATATATATATATATATATATATATATATATATATATATATATATATATATATATATATATATATATATATATATATATATATATATATATATATATATATATATATATATATATATATATATATATATATATATATATATATATATATATATATATATATATATATATACACCTTTATACATTTTATTCCCTAAAGCATCGATATAAATATTTCATACAAATACTTATTAAGTTTTTGATATTTGAATAAACTATTTGATATTCATAAAATAATTTATAATTTACAAGTTTAATAATTTATTTATTTGGTCCTTATGGTTTTGTGTTTATTTAATTTTTACTAAATAAAAAAATGTAATTAGGGTTAGGGCTAGTTTATGTTTCAGATTATAGCATAACTAGTCCCTCCATGTTTTTATATAAGTGAAACTTTCGGATATTACATGTTTGGTACCTAGGGCTTGTTAAACTTTCGGTTAAGGGTAGATTTAGTCCTCCTAGTCATATCTAGGTTTTATAACTTTTATAAAATAACAAAAACAGCCCCTAGGGTTTCTTGTAAGTTTCGGATTATTGCACACATGGTCCCTAGGGTTTCATAATGACAAAGTAACTTTTAGAAACTTCCCAAAATGGTCCCTAGGGTTTAATTTGCCACGGATGGTATTTATTAAACCCTAGACTTTTGGATATTTACATTTTCAGTCCTTGTGTTTACTAGTTTATCAAAACAAGTTTCATAAATTACGGTTTTAGTCCTTAAGTTTCATAATTTGTCATTTTATTCCAAAAAGTTTTTATAAGTTATATTTTATTATAAAAACTTCTATTTAATATTAAAAGTAGTATTTGGGCTCATTAAATGGGCTAGACATTTAATGGGCCATTTTAGTGGGCCTAAATATATCTTAAGTCCACTAATTTATTTATATGGGCTTTTAAATCAATTATTGAATTTTAATACATTTTTAAAGTCCTTTAATTAGTCAAATGGGCCTAAGTGAAATGTTAAGTCCATTAAATCTTGGATTAACATTTCATGGGCTTAAATAATCCATTAACACTACTTCACATTTTATGTAAGTTTTAACTTAGGATATTCTTATAAGCTTGTCTTTAGTTTATTCATATTTAGTTTTGAATCTAAAATAGAAGAATAAAACTTATAGTTTGTTTTATGTGATGTACCAATTTAGATCTAGGTATGTTACAAGGTTTAATACAAGTCATAAGTTCTAATCATGAGCTTAAAACCCACGGCTATGATTACCATAGCTTATTAAGGTGTGTCAAGTCTTGTTTTAAGATTGCATGTACTTGTAAGTGTTTTAATATTAAGATCTAGCTATGTATATAATAAGAAAACAAGTCAAAGTCCATGTACACCATATATAGCCTACGGCTAGTCATTTAATCTTGGTATTTCCAAGATATGGTTTTTAGCTAGTTTCATATTTACCATTTAACCACAAATCTAGGTTCTACATTTACATGCATGTACACTAAAAGACCATCTAAGTACACATATAACATTTTAGTGATTTTTAATAGTCCATTTAACATGTAATGATACGTATTCCATCATTTAAACTTAGCACATAAAGCATGTATATATTAATCATATATGTCGTGACCTTCTAGGTCATGGTTTTCATGGTTCTTGAGTTACACATGTTTATTTTATGAGATCTATGACTATTTGTTAACCAAAGTCCCATAAAGTAAGATATGTAACCCTTGTTACATTAAGTTTATAAAATGTTTTATATGATTTTAAATCAAGCTTAAACATATAGTACTAGTCATGGATTTCTTATTAAAAGATTTTTAACCATGACTAATGGTACACAAATATAATTCGTGACCTTTAAGATCATGCCTATTACCAATTCTTGATTTTTAACAAGTTATATACATGTGTTTATAGATGGATGATGATGCATGCAAGTGAAAATGAAGAAACATAAGGAGTATACCTTTCTTTCCTAAATGTTACCAAGGAAGATCTATATGAACAAGGGGGTTAGAGATCTATTCAAGATGATGAAGGAGACTCTATGTATCAACCAAGCCGTGACCTTTAAGGTTCGGCTAGGGCTTGGTATAATACTTCCAAAGATGATGATAATGCTACCAAATGATTTGTGATTACTATGGGACAAAGATCTAGTAGATTTAGTGAACAAACTTGGATTTTTGGTGGCTTACATCCGAATTGTTTGAGAGAAAAAGAGGAAGAAGGAGTGAGATCTAGTTAAGAGGGAATGTGAAGAGTAAGAGAGAGTGAGAGTTTTCGGCTAAGAGGGGGGAGAGAATGCAAGGTAAGAGTGTGATTACCTTGGTAAGAACATTTGTGCCAAGTGTTGACACTTGTGTTTCCAAGGCATGACACTTGTGTTTCCAAGGCATCCCTTCACCTTCCACATAAGGGGGTTCGTGTCATTCTTAGCCAAAAAGAGAAATGGGCTCATGTTGTGGGCTTGTGTTGGGCTAGCACCAAAAGGTAAAGGATTTTGGGCTAGTCCAAGGTGTGCATGAATGCCTAAGATGTACACATATACATAAATGGCATAAATACTTATCACAACATATTTCCATGTTTTGCTAAATGTTGCATTCATAGATTTGTTTCATATATATGAATGGTTTATTATTTGTTCTCTTACTCTATATACTATGTAATCTATCACAAAAACAAAATGATTGTAGATGTAAAACTACATAATGATAAGTTTACACACACATCTTATAGGGTTATGACACATGAGTGATTGTTCTTAAGATCTTTATATAAAACATCATTACATAAAATCATGGTAAAATCATGGATTTTACATAGACTCCCTTATTCCTAGGTGTATCTCTTATATTTTATTGTTGTCTTGAATGATCACGAGGATGCATTGTTGACTTATTTCGATAGTTATTTAGGCTAAAAATAAAGTGGGACGATTTAATCAATAGTTAGCTAAAGGACAAAATCTTTTAAAACTGCTTCTCGGGACCTCATAAAGTTCATATCTTGGCATAACTTGCTTCACGATTTGAGACCTTTCTCGGACCGATATTTGGCATTGACTTCATACTTCAAATCTTGAGAGACGTTCATGAAATAATGGTCTTCTCTTCATAATAGGAATTTCTTCACTTGAACTTTTTGAGAGATTCTTCATATTTGGACCACGACTTCTTCATTTTTCTCCAATCTTTATTTGGGATTTTGATATACAACGATCCGCCACCTTTTAGGACTTGGATCTACTTATCCTCATACCTTGTTAGGGTCTTTTCGGATAGACTTCTCCATGATCTTTAGGGGAGTATTTGCTTTTTGTCGTGTGTCTCGATCCTTCATATTGATTTTTGATAAATGATTCTTCACATCACTTTTGGATCTTTAGCAAAAAAATGTAGCCCTCATGTCTTGTTAGGACCTTTTCGGTCTCGCCAATCTTCGCATCCCGCTTCAATAAGTTATGCCTTGGCTATGAACTCTAATTAATACCGAGCAACTTTTAAACGATCTTGTGCTAGAAGCTAAGTAACTTTTCAAATCGTACAACCTTATTTATTGCAAATATATTTATTAACAAGCGATGGGAGAAAAATCTTATAATCAACTCACATAAATTCATGGAAGAATACCAAACTTATAATTGACTCTATCATCTCTCGTTCTCCACAATTTAAAATCTCAAGGAATGAGACTCGTGGATGCTTAGCCAATTAAATCAAAGTTTTGGGTTTTCAAGTCATCTATTGGATCTTGCAACTTCTTAGACTCTTTCAAGTTTAGAATTCGCATTTTAAAGTTCCCTTGATAAACGACTTTCTAGGATCAGTTATAGGAACTTGCGAAAAGTTCTTGTTCTTAACCCGTAAGAGTTAAGACTTTCGCGTTTTAAAGTTCCCTATATAAAAGCCTAGCAAAACTTGACTTAAACACGTTAAGGATACTAGCTAGAGTAAACTTAGATAGTTAAACTCGGATTGAGTCAAAAGATTCACAACGTTTAAAAATTAAAACCACTTTATTAAAATTTATTTTAGCAAAGAAAGAAAATAACTATAACAAAGGTAAATACAACTAGGCCAAAATAGATAAAAAATTTTGAAAAATGTCGAAAAATCAATTTTCCGGTTAAAATGAGGACAAATACAAGGAAAAGGCCACTTAACTTCGATAGAAGTCCCCCCTACACCTAATAAAAACATTTTCCTCGATGTTTAAGCATGTGGAAGTAACCGCCCCGACACTTAGGACATTGTGCACGTTGTTTAAATCTTGCTAAGGAAGAGACAACTAAAGTGATTCTTATTTTAATATTGAAGAATATAAAATAGTGAATCAAAAGAGTTTAGGATAGAACCGAGAAGACGGAGACACGGAATCACGGGTCGTCAAAAGTCATCAAGAATAGATCTTTGATAGCTTGAATCCCTGCACATGAAAAGAAAGAAAACAACAAACACATAATATGGTCTCCCCCTACACTTATTATAAAAACAAAAGAAAAAGGATAGATACTGCAGGTTGACTCCCGAGAAGCGCTCGTTTTTGTTAACCGAGTCGTGAGCCTGACTCGACCTTGATTAGCATGGTAATAACCTTGAAGAACATCCACCTGGATCAAATACATGGTTTTCGTCCATCAAATAGCACGAGCTTAAGGCGAACAAGGCAATCCAAATAAGAATAGGCAAGGTTCCCTTAAGCAAAGATTGAGCACGGTGGTAGAAAGTAGGATGAAGTGCAAGCATATCTCCATAAGATCCAAAAATCTTTCCTTTTATTTCATCAGATGGATACTGAGATGGCTGAAAATTTTCAATACCGGGATCGAAAACCTTTTCCTTTAGGGGAATAACACTCAGGCTCAGTAGACCTTGAAGAATATCCGCTCATAAATCTCACAATCTCATCCTCAGAAGGTGGATAGAGAGGTGTCAAAACATAAGTACTGCGGATATCGGTGTCTTCTGGCTTCTTCTCCTTAGAAACGGGTTTCTTAATATCCGAAGGAGGATAAACACCAAAATCAAAGTCCAAAGGAGGAGAATCATTCTCATTGGGGAAGTAGGTATTGAAAAAAGTAGCAAAATCTTCCTCAAATGAGTAGTCATCCATTGTAGGATCAAGCATTGTTGGTGGAGGATCTTCATCAAAAGTAGGAACAAGGTCATCATGTGAAGAATCACTCGAAAGAGTATCAACATCATCAAAATCATCATATGTTGGCATGCCTTTATACTCTGAAGTAAAATCATCATAATCATCCACATCTAAACTAGAATCATCATCATAGTCATCATAAATTGGTGGAGACTCATGAATTGGTGGGGATCCAAATTGGAGAAAGAATCATCCACATCATCTTGGAAAAGTGGATTATCATAGCAAGAGTTGAAAAGAGGATTGTTGTAGACGACAAAATTATCAAGCTTTGTACTTTCACAAGTAGTTGTATCAAGCTCATCTTGAAGCACATCAATCATATTCGCCGATTATCTTCCATTTGATTTGTTTGTGGTCTTCCCCATTTTAAACACTTTTGCATCATTCCCGACTCTTAGAATGAGTTCACCTTCGGCAACATCGACTAAAGCTTTTCCGGTTCTCAAGAATGGCCGACCAAGTATTAAGGGAATACGAGGGTCCATTTCATAATCAACAACAACAAAGTCCACCAGAAAAGTGAAGGTACCAACTTTAACAAACACATCTTCGGCAATACCAACGGGGTAAGCGAGAGTTCGATTTGCTAGCTCAAGAGTCATCTTTGTTGGTGTAAGATCGGGTAATGATAACTTTTTCCAAACACTTAAAGGCATCAAAATTATACTTGCCCCGAGATCGGCTAAGGCAGTAAATTCTTCGGTTTGGTTAAAAGTACATGGTAGCACAAAACGGCCGGGATCTCCAAGTTTTTCTGGAAGTTCTTTAAGAATGACTGCAGAACAGTTTTCATTTAAGCGTGTGTTGGCAAACTCAACCATCTTTTCCTTCTTGCTAAGCAATTCCTTGAATGCTTTGACAAATTTCGGCATTTGGATAAGTGCTTCAACGAGGCTAATGTTGAATTTCATTTGTGTAATCATCTTCAAAAAGGAAGTAACTGAGCATCCTCTTTAGTAAGCAATTTGCACTTGTCTAATCGGGAAGGATAAGGGATGTTGGGTTTAGGTGGTGTAGGTGTAGCAGGTAAAGGTTGAGATGTTGAAGGTTTACAGGTGGAAGGTGGGGTTGGTGAAGGGTATTTCTTGGGTACTTCGTCATTAAGAGGTGGAGACGGTAATGGAGAACTAATACTAGGCGTGGAAGTAGGTGGGATAAATGGTGGTGGAGGAGGTGTAGATGGAGTAACTGGGGAAGGGGTAGAAGGTCCTATTAAAGTTGCTCCACTACGTGTATTAATAGCACTCACATTCTCTCTTGGGTTGGTTACGGTATTAGAAGGAAGAGAGCCCGAAGTAGAGGGTTGATTACTGATGCGGTATTTTTGTATACACAAAAAAAAACAAAGCAACACAAAAGTCGTGGTAAGTATTAATCGATACGTTTTAGGAAAAACGTAAAGACGAATAATCGAGTTCGTTCTCGAGGAGGTATGGTGTTTAGCCGATAAATATTATAGACGTTATTTAATCGAGTGATTACGTTTTTGGAAAGAAAGAAAGAAAGAAAAACGGAGACGAGTTACGCTAAAAACGGTCGAAAACGCTTAAACGTGCGAACGTAAAAACGCGACCAAACGAAAAATTTTACCTAAAAATTAATTAAAAGATTAAACCTAGTCTAAAATAATATAAATAAGGATAAAAATACAATAAATAATTTTTAAAACCTTTTATTAATTAAATATTCAATTTTAAATGCTAATTAAAGCCCTAAAATTAAATATAATTAAGAAAAAGCTCAAAATATTATTTTATTGAACTAATAACTCACTTATATTATTTAAAGACTAAAAAGTATTTTTCCTAAATTTTTAAAACTATTTTTCTATTTTTAAAAGGCTAAAAACACTTTTTAAACTAAAATAATAATAAAAATAATAAACTAATGCTAAAAATAAATTTTATTTTTCTAAAAATCTTTTTTTTAACTAAATTAACAAGGGAAAAATGAAAAAGTTTAAAAAAAACTAAAAAAATTGGCTAAAAACGAAAGTACCCCCAAAGTACTCCAAGGTGGAGTACTTTAGTGTTGTCCAATATCCTACCAGACAAAGGACTTGTCCAACATCAGTGTTGTCCGATATCGGACAACACTAAAAAAATTAAAAAAATTTGCAGCGTTCTCGGACAACAAAGGAAAAACTTGCTGTATGCTTTTTGAGTTCGTTTTGGGTTATTTTGAGCTCGTTTGGTGTTGTTTCTTGGTACAAAGGGGCACCCTCACAACGTTTGGGTTGTGAGGAGTCAAATTCAAGCAAAGATACACAATAAAACTAGCACAAACACGCCTCAAATTGACCAAAAATCATCAAATTGTACAGCAATATGAGGGTCTGGTGGCTTTTGTAGCTATGACAGTGAGTTATATGCTATTTTGGGCCACCAAAACTTATTAAAACTTAGTGACCAGATAATTAGTACTTAACCTACCCTTTAAACTAAATGCAAACCAAGAATGAAACCTCAAAGTTCAAAAATAAAACCACACCACCTGCTGGTGTGTTTGGCACGTGGTGAGGCTTTTTGCTGGTCTAAATGGCAATAACAGTGACTTCTAAGTTGATTTTGACCCACCAAAGTCCTACCGAACCCAAGAACCAGATAATTCACCACTAATACTACCCTAAAGCTACTTGTTCACCAAAAGTGAAGTGCCAAAACCCAAAATCGAATTTGAATCCCTGCTGATATGTTTGGATGACAGAAAGTTGTTATGCCGGACTAAAAGGCAATCAAAGTGACCATAAGCTACCCTAACATGACTTCTAACTCAACAAAAACCTTCACAAGTTGCATGAAACTCTATACCTATCCTGTGACTATCATCTAACAGTCCAAAAAAACCTCTCCTAGGGACCTACTTTCTGCATAGGGATTATGTACTTTTCGCCAAAAAATTCATTTGAAACACTATCTACTATGAACCAAAATGAATTCCAAGGTGTCCAAGCCTGAGCAAATCTAAAGCACCTAATTATAAGAACACCAAAAAATTAAATCCTATATCCTCAAATCAATTCAATAGTTGTTTATGTGTGTTTGACACTAAGTATGAAAGATTTAAGCAATTGAGCAACTAACTGCTTTTGAACCAAAGTGTAAAATACCTAAGGCAAATTACTAGATTCCTCAAATATCATTCAAACGTGTATAATCAAACTACAATTCAGCAAAACAACACATAAAGTGGAATTTAAGAATCACTCAGTGATGAAAACCAGAAACTTAAGGAACACTATATATACATATATACATTTTTTTATGAAAGCAAAAGGTTCATTAACTCTAAACTAAACCTCAAAGTTGAAAATCACTTGAACTTAACTCCTATATGTATGTGAGCAAAATTTAAATGCCTAAACCAAACACTAGTTTTAAAAAATATTAAAACTTTAACAAATGAAACTTAAATTTAAAACAAGAAAAAGCAACTAAAGAGCATACACTTAAATTTACGCAGAAAAGTGATCAAAATAAGTAAGTAAAAGCATTAACACAAGCAGGAAAAGCAAACTCAAATAAGCAATTTTAAATTACAGAAAAAGTAAAAGAGATTTAGAAAGATACTTGAATTGAGTCTGATGATTCAGCCTAATCTTACTTCAAGTATTTATCCAAATCTTCTTCGAGCTTAATCTTTACAACATCAGCTTATCACATCTACTCGAAATCAACAGAACATCTACATATCATTGGCTGACCACCCATCAAACATCTACACGAAAATAATCTACCTTGGAACTCTTGAAAGACAAGTCTCCTTGAATCCTGAAACAAGCACAAAGAAACAAACAGGATAACAAGAATAATAAGCTCAATAAGCACAGCTTATTTGTCAGATAAGCTGTGGCTTTTGGGCTTATGATACAGTGAAAATGAAAACTTTTGAAAAATGATTTTTTTTGTAGAAAAGTAAAATTTTCAGGAACCAACTAAAAAAGAACACCAGTCAAAAACTAAACCTATAACTTAAGTGTCAAAAAAGTTATAAGTTAAGCTTATTTGAATAATGGATCTCAAATAAAAACAGAAACTGATTTTGTTTGATAAACTTGAAATTAAAGTTGCAAGAAATAAAGTTTGACAGAAAAATAAAATGCTTTCAAAGTGAATAACAACAATTAAGAAAGATGGAACTCAATCAATTCATTCATAAAAATTCGGGTTACAAACTTGGAGAATGAAAAAAATTGGAACAAGAAAAAGTAAAATGCCTACTACCCTTTATATAATAGGGCTACAATAGTCTAGAAGCAAGGAAAATGCAAACCCTAATTTGTTGTGATCTTCCAAATAAGCCCTCTTGAAGAAATTTGAAAATGGGTCAAAGGTGACCCATGTGATGAATCTGAGCATCCAGCTGTTGTGAAGATGTCTTGGACGTTGTATGACAAGTAGGGAGCACGTCAAAGGATCGTAACCATCAAATTCCTGGTGCAATCTTGTCTTGGAGCAAAACATGGGTCAGGGGAGGTTGGGGTGTGGTCCTGGGTTGATGATGTGTCGTTTTCTACAGTGTGGATGGGTTTATGATTTAGTTAATCACGGTGTTTGATGATTTGGTATAATAATTTTGGGTAATTAAGGTTGTAGTGATTAGGGTTCTTCATAGTGTACATGGCTGTGTTTGATTTTTGGTTTAGGGAAGAAAGTATGTTGCCTACTAGTTATAATAAAATAAAACAAGTTTAAACTTGTTAAATATTATCAAAACGTGCTTGTGTGGGTTGTGTTTAGGGCTTAGGATGGCTAAATGGGTTTGGTTAAATGGGTATGTTGGATGTTTAGTTAAGTAAGTTTGTTTCTTGGCACTTTTGGTCCCCCTTACTAACAGCAATTAGTTCAAACCTTTACACCCATAGTCCTTATAGCTTTCACACCGTTAGTCCTTGTATAATAAAAAGGATCTAATGTGTATCTCTCTTAAACTTCAAGGGGGTTTCTTGACATGCATTGAAAGTTGAAGGATTACTCTTGTATATCTTGGTTCTTCAGGGACTAATCATGACAATTCATCAAACTTGAAGGACCAAACTTGTCATTTCTTCAAAGTTGGAGGGCATTTTTGCAAAATCCAAAACTCGGGTCCGGTTCATTGTGCGGCTTCGTTTCCCGTGTTCGTTTTTCTTTGTTTCTTGTGATCTTTTTGTCTTTTTCTCGATATCCGTACCTAAAATACACAATGCACAAATACAAGCATATATAGGGGTATTTTCATGATATTTTAAGCATTTTAAGCCCCATTTGGAAGATGAGACCATGTATAATTGTAGTCTCATCACTCCCCCATACTAAACCATTGTTGTGTCCCCACGCAATGCTAGAATTAAGTATCATAGCACTTCCAAAATTCATTTTATGATGACATTTATTGAAGACATAAACTTTAATAAACTACTACATGTGTTTTAGACATAATGTAATGTTTTCATCACGAGAACGTGACTTTAAGGATCATAGAACAAGAACACGTGAATGCTTCTTTAGAAATAATTTTGTCGTTCTCGATTTTCACTCGATTCCATGCTAAGCGTGTGACGAGATCATTGTTATTATAAGTTAGCAACACGAACACATCTCATGAGTGTTAATTACGAACCTAAACTCCCTTATTCCTACTTGGTATCTCTTATATTTTATTATGTCTTAATGATCACGAGGATACATCATCGACTTATGCGTGAATAGAGATTAAGTCTGAAAATAGAAACTTAACGGTGTAGCCAAAATCATTAAATTAATAATTCATCCCAATAGACAACGATGTCAAAAAATTAAGTCAACAAGAAGGATCGATAAACACGGTTTTATAACGGTTTTGAACATGAGACTTATTACCAAGACTTTTATACGCCCCTAACGGAAGGGCCTTATTATCTTTGGTTTACCTCCATCTTTTATTCAACTTCGCCATGAAGCTTTTATTATTCGGTCTTGCCTTGCCTTTTATTATCCGCCTCATCGGTGGTTTTATTAGCCAAAGACGTATATCCTCACGCTAAAGCGAATTTTGGATCTTTAAAGCTTCGAAGATTAAGGCTTGATTCACTTTCAATTTGGGCATAGATTTTTCGGCCTTGTGAGCTTCAAATTTTTGCTTAATTTAGGTGAGCACTTGAAATCTTATTATTAGGTGAAGCTTTCGATTATTCGGGTGCCAATACTTCAAAACCGTGACGCTGGCGATACCTTAATGTTTTCCCAATTTAATTACATGGAAGCTACCAAAACAAATTAGAAACCAACAATAGTGACTAAACCGCTAAATCAATATTTATTAACAATTTATTATGCAAAAGCGTTGGGAGAATAAGCTAATAATTACTACACATGAGATCGTGACGATTACGAGACTTATAAATAACTCTATCATTTCTCGTCCTCATTTAATAGACTTGGCCTAAAAAGTTAAGGAATTGAAGCTAAGTGCTCAACACGCACGGTCGAGTCAAAAATTACTCTTATTCTCACCATCGGAAAACCTACATTCGTGTCTTAAACACTTATGAAAAGCAAGAAAAAATTTTAAAATTTGGCCATTTTTAGCCTTATTTTGCATAAAACGATAACAAAAAGATGAATATTGGATTGCGTGTTGACGTAAGCAAGGTGAAGTATCTACTCACCCCCCCATACTAAAACTAAACATTGTCCTCAATGTTTCGAGTCTAGGGGTGAAAACACCCCCATACTAGAGACGTAATCGAATGCTTAATCTCGAGCATGGAAAGGGTAAAATCGTTAAATTAATAGCCGTTTATGAAGTGTGCTAAAAACCTAAGGTTATAACATCAAAGGATATATCATGTGGATATCGAGAAATTCTTCAAAGCAACGAATGAAGCTCGAGTAAAACGAACACGAGATGCTTCATCGTGATGATAAGAACCTAGATTACACAATCACAAACAACCACGAGACAAAGGTTGGAAGGGCACAAATCCCCTCATTAGGTTAATCTAAAAAGCAACAATATTTACAAGGATAAGCATGAGAATTCCCCCACGAGGCACCTTGTTTTTGATAACCGAGTCAAAAGCTTGACTCGAATCCCCATAAATGTGATCATTTAGGGATATCCTTGGTTCGGTCTTTTTTTGGTGGGACTTACATGTAATCAAGGCCCAAAAGCAACCGTGAATAAAGGCAAAGCCTTTATAGCGGGATCGAAGATCGTATCCTCACATTTTGTTGAAAATAAAACACGCAAAGCCGGAGGATACGTCTTGTAAGGAAGAAAACTCCTTACGACGTAGGTAAACTCATCAAATCCGAGGGGGTGGGTTGGTTCACTTTGAAACGAAGGTGAAATAGAAAGAGAATTGCCAATAATTGGAGTTTCAAAATTTCCCCCTAGTTCGAAGGCAAAAGCCTCATTAAAATCCTCATTCTCATCGAGAGGCGGTCCATCGGTGAATCGCTCGAGAATGGAAACATCACAAGTAGAAAGAGGAGTCTCAACCGTATGAGAATTCGGGTGGGTGACAAGCAAATCCGGCTCATCGAATTTAGAATCCTTAGAATCCTCACTCTCGATGTCCTCGAACGTCTTATCAAAGAGAGGATTTACGTCACCAAAAATGAACGCGTCATCAAATTCGAATAAAGGGTTCGAAAAGATTTTAAAATCGGTATTTTGAACGTCCTCGTCGATTAGTGACTCGTCATCACTAGCGGCAAAATCATCGTCATCGAAAAGCGGGTTCGAAAAAGTCGTTTATTCTCTCCCCGAAGTGTCAATAGGAGAGACATCATCACAAGAAATCGATTCACACTCACTATCGTGATTTGCCTCGTTAGAATCTTCGTGGAAAAATTTATCGAGAGCAAAATCACTTACCTCATCTTCGGAGAAAACTGTAGGCTCACTTTGGATTGGAATAGGGATCTCGACACTAGGATTAGTGCTAAGATTCGTCTCCCCCATACTTAGAGAGGCATCGGTTTCCCTAGGGAGCATGAGAGCAACAGATTCATAAGATAAGGCGAGATTGAAAATATTGCTATCGTCATCTTCGTATTGGTAATCATATGGAATCTCAAGAGACGTAGAGGCATAAGTATCAATATTTGACGCTTGTACTCGTTGTATTTCCATTTCAATCTCTCCCCTTATACTTCTAAAAATGTCCATCACACCTTGCAAGAATTCTTCTTCATGGTCTTGTAAGAAAGTGCCAAAGGAATTTTGTCTCTCATTACTTGACTCATGAGAATTTTGGTGTTCGAGATCGTATGGTGGGGCCTCAAAATTATCAAAACCGGAATTATAGTATGAATTGGGTTCATTATAATGCATTGGTTGGCAAGAATAAGTATCGTGAGGCCCCCCACAATTGTCGCAACACGGATTTTGAGAAAAATCCGGTTCGTTGTATGGATAAAAATTCCCATTGTTACAATTGTAATTCATATCTTGTGGAGGTGATTCGTCAAATCCATTGAATTGGTTGTCGAAAGACGTATTTTGATTCATTGGTTGACAATCATACCCATAATGAGGTGCGTTTCCACAAGACTCACATGAATATGACGATGGATATTGCGATGATTGGTCAAAGAAATTAGGATTCGGTTCGGGGTTATTATAATTCGTACAACAAAATCCGAAATCGTGCTCCAAACCGCAAAAATCACATGAATAAGACGAGGGCGGTTGTGGAGTACGGTCATATGATTGGAATTCGTAACCATAGGCGTTTTGATTCGTTTCATCATCTTGATTATTATCATAATAATAAGACGAATCATTCGACGAATAAAACGAAGACGATTGGTGACCTTGGTCGTAGGATTGAAATCCGTCACCATTGTCGTTTTGAGGAGAGTTGTAGATATAACCCTCCCTTCCTCCTAAGATCTCGCAATTATAACAATTACCACCATCGGGCGGTCCTCCACAATATGGACACGAATAGTAACCATCATTTGACATGATGTAACGCGAAAATCGTAATCGAGAATTAAACAAATTAGAGGGTTCAAGAAGAGAATTATGAAAATAGAGGGAAAATGAGAAGATTATTTTTGTGTTTTTGGTTTTTTAATTTTTTTGGAATTTTTGTGTATTACGTAGAAATTAATCTACAAAAATTATCCACTAATCAAAGGTCTCGATTAATGAATCCAAGAAGAATGAAGGTAATTACGTGAAGTAAAAACCCTCGTCGACTTTGAAACATTGGCGGAACGCCAAAACGTTTCGAGGTTCAATAATTAAAACTCACAAAAATAGATTAAAAATACTTGATGTGGCAAACCCCTAATTAATCGTTACTTTCAAAATACGCACAAGCGAGCGGAGAAAACAAGGCGGCGCGAAGCACTTAAGAGCCTTTTTCCCTTAGGTCGTGAAATACAACCGCCTTATACCCACCTTATAGTTTGTATTTATCGAGATTAAACCAATTAAGAGTATTTATCTATTTTGCCTTTGATTTCGTTTGAATTCGATACAACAATAGTGACCGGAACGCTCAACTATTGAGGTGCGATTTCTCGCGTATTTGGATAATTATTGTTTGTTAATTGTTCTACGTAAATACAATATATTATGCACAATAAAAACGAGAAAACGATTTTGTGTTAATAGAGTTCTATTTAACACTATTTATTTGTATGACTAATAGTATAGAAAAATAAAAAGAAGTATTTACGATAAAAACGTAAACACTCAAACAAACACGATAAATAAGTATGGCTACACACACCTCCCCGGCAGCGGCGCCATTTTTGATGCGGTATTTTTGTATACACTTTATTTTAGGAAAAAAACACAGCAACACATAAGTCGTGGTAAGTATTAATCGATACGTTTTAGGAAACACGTAAAGACGAATAATCGAGTTCGTTCTCGAGGAGGTATGGTGTTTAGCCGATAAATATTATAGACGTTATTTAATCGAGTGATTACGTTTTTGGAAAGAAAGAAAGAAAGAAAAACGGAGACGAGTTACGCTAAAAACGGTCGAAAACGCTTAAACGTACGAACGTAAAAACGCGACCAAACGAAAAATTTTACCTAAAAATTAATTGAAAGATTAAACCTAGTCTAAAATAATATAAATAAGGATAAAAATCCAATAAATAATTTTTAAAACCTTTTATTAATTAAATATTCAATTTTAAATGCTAATTAAAGCCCTAAAATTAAATATAATAAAGAAAAAGCCCAAAATATTATTTTATTGAACTAATAACTCACTTATATTATTTAAAGACTAAAAAGTATTTTTCTTAAATTTTTAAAACTATTTTTCTATTTTTAAAAGGCTAAAAACACTTTTTAAACTAAAATAATAATAAAACTAATAAAATAATGATAAAAATAAATTTTATTTTTCTAAAAATCTTTTTTTAACTAAATTAACAAGGGAAAAATGAAAAAGTTTAAAAAAACTAAAAAAATTGGCTAAAAACGAAAGTACCCCAAAGTACTCCAAGGTGGAGTACTTTAGTGTTGTCCAATATCCTACCAGACAAAGGACTTGTCCAACATCAGTGTTGTCCGATATCGGACAACACTAAAAAAATTAAAAAATTTGCAGCGTTCTCGGACAACAAAGGAAAAACTTGCTGTATGCTTTTTGAGTTCGTTTTGGGTTATTTTGAGCTCGTTTGGTGTTGTTTCTTGGTACAAAGGGGCACCCTCACAACGTTTGGGTTGTGAGGAGTCAAATTCAAGAAAAGATACACAATAAAACTAGCACAAACACGCCTCAAATTGACCAAAAATCATCAAATGTACAGCAATATGAGGGTCTGGTGGCTTTTGTAGCTATGACAGTGAGTTATATGCTATTTTGAGCCACCAAAACTTATTAAAACTTAGTGACCAGATAATTAGTACTTAACCTACCCTTTAAACTAAATGCAAACCAAGAATGAAACCTCAAAGTTCAAAAATAAAACCACACCACCTGCTGGTGTGTTTTGCACGTGGTGAGGCTTTTTGTTGGTCTAAATGGCAATAACAGTGACTTCTAAGTTGATTTTGACCCACCAAAGTCCTACCGAACCCAAGAACCAGATAATTCACCACTAATACTACCCTAAATCTACTTGTTCACCAAAAGTGAAGTGCCAAAACCCAAAATCGAATTTGAATCTCTGCTGATATATTTGGATGACAGAATGTTGTTATGCCGGACTAAAAGGCAATCAAAGTGACCATAAGCTACCCTAACATGACTTCTAACTCAACAAAAACCTTCACAAGTTGCATGAAACTCTATACCTATCCTGTGACTATCATCTAACAGTCCAAAAAAACCTCTCCTAGGGACCTACTTTCTGCATAGGGATTATGTACTTTTCGCCAAAAAATTCATTTGAAACACTATCTACTATGAACCAAAATGAATTCCAAGGTGTCCAAGCCTGAGCAAATCTAAAGCAACTAATTATAAGAACACCAAAAAATTAATTCCTATTTCCTCAAATCAATTCAGTAGTTGTTTATGTGTGTTTGACACTAAGTATGAAAGATTTAAGCAATTGAGCAACTAACTGCTTTTGAACCAAAGTGTAAAATACCTAAGGCAAATTACTAGATTCCTCAAATATCATTCAAACATGTATAATCAAACTACAATTCAGCAAAACAACACATAAAGTGGAATTTAAGAATCACTCAGTGATGAAAACCAGAAACTTAAGGAACACTATATATACATATATATTTTTTTTTATGAAAGCAAAAGGTTCATTAACTCTAAACTAAACCTCAAAGTTGAAAATCACTTGAACTTAATTCCTATATGTATGTGAGCAAAATTTAAATGCCTAAACCAAACACTAGTTTTAAAACAAAAATTAAAACTTTAACAAATGAAACTTAAATTTAAAACAAGAAAAAGCAACTAAAGAGCATACACTTAAATTTACGCAGAAAAGTGATCAAAATAAGTAAGTAAAAGCATTAACACAAGCAGGAAAAGCAAACTCAAATAAGCAATTTTAAATTACAGAAAAAGTAAAAGAGATTTAGAAAGATACTTGAATTGAGTCTGATGATTCAGCCTAATCTTACTTCAAGTATTTATCCAAATCTTCTTCGAGCTTAATCTTTACAACATCAGCTTATCACATCCACTCGAAATCAACAGAACATCTACATATCATTGGCTGACCACCCATCAAACATCTACACGAAAATAATCTACCTTGGAACTCTTGAAAGACAAGTCTCCTTGAATCCTGAAACAAGCACAAAGAAACAAACAGGATAACAAGAATAATAAGCTCAATAAGCACAGCTTATTTGTCAGATAAGCTGTGGCTTTTGGGCTTATGATACAGTGAAAATGAAAACTTTTGAAAAATGATTTTTTTTTGCAGAAAAGTAAAATTTTCAGGAACCAACTAAAAAAGAACACTAGTCAAAAACTAAACCTATAACTTAAGTGTCAAAAAATTTATAAGTTAAGCTTATTTGAATAATGGATCTCAAATCAAAACAGAAACTGATTTTGTTTGATAAACTTGAAATTAAAGTTGCAAGAAATAAAGTTTGACAGAAAAATAAAATGCTTTCAAAGTGAATAACAACAATTAAGAAAGATGGAACTCAATCAATTCATTCATAAAATTCGGGTTACAAACTTGGAGAATGAAAAAAATTGGAACAAGAAAAAGTAAAATGCCTACTACCCTTTATATAATAGGGCTACAATAGTCTAGAAGCAAGGAAAATGCAAACCCTAATTTGTTGTGATCTTCCAAATAAGCCCTCTTGAAGAAATTTGAAAATGGGTCAAAGGTGACCCATGTGATGAATCTGAGCATCCAGCTGTTGTAAAGATGTCTTGGACGTTGGATGACAAGTAGGGAGCACGTCAAAGGATCGTAACCATCAAATTCCTGGTGCAATCTTGTCTTGGAGCAAAACGTGGGTCAGGGGAGGTTGGGGTGTGGTCCTGGGTTGATGATGTGTCGTTTTCTACAGTGGGGATGGGTTTATGATTTAGTTAATCACGGTGTTTGATGATTTGGTATAATAATTTTGGGTAATTAAGGTTGTAGTGATTAGTGTTCTTCATAGTGTACATGGCTGTGTTTGATTTTTGGTTTAGGGAAGAAAGTATGTTGCCTACTAGTTATAATAAAATAAAACAAGTTTAAACTTGTTAAATATTATCAAAACGTGCTTGTGTGGGTTGTGTTTAGGGCTTAGGATGGCTAAATGGGTTTGGTTAAATGGGTATGTTGGATGTTTAGTTAAGTAAGTTTGTTTCTTGGCACTTTTGGTCCCCCTTACTAACAGCAATTAGTTCAAACCTTTACACCCATAGTCCTTATAGCTTTCACACCGTTAGTCCTTGTATAATAAAAAGGATCTAATGTGTATCTCTCTTAAACTTCAAGGGTGTTTCTTGACATGTATTGAAAGTTGAAGGATTACTCTTGTATATCTTGGTTCTTCAGGGACTAATCATGACAATTCATCAAACTTGAAGGACTAAACTTGTCATTTCTTCAAAGTTGGAGGGCATTTTTGCAAAATCCAAAACTCGGGTCCGGTTCATTGTGCGGCTTCGTTTCCCGTGTTCGTTTTTCTTTGTTTCTTGTGATCTTTTTGTCTTTTTCTCGATATCCGTACCTAAAATACACAATGCACAAATATAAGCATATATAGGGGTATTTTCATGATATTTTAAGCGTTTTAAGCCCCATTTGGAAGATGAGACCATGTATAATTGCAGTCTCATCAATTACCTTAAAGAAACTAGCCATCATATTCATCAAATCATTCGTTTGATTGCTCAAAGAAGTTTGCATATCATGTCGAAGCTCGGTTCTAATATCATTCCCTTGCTTAGTGATATCTCATTTCAAGTTGATGATTTGGCTTTGAAGATTCTTAACTAGCTCTCCTTGGGTGCTCATGAAAGTTTCAACATCTTGATTAATGGGTGGTGCTTGTTGAGCGGGTGGGTGATAAGGATTAGAAGGTCGAGGTGGGTTTGGATTGCTTCTATTGTAGTTGTTGGGGATGTGGTTTTGAGGAGAAAAATAGGTGAAAGAAAGTTGTTAGAACGGTAACTTAGCAAGTTACGATCACCTTGAGGTCGGGCTTGATAGCTTTCCGTTGAATAGTTACCATGAGCCGCATACATGTTTTCCAGATTTTCATGAGTAGAAGGACAATCAGTGTATGAATGAGGACCACCGCAGATCTCACAAGAAAGTGCTACAGATTTAACTTGTTGTTGTTGATTCGTAGCTATGAGTAGGATATTTTTGTTCATTTCGGCCATCATGTGGGTGAATTCGGTCATCTCGGTGTATGATAAAGTAGAAGAAACATTGACTCTCGGGTTATTCCTTGAAGATGCGGGTGAATCCCAATTTTTGTGATGAGTAGTCGTGTTCTCTATAGGCTCTCTACACTCCTCGGGTCTTCTTTTCATAAATGTGCCACCGGCGGCTGCATTAATCGTATCACGATCACAAAAAGTTAAACCGTTGTAGAAAGTATCAATCAAAGTGACGGGGAGCATGTTTAGGACATCGGTCGATCAAAACATTATAACGTTCCCAAGCATCGAAAAGTGATTCATCAGGTTATTGTGTGAATCCACTTATTTGATTTCTAAGGCTCGTGACCATGGATGGTGGAAAGTAGCGCGACAAAAATCGTTGAGTCATCTCATCCCAAGTATGAATTGAATTCTTCGGAAGACGATCAAACCATTTTTCGGCATGGTGGGATAAGGTGTGTGGAAATAGATGTAGGCGAAGAAAATCCATAGTAACACCGGGCAACTTCATGCTTTGAGTAACGGTAATGAATTTGTCGAGGTATTTGTTGGCATCATCATCCGGCAATCCGCGAAATGGACAAGTATTTTGAACTTGTTGGATCATGTGATGCTTCAACGAAAACTCTGGAGCCGTGATTTGCATCGGTGCAATCGGTCCTCCACGTCCATTCATTGTTGGTTGACAAAGTTCCTCCATCATACGAAGGTCGGGTGGAGGGACATGGTTATTATTATTCAAATTGGGGTGAGGTGGGTTATTATTGTTGTGCACACCAGCCATATCTAAGTCTTCAAGAGTCTCGGGCTCAGAATAAGATGAAGATATAGTACGCATACACCTGCAAAAGAAAAAGATAGCAAAGAAATAGACAAATAATGGTTATCGTAAAAATAAAATCTTTTTGGTGCAAAACTTTGAAAAAGAAATGCTTTTTATGAGTTTTTTTCATGTTTTTGGATTTTTGAAATTTTTTAATTTTTATGGATTATTTTGAAAATTTTTGACACGAAAAATAACGTTCACGAGTGAACGGATCCCAAAATTCAACGCGTCTCTTACAGAAAACCGTTAATCTTCACAAAAAGAGCCGGCAGTGGCGCCATTTTAATAACTATAATTTTACTCGTTTAAAAAGTTATTTGGATTGGTCTAATCGAATTGATCTCCGGTTGATCGTGTGACTCAGTTGTAATTGGTAAAAAGAAAGAATATGTTATCGTTGAGTATCTATTTTAAAATAAAAATCTTAAAAAGTAAATGACAAGATAATAAAAGCGATAAACTAAATAAAACTTAAACAAAAGACGTAAACGAATTAAATATAAAAGCTTGACAAAAAAGTAAATGACGAAAACTTTAAATTTAAACTAAGATAAAGCAAGTTTAAAACAACACTAAGTAAAAATACGGGAAAAGTAAAATTTGAAATAAAAATAAATTAAAAAACAGGAAATAAAATCAAACAAAGGTAAGATCGCGGTCACGATCGCAACCAACGATCGTAGTCTGGATCATACCCTGGATCGCAGTCAAGCGATCGTACACTAGATCTAAGTCTAGATCACAGCCAGCGATCGAAGTTTTGGATCGTACTCCACCACGATCACAACAAGTGGATCGCAGTGGACGATCGTGACCAAGTGATCGTACCCACAATCGAAGCCTTGGATCGTAGTGAACGATCGGACTCCAGATCGTAGCCACAGATCGCAACCACAATCGTAACAAGTCGATCGTAGCTTAGATCGTGGTGAGTGATCTTAGTCTTCATCGTAGTAATGGATCGCAAGTAGAAACCCTAGGGGTTTATTCGATCACACTTACTCGATCGGAACAAATGAAAACCCTTAAAAATTACGATGGAATACAATAAGCAAATATGCCGAACCAAATAAGCACTTTAACAATAAGGAATTACCAAAAACTTAATTAAAACAATAATAAGTAGAACTAAATAGCACAAATTTAAAAACTTTCAAGACACAAAATAAGCAAACTTTATAAAATAAACTAAAAGGTTAAATTTTTAAGAAAACTTAAAAGACAATAAGCTAGATACGAAATAAGCCAAAAAGCATAACAAGCTTAAAGCTTAAATCGTATAAAAACTTAGATAGGAATAAAAAGATAAACTTTTTAATCAAATAAGCAATAAGATTAAGCAAAATGCATACTTAATCCGAATCAAGATCAAAATCAAAAACAAGAAAAGTAGAATAAGATGGATAATGAAAAGCTTGATTAAAGGAAAAGATTCAACAATTAAAAGTAAAGATTAAAACTTACAAATTTAAGGTGCAAGACAAGGAATTTAAATTGACAAGAAACTAAATGACATGAAAATAAATGGTGGAAGAACTATGTGTCAAGTAGCCAACACCTCCTAATGTGTCATTAGAAGGGTATTTATAGGGAGATTAGATGTCTTGATGCTTTCTTCCTTTTCTCGTCTTTACGTCTTTATAAATTATTCGACTTTCTTGACTTTATCTCGGGATTAATTGAACTCGTCTTATAATTTCTTCATTAATTAAACTTGAGTTCTTCGACTTCATTAAACTTCCGTCTTTAGACTTTTTCTTCGATAAATCTTCAGAATAGGCCTTGGACTTCCATTCTTTTTGCACTCTTGATCTTTTGACTTCGTCTTTTGTCTTTGTCTTTGATAAAATCCCGTGTTTTCTTCCCTTTTCACATTTTGATCCTAAATCACAACAAAAACACAAACCACGCATAATTCCGACATTTACGACATAAAATACACGTTTTGGCTTGGTTATTAATATAATTAAATGGTAAAAGGATAAGTGTTTTCACACTTATTAGGTCCACTTTGCCTTTGGAGAAGCCTTGCGAAATCAGATAAGACGATAGAAGATCGTACCACGCGCGTGGAGCTTGTTTCAACCCATAAAGAGCCTTCTTGAGCTTGTACACGTGATTAGGATACTCCGAGTTGAGAATCCATTCGGCTGGCTTCCGTAGACATCTTCCCTTAATTCACCATTAAGAAATGCCGTGTTTACATCCATTTGGTAGACGATCATGTTATTGTGAGCAACATAAGCAAGGAATAGTCTAATCGCCTCCAATCGTGCAACAGGAGCAAAGGATTCTTCAAAGTCAATACCCAAAGCTTGTTTGTAACCTCTAGCAACCAATCTAGCTTTGTTCTTTAGTACTCCACCCAACTCATCGAGTTTAACCTTATATACCCACAACAATGTAAGGATTTCAACGTTGTTGAGAAAAGGAACTAATTCCCACACTTCAAGACGTTGAAATTCATTAAGTTCCGCTTGCATGGATTCAATCCAAGATGATTGTGTCATAGCTTGTTGTAAATTTTTAGGTTCAATGTCGGAAAGAAATGCATCAAAGTAGCAATATAATGCATGTTCTTGGAGTTGGTGCCGTGTTAAAACTAGTCGATCAATGTCACCAATAATATTTCGGATTGGGTGATCCTTTGTCCATTTGGTGTTGTGATTTTCAATCCGTGGTGGCCGGGAGTGAACGATTGCAAGAGATCCCTCTATGGTAGAC
Source organism: Glebionis coronaria (assembly GCA_025667525.1). NCBI lineage: Eukaryota > Viridiplantae > Streptophyta > Magnoliopsida > Asterales > Asteraceae > Glebionis > Glebionis coronaria. The sequence continues at coordinate 242,288 of JANFOE010000139.1, read as the reverse complement.
GCACCGTTAGGGTTTTCAGGTATTTGTGAACCAAAGAAAGGAAGCTCTTGTAAGTGAGCAATTTCCAAATCATGATCATAGTGATCCTCTTCAACATCATTAGGAGCAAGTGGGGGTGATGATTCAGGTGTAGTTTGTGAATTGGTAGGGGATGGGACATCTGGTTCAATAGTAACAGTAGATGCCTCGGACTAATTTCCATTATCGTGAGCAACAACTTCGGGAATCGGAGCTACTGCTGCAGGTGCTGGACCCTTAATGGGCTTGGGCTTCCATTATATACTAAGTCCCTTAATGGTCTTGGGCTTCCGGCCCATGAACATGCTCATGGGTCGGGCTAAAGTAAATAACATTAAACTTATACTACGAGCCTATAACTATATTGTTGGAGTGACCGAGACTTTTTTTATACTAAAAACGTATTTCTAACACTTTTCTTTGCTATTTTTGGAATTCCAAAACCCTCGTGATGTATTCGCAAAAACCAATTTATTCCGAAAATAATGACAGTTTTAACCGAGTTCCACCTATATCGGATCTAACAAACCCAAAATGTGATTTCAAGCCAAAAAGGATCCAAACAGCCAAACTTTTTGTGTTTTTAGCCAAAAGAACTAACCCAAATCCCTACCACAACTATGTAGGAGACTTCTATGAAGATAAAACCATAATAAACACACACAAAAAATTTGGATCGAGGATTATGGATCAAATACCTCACGAAATAAATAAGAACAATAACCACGAATCTTCAATCACCTATCCACTACAGACTCTTGATACCAAATGATAATCCCAATCAATCCATAACACAAGATATATGATAGAAATAGAATGAAGTTAGAGAGAGAAAGTAGAGAGATGGCGGAAGGTTTTCACATTTAGAGAGAAGGTGAACATTTTAGTATGGCGAGCTGACAAAGATAACCTTGCAACCCGATTTAATCTAAACAAGAGGAGTATTGATTTGCATTCGGTTCTCTGTCCAATGTACGGTGAAGGTGTTGAAACGTTAAACCATTTGATGGGTCGATGTTCTTGGTCTCGTAGCATCTGGAATTTTATTTCATTTAAGTGGTGGGGCTTTTATGTTTCATGGGATCTTGACTACAAAAGGGTTAGCCATTTTGCTAATCGTTTGAGCACCGAGGAAAAAGAATGTTCTCGCCTTTCCATCTCCAATGTTTTGAAGCTGTTATTTTCACCATTGTTTGGCATATTTGGAAAAGCGAAAATGTTAAGGTCTTCTGCTTAAAGGAGGCTAACGGTTGGGATATCTTCGAAGAAGTTCAAAGTTTGTCTTTTTGTTGGGCGAGCAATAGGTGTAAGAATTTTAGTTTTGATTCGGAGTTAAGTGTAAAACCCCGGTTAGGAAATCCTTAAGTCTAAAGAACACCTTATTTATGCATGCCATAAAATAGAATAATATATTAGTACTTCCGTCCAAAATTATTGTCCACCTTTTCTTTTTTGTCTGTCTCAAAATTATTGTTCACATCTAAAAATAATAGTTGAGTTTCTTTGAATTTACTATATAACCCTTAGGGTCTGTTTGGTTGAGGATATTGGAGGATATTGGGTGATATTCAAATTATTTACATTTTAATTTCCCCCAAATATTGTGTTTGGCATGACTAACGAAGGAATTTAAAATTCCCCGAATTCTCAAAATGAAGGATATTAGAATTACTTCAAAAAGTGAGAAATTTCAATTTACTTTAAAATTATCTTTTATAAACTTTTTCTAGTCGTTTTTATTCGAGTTATTATGTTTATATAAAAATTATAAAATATAAAAATTTTATTTAAAAATTGTTTTTTCGATTTTTACTCTTTTAAATAGCAAAAATAAAATTTATAAAATTTATATAAATTGTTTATAAAATTTATAGAAATTTTTTAGAAAATCTATATAAACTCTATAAAAAATTATTGAATTTTTATAAACTTTATAAAAAAAAATTTTAAAAAATTTATTAATTTTTTTTATAAAATTTATACAAGTTTTTTATAAACTTTATATAAAATTTTTATACAAACTATATATTTTTTAATAAATATTATATAAATGTTTTATAAGATTTTTAATAAATTTTTTTATAAAAAGTTTATATAAATTTTTTTATAATATTTATATAAAAGTTAAAATTTGAATTTTACTCTTTTCAATAAAAAATTTATAAAAAATATTTATTCGTTAATTGGTTAAACACAAAATCAAGATTTAAAATATTATGAATTTTTGTCAACCAAACATAATTAGGCATTTTAAATTCGAGAATTTTTAATTCTTAGGAATTCTAATTTACTAGAATTTAGAATTATGGAATTTCAATATCTTGAACCAAACGGCACCTTAGTTCAAATTGATATTTACAAATATAAAAGAAGAACTAATTAATTAACAAAGGGTAAAACTGTCTTTTCTGTGCTTTCGTAGAAATCAAAGCTATAACTAATGCATTTTTTAACTGTGTAATTTTTGTTAGTGGACAATAATTTTGGGACGAAAGTAGTATTAATTTCTTTTCAAAATATGAGATATTGTTGGTGTTTGAATAGATAATGTGAGGTATTGTTGAAACATGATTAGCACATAATCTTTTGTTAAGCCCTGGATAATCATATGATAATGTTGGGAGATGATTTAAGCACATAATCATCATTTTTGACCGGATAATCATATGAGAAATGCTAACAAAAGCCCTAAGGGTTATCATTAAGCAAATACTTTTTATTATAATACAATTTAAAACTAATTCTAACTGAATAGTAATCTCCAAAAAAATAGAGAGAATCTCGGATTTAGTAAATATATGATTGATACTTAATTGTGCTTGCTTGAATTGTATTACTACAAATAGTTGTAGTAAAATTAAGATTTAAGTTCATTTTGATATCAAACTTTATTTTGGATACCAATGGACTAATCTCCATCATCTATCTTCATCTTAATCCAATGGGTAAGATTAAACCAAAAACTCATTTTCCACTTTTTTTAAACATTAATATCTTTTAAAACGTTAATCGTTATGCGAAAAAATATACCATTACGACGGCCATTTAATTATCTTTCTACAGATATGCTATATGATATACTTTCGACAAATTTTTTTTCGTTTTTTCACGTTTTTTCACGTTTTTTCGTCGCCAGAAACTATCATATATGATAGTAACACTAGTATCATATATGATACTAAATATCATATATGATAGTAACACTAGTATCATATATGATATACTTATCATATATGATATAAACGGTTGGAAATCTAAGTCTGTTAAAATTCTCTTAGTCATAGCTTTAAACTTAAATTAAGTTGTTTGATATTAACTTACTTGTGCCTAAGAGACAGGCAAGTAACCTAAGACTCACAGAGTTCTATGTCTCTATGAGCAACCACAGAGGAGTCCATGTCATAGACATTGTCAAGGAAGTCGAAGATTACTTGAAGACATACTCATTGGCTGTGTTGAATAACAGCCAAGATGTATCAGGGACATTGAGTGGTTGAGTGTTAACAAGAGTGGCAATACACTGTTAACACTCAGTACACTTTGGACATACCTAAGTGTTTAGGCGGGAACTTATGCAGCCTAAAGTACAAGGAATGAAGAAAAGGGAAACTATGTCAGCTCTGTTTCCCTAAAGCGTTATGGCAGACTACCAAAATAGAAGAGCATCTTTTGACAGATGTCTGACATTGTCTGTTTTGTGTAGTCACTATCAACCGGTACTAGTAGTCAACCTCGTACCACTATAAATAGGATACGTAGGCTAGAGTTAATGTTGTTGACTTTGTTAGATTACACACATTAACTCTTTACAACTCAGAGAAAGAACAGTTGTGCCTGTGTTCTTGAGTTTTCTTTATTTTGTCCAAAGTGTACACAACACATTGTCCTTAAACTGTGTTATCCAAAACACATGTAATACTTGTTATACAATAATAAAGTACTACGTTTGAAAAGTATTTACTTGTGTTAATTATCCTTCATAATCATTTTAAGCTAGTTTTAGGGACTTTCATTTGGTATCAGAGCGGTGTTTGATATTAAAACCTTCATAAACATCGTTCTAAGTTTTATAATCAAGATCCACCATGCCTGAAACGAGCAACACCCCACCACCACCACCTAACTTGGTTTCTGGGAACAACACACCACCACCTCCAAACTCACCAAGAGTAACCCCCACTCAAAATGAAGACGATCTTCCTCAACATCTCGATTCAAGAGGTGGTTCCCATGTTACCAATATACCAGTGTTTATTGAAGATGACTTTGCAAGTTGGAAAAGTCAATTTCTTGTCTATCTAGATGGACTTAAACCATTTCTTCAAGAAATTCTAGAAAATGGACCATATGTTCCTATGGAGTTTACCTCTACTGATGAGAATCCTCTTCCCAAACCTCTCAAGCAGTGGACTCCAGTTGATAGGAAATTGGAAAACCAAGATAAACGTCTCAAAAGCATTATCATCTCCTGTCTTCCAAAACACATCATGAAATCAGTAATCCAATGTCTAACAACCAAACAAATGTGGACAGACCTCACCCTAGGTCACGAAGGACCCTCTGAAACCAGAGAAACCAAGATTCAGGCGCTCGGGTTTCAGTTTAACGCTTTCAAGGCACTTGAAGGTGAAAAGGTACAACAGACGTACACAAGGCTGAAGTTTCTTCTCAACGATCTTGCTATGAGTGAAGTCACCATTGGACAAGCTGAAGTAAACGCCACCTTTGTCAACAGCCTTCCCAGAAAATGGCTGAGCATGAATCAGACGTAGAGAGCCAATAACTCCCTCAAGAATGATACTTTGGCTCAGCTGTATGGAAAATACAACTATGAAGAAGGGCTGATAAATACCATTTACAAATCTGAGTCTGAAAGATTTGTAGTTCAGGGAGCAACATCCAAAGCATCGATTTCCACCTCACACACTCATGACAGCGACTCAGATGTTGAAGAAGACACTCGTAGCAGCCAAGAATTCATGACAGACCTTAATGCTGAGTTCATGAAAGATCTATACTAGCTAATCAAAGAAGATTCTACAAAAGGTCAGGGAGAGTAGGATCAGCTAGTAAACAAACTGACAAATCCAAAGAGACTTGCTTTTCCTGTGGAAAACTTGGACATTTTCAAAAAGATTTTCCATCCACAAAAACATCCTCACCATCCTATCTTTCATCATTCAAACCTTATAATTTCAAATCACAACAAAACAACACATCTCACCAATCCAACTCCTCTGATAATGAGAAAAAGGATTACAAAAACAAATACAAGGTACTAAAGGCTGAGTTGGAACAGATGAATTTGAAATTAGAATCTCTGTCAAAGAAGAAAGGGGGTGATAAAAGGACAGAGAAAGGGTTGGTAGTTGAAGCCTATGATTGGAATGATGAGCCGCTGACATCTGATGAAGAAGATACTACCAGGGTCAGGGCATTTATGGTGATAGCTGCGGATGAACCTGTTGTTGGTAAAGGAGATACTAGATCAGGACAATGGGTTGACATCACTATGAAAAAGGTAACTAGGCTTATCTCTATGTCTGAAAGTGATGAACGTAAACATGTCCGTGATTATACCATAGTTGACTTACACTTTGTTGAGGAACAAAGAAAGAACCTACTTGATAAATTTCACTCTGTTAAACATGAATTGTTGACTGTTAAGGCTGAATGTAAAACTTTAGAACAAGTTAACTCTGAAATGATATCTCTTCAAAATGAAGTTAATAAGTTTAAGAAACAGTGCCTTAAATGATCAAGTAACTGAACTAAACAAGGTTATAGAAAAATGGTTGTGCAGTAGGTTCACTATAAATGAATTACTTGATGATGAAGTTCCAGCTGATATATCTAGGGTTGTAACTGCTAAGAGAAACAAAATTAAGGCCCTTAAGAAACCCAAAGAGATTGTTTTCAAGTCCACAGAGACTATACATGTGTATGACCCTCTTATGACTGATGTACCTGTCTTTGAAGTGATATAGATAACAACGAACCTTTACCATCTTTACCTAAACTCTCTGGTGTTGAACCCAGCAGCTCTTCTAGAGGAGCTAAGGCTGAACTCAAACCAGATGTTGAGACACCTCCAACTAAAGTTTTAGTTGTTCCTGCAAAACTATCTGTTAAGCAAAATGTTTATAAGCCTGTCTCAACAAACCCTGTGAACAAAGTTGAACCCTCAACTGAAGAACGCCTGTTGTCTTTGATGAAAGAAGTAAAACTCTTAAAAGAGCATATTAAGCCTTCCGCTGAATGCTCTGCTTCCTCTGAACCTAAGTCTATCCTAGGAGAACCCAAAGGTGAAAAGGTTATCAAACCTTATTGTAATGTGTGTAAGAGTTCTCATCATACGACCATAGATCATGATAGACATATGGCTGTTAAGAGAGCTCAGACACCTTTTAGGGATAGACAACAGTCTACTAGGAGACCATTAGGTAACTACAGACCTTACCCTCCCTGTAAATATTATGGTCTCACAAACCACCACTCAAATGAGTGTAGGGACTTTCCAGGATGTGACATTTGTGGAAGGTACACCCATGACACAGCCAATTGTCCTTCACATCGTCACAAGTTCTACAGGAACTCAAGAGTTGCTAATCAGCAATTTAGGGAACCCACTAGAAAGTGGATTCACCATAGGAACTAATCTGTTTCTATATATTTGTGCAGAAATATCTCAGGGAATCGGTATGGTATCTAGACAGTGGCTGCTCTAGACACATGACATAAATCAAACAATATTTGCACAGATATTCAAAAGAGCCTGGTCCTAAAGTGGTGTTCGGGGATAACTCTTCAGGCGACACAGAGGGATATGGCTTAATTAACTGCAATGGAATAACATTTACAAGGGTTGCATATGTGAATGGTCTTAAGCGCAATCTCATCAGCATCAGCTAGTTGTGTGATGCTGACTACAAGGTTTTGTTTACAAAGACTCAAGGAACCATATTCAACAAAAACAATGATGTGGTGTTAATTCCACCAAGAAGGGGAGATGTGTACGTCATCAACATGGCTTCTTGCTCAGAGGACAGCTCACATTGTTTTCTAGCAAAAGCCTCCGAATGTGTCAATTGGTTGTGGCATAAACGACTCTCTCATCTCAACTTCAAGAACATCAACAAGCTAGCCACACAAAACTTGGTTGCTGGTCTACCACCTGTGACTTTCACAAAGGACAAGACATGTTCAGCGTGTGTTAAGGGAAAGCATCACATGTCATCCTTTAAGACCAGGCAATCATTCTCTATTGACAAGTGCTTACATCTCCTTCACATGGATTTGTTTGGACCTGTCAAACCACAGACCATTAATCATAACAAATACACCTTGGTCATTGTTAATGAATTCTCAAGGTATACATGGGTTTTCTTCCTCAAAAGGAAAAGTGATGCAGCTGATGCCATCATGTCCTTCATCAGGCAGGTTGAAAACATGAATGAAGTTAGAGTAAAATCTCTAAGAAGTGATAATGGGACTGAATTCAAGAATCAACAGCTTGAAGCTTTTTGTTATAAAAAGGGAATATCACAAAACTTCTCTTCAGCTGGTACTCTGAACAAAATGGAGTAGCCGAAAGAAGAAACAGAACATTGATTGAAGCAGCTAGAACCATGTTGAATGGTGCAGCCTTACTAAAGTAATTCTGGGGAGAAGCTGTCCATACTGCCTGCTATACCTAGAATAGATCAATCATTTTTAAAAGACATGGAAAAATTTCTTATGAAGTTTTTCGAAAAATAGCACCAGACGTCAGTTATTTCCATGTCTTTTGATGTCCTATATTTATTTATAACTGTAGGGATCAACTTGGAAAGTTTGACGAAAAAGTTGATGATGGTTTCTTATTAGGATACTCTCCAACAGCCAAAGCCTTTAGAGTATTCAACACAAGAAGACAGGAACTAGAAGAAACCTTTCATGTCACATTCAATGAAGATGATGACTTGCTATAAAGAACAGGAACAGAAGGTGATGAAATTGATTTCAACGAAAATAGGTCTTTCCCATCAGATGAGTTCTCTGAACCAAGGTCTGTCTTTCATCATCATCCTCACACAAATACTCTTACCCCATATGTTTCTGCACATGATCCACTGTCAACACATAACATTGAGATTGCTTCTACTCAAGTGACAACTGAAAATGAATGTCAGCCTTCCACAAGCCCTTGTTCCACCTCAGCTAAAGATGACTCACCTATTGCCAATAATCAATAAGATTCTAATGTTGTATGTGAATCATCACATCTTGAAATAACTGATGCAGACACAGACACAGAGATTGTTTTTGAAGAGAGTCCTCCTACTCAGCAGAATGAAACTCAAGTTGTACTTTCATCCTCCATACCTGCACCTGTCTATGAATCCCTAGCTCCTCAAAGCAAATGGTCAAGAGATCAGCACATTCTTCTTGTCAACATCATTGGTGAACCAAATGATGGGGTTACTACTAGACAGAGAATTCATGACTCAGAATCAGCCTCAGCCAATGAATATTTGTTTGCTGAATTTATTTCCCAAATTGAACCCAAGCGTGTAGCTGAAGCCCTTGTTGAAGAAGGTTGGGTCGCAGCAATACAGGAAGAAATCAATCAGTTTAAAAGAAACAAGGTATGGACTCTAGTGCCAGCTCCACCTGGTAAGAACATCATAGGCACTAGATGGATATATAGGAACAAGATGGATGAACTTGGTAATATCATAAGGAACAAGGCAAGGTTGGTTGCACGGGGATATACTCAGACTGAAAGGATTGATTATGATGAAACATCTGCACCTGTAGCAAGACTTGAAGCCATCAGAATCTTCTTTGCTTACGCTGCATATATGTACTTCACTGTGTATCAAATGGATGTTAAAATTGCCTTCCTCGAGATTTGGCTGAAGAAGTGTATGTTGAACATCCTGAAGGATTCGAGAACAGCGAGTTTCCTAACCATGTGTACAGTCTTCACAAAGAAATGTATGGGCTGAAACAAGCTCCAAGGGCATGGTATTAAACGTTGTATACCTTTAACTGGAAATAAATTTGTCAGGGGTTCCATTGATAAAACACTTTTTACCTTCAAGGATAAAAGTGATTTCATCATTGTATAGATTTATGTGGATGATATCATCTTTGGGTCTACAAATGTTAATCTTAGTAAACGTTTTGCTAAATTAATGACCAAGAAATATGAGATGAGTATGATGGGTGAATTAACTTACTTTTTGGGTTTTCAAATTAAACAATGTCCTAAAGGAATTTCAATTTCTCAAGAAAAGTATGTTAAAGATTTGCTGAAAAAATATGACTTGGCTGATTGTTCATCAGTGAAATGCCCCATGCTTCCAACCAACAATTTGGGCCCTGATGAGTCAGAGGTCTATGTTAATGAGACTATATATAGAGACATGATTGGGTCACTCATGTATCTCACAACTAGTTGCCCTGATATCCAGTTCTCCACATGTCTCTGTGCAAGGTACCAAGCTAACCCAAAGGAATCCCATCTAGTGGTTGTTAAGAAAATTTTCAGGTACCTCAAAGGAACAACCTCTCTAGGTTTATGGTATCCCAAATAATCAGGCTTTGATCTCAAGGCTTACTCAAATTCAGACTACGCTGGGTGTTGCAATGACAGGAAAAGTACCTCAGGGAGCTGTCAAATCCTAGGAGGCAAGTTGGTTGGATGGAGTGCAAAGAAGCAAAACTTTGTGGCTATGTCATCAGCTGAAGCTGAATATGTTACAGCTACTAGTTGTTGTGCTCAAGTACTTTGGATGAAGAGTCAACTAGCTGACTATGAGATTCTATATGACAAAGTACCCATCTTCTGTGACAACACAAGTGCCATTGCTATCTCAAACAACCCTGTGCTTCACTCCAGAACCAAACACATAGATATCAAGTATCACTTTATCAGGGATCATATTATTAAAGGAGATATTGAGTTGCATTTTGTTCCCACTGAGTTGCTACTAGCTGTCATATTTACCAAGCCTTTGGCTGAACCTTCGTTCAACAGGCTACTTGCTGAGCTGGGTATGTTTAATATCTCAAAGCCTATGGCTGATATTTAATTTGTGTCATTAATGTCTGAATAAATATTAAATGTTTTTCACATGAAACGATGTATTTACTTTCCAAGTAAATGCTAAAAACCTTCCCAATATTTAATTCACATTATTTCGATTAACGAGGAGACAAACAGTTTTGAAAGGTCAAGGGACCCACTTGTGTGCAGTCGTTTTCCCACTACGCATTAAATGCGGTTGAATAACTGTTTCAAATTTTGAATATATATATTTTCCCAAGGTTTTTCACTAAACACTTTTCTCATTATTCACCATTTGCATCTCTCTCACTAAAATCTTTCTCTAAACCCTCTAACCATCTTCGTCTTCTTCATTCTTGATTTAATGGCTTTTTCCAGTACCAAAAGCCTCTAACGTTACCTTCGAGATGAATGATAGTATTCTCGCCTCTAACAACTCTATTGGATGGCTCAAAGCTCCAAATGACTCGTACTCAGATCTGGTAAACTTCATGAAGAACTGTGATGTTGGAGAAGCTTTCACTAGATCCCCATATGTTTTCTACCAAGAATACCTTAGGGAATTCTGGTATTCTGCTGAGATCCTTGATGACAACACCATCTCCTTCAACCTTTCATGTAATGAACATCCCTTTGCTTTTTCTGTTGCTGATTTTTCCTCTGTGGCTGGGCTATGACATGGCGATGAATGCTTGAAATCTGTTGATAAGAAGGCTGTAAAAGACGCCCTTGCCACACTTTTCCCTGTATCTGATGTTGACCCAGCCCTTACACCTAATGAAGTGGTCATGAAGTCTCCCCTGAAGATCAAGTTTTTTCCCCTATGTAGAAAGTCCTCTTCACTCACATAGTCAAATCCCTGGGTGGTATGCAGGGATCTCAAGATCAATTGGCCTTCAATCATCAAGCCATTGCCTATGGACTGATATGGGGAACAGGCATCAATATTGGAAGCATTCTATTCTCAAACCTTGTTGAACAGCTGAAGGGCACCAACCAAGTCAGGGGAAAAAATATGCTATGTTCGCTTTCTCTCTCTTATCTTTGAAAGCATGTTGGGTGATAACTACAACAACTCTGCACTTACAGTCATGAAGCCTTATCACACAACTGGAGCTATCTACAAGGTGATGGGACCCAATGATGTGTCAGCGACTGCTCATATGAAGAATGTTGCTAATAAACACCCATCTGTTGTGAAGCCCTTGCTCCCTTCCTCTGAGAAGGTGATTGCAGCTGGTGTGTCTGGCAAGTCAGCGTCTTTGACCTCTAGGCAACACACCACGTTGTCCAAGGCAACAACCGGCCAACAGCCTAAGAAGAAGAAAAAACCCTCTTCTTCCAAAACACAAACTGTTACTAAGGCTATGGTTAAGAAGATTGCTACTATCTCTCCTTCCTCTTGTCCAGAGACTTCTGTGGACACAGAGACAACAACTGATAAACAACAAGAGTCTAGCGTCACTACCTCAGCAGAGACAACAGGGAACCATCCAAATTCCGCTGATATCTCACAGGTAATTAGTTTATAATTTTTAGAGGTCCACAAGCAGCCACTCTCAAATGTCTGTAGGTGAGAGTGGTGAAGTTAGGGTTATCCTCGACCCATAGGAGTCTAAGTATGTACTTATAAATCTTTTAAGACTTTTGTACACCCTGTCTTTGCACCAGGGAGTGATTCATTTGTGTTTATAAAGCACCCCAAAAGTTTAACTTTTAGTCTCATCGTCCAAAAAAGGCTTTAAAATGCATAAAATATCATGAAAAATGCCAAATATATGCTTGTGTTTGTTACTTGTGTATTTTAGGTACGGATATTGAGAAAATGACAAAAGATCACAAGAAACATTCAAAAACGAACACGGGAAACGAAGCCGCCCAATGAACCAAGCCCTAATGAAGATTTTCTAAGAAAAACCCTTGAAGATTTGAAGATTATGCAAGAAGGGTCCTCTAATATTAAAGAATTGACACTTTAAACCCTTGTGTATTCATAATTACAAGTTTGGTCCTTAAAGTTTGTCAAATTTACAAAAAGGGCCCTCCACTTTGAAGAATTGGAAAGAATGGTCCCTTAACAATCATGACTTGTCAATATTAGTCCTCCAAAAAGTCAATCATACAAGTCAAGACCATTATCTATGAAGAAAATGCCAAAACAACCCTTCAAGAATCAACAAATGGCAAGAAATACCCCTGAAAATACTTTGGAAAAGTATTTGTGGCCAAAGTATGAAAATGATAACTTGTATAACAAAGGGAATCCGGTTTTGGTTATTTAAACTTCAAATGAAAGAAGTAAGAAAAGAGAGGGTCTGAATTGGGTAGACAAGCAAAGAAACCTAGACCACTTGTGGGGTGACACGTGCCCCACTCACTTCCCACAACCAATCACAAGCCTCCCTGCTTCCACCTCACAATCCACTCATAACCAACTTTAACTAATCTGTATTTATTAATTATTTGGCGCTTAATGATACAAGGCTTTTGACACCCCGTAAGAAAATTAAAGTTCGTTGTGTTGGTCTAATCGAATTGATCTAGGTTCTCTATGTGACTCAGTTTTATTTTGGTGGAAACGAATATTTTTGGTTGATTTTAAATTTAAATGTGCAAACACTTAAAAGTAAATGTCGTTAAAGTAGAGTGGCATGAAATTAAATCTAAGTCTAATTAAACGAAAGGGTGCAATATTTAAAAACTTTTGAAATTTAAACTAATTAAAATGACTAAAAATAACAGCGTGACGAGAATTAAAAATGACAAAGTATAAAAAACACAAACTAAAAAATTAAACAAGACAAAACATAGAAAATAACCCACCGTCGGAATATATTCCGATCACCACAATCGGAATGTCAAAACCTACCTAATCGGAATAATGATCGGAAACCCAATCGTAATATGTCACCTTTACCTGATCGGAATGTCCACTCAACACACCGGATCGCAATGATGCTATCGGAATGTGTCCTATCGGAATATCACCTATCAGAATGTGGCTAAGGAAAATTGGGCAGCACTTCGTCTAAGTAAGCCTCAAGAGCCGTCGGAAAGAGCGATCGCAATGTGCGATCGCAATCCCCAGATCGAAATGAGGGAAATGATACACCTATCGCAATCCCGGATCGGAATGCAAAACCCTTTGGCCAATACTGTCACTATCGGAATATGGTAAATGCAACCCGTCGCAATGTGTAGAAACCCTTACTTTCCGATGGATACAAATTCGTAATAAGCACAAGTACTAAATAAGCTATAACTAATAAGCAGTAACAAAATAAATTCGAATGTAATGAAAACAAGGCTAGACAAAAAGTTAAAAAGTTAAAACCTTTTCAAAACTTTAAAGACGAAACTTAAGGAAAATAACTTGAAAAGGAAAACTTTTAAGAAAACTTTCAAAACAATTAAGCCAAATACCAAATAAGCACACAAGGTTGTCAAATTCGTGGCTTATTCCGTATGTAACTTAAAGGACAAGAAAGGACGAAACTTTAATCAAAATAAGCAAATGGATTAAGCAAAAGTTTGCTTAATCCGAAATTGTAACCGAATCAAAAAGAAGAAGAGTAGAATGAGACTGGTAAAAATAAGCTTGATCAAATGATAAAGAAAGATTAAAGACACGAATTTAAAGAACGCAAATTAAAAACTTACTTGGAATTAAAAGGATAATTAAAGTGCAAAACATGTATTAAAATGACAAGTAATTAAAGTTGCATAAAATAAAAGTGGAAGAGCTAATTTGTCAAGTTAGCCAACAAAACTAAATGAAATGAATAAGAGGGGTATTTATAGGTGATTAGGGGGATGGTTAGAGGAAGCTTCCTCCCCTCCTTCCTTTCTTCTTAATTGCGCCCTTAAGTCCTTCCTTCTTAATCTTTTTGCTAATCTTGGACTTTAATGACTTTTGGCTCGGGATTTCTTTGGACTCGTCTTTTAATTCTTCGATAAATAAGACTTGAGTTCCTCGTCTTTAAGTAAACTTCCGTCTTTTGACTTTTTCTTCGATAAATCTTCAGAATTGGTCTTGGACTTCCGTTCTTTATGCACTCTTGACTGCTTGACTTCGTCTTTCATCTTTTTCTTCAATAAAAGTCCGTAAATGCCCGTGATTGCCTGTGTTTTCTCCACTTTTCACCTTTTCGTCCTAAATCACAACAAAAACACAAACCATGCATAATTCCGACATAAAAGACATAAAATACACGTTTTGGCCCGGTTATTATTGTAATTAAGTGGTAGAAAAGATGTGTGTTTACACACATATCAAATCCCCTACACTTGACCATTGCAATGTCCTCATGCAATGCATTAGTTACAAAGCACGTTTACATTTTTCATCATAATTAATCCATGTTGGCCTTTATTAAAGAGATAGAAACTATAAACATTCAAATTAAAGAAATCAAAAAGCATACCTTGGGCTTTGGAAATGTCATGAATAATCATCATCCTCAAGTTTTCACTTTTTCCAAACCAAGCTTAAAAACGAGATCATTGTTATTATAAGTTAGTAAAATAACACGAACTCATGTGGGCCAATTATTCACTTAGACTCCCTTATTCCTAGGGGGTATCTCTTATATTTTATTATTGTCTTGAATGATCACGAGGATGCATTGTTTGACTTATTTCGATAGTTATTTAGTCTGAAAATAAAGTGAACGATTTAATCAATAGTTAGCTAAAGGACAAAATCTTTTAAAACTGCTTCTCGGGACCTCATAAAGTTCAAATCTAGGCATAACTCGCTTCGCGATTTGAGACCTTTCTCGGACCGATATTTGGCAGCGACTTCATACTTCAAATCTTGAGAGACGTTCATGAAATTATGGTCTTCTCTTCATAATGGAATTTCTTCACTTGAAGTTTTGAGTGATTCATACTTGGACCACGACTTCTTCATTTTTCTCCAATCTTTATTTTGGATTTTGATATGCAACGATCCGCCTCCTTTTATGACTTGGATCTATTTATCCTCATACCTTGTTAGGGTCTTTTCGGATACACTTCTCCATGACTTTTGGGGAGTTTTTGCTTTTCGTCGTGTGTCTCGATCCTTCATATTGATTTTCGATAAATGATTCTTCACATCACTTTGGATCTTTAGCAACAAAATATAGCCCTCATGCCTTGTTAGGGCCTTTTCGGACTCACCAATCTTCGCATCCCGCTTCAATAAGTTATGCCTTGGCTATGAACTCTAATCCATACCGAGCAACTTTTAAACGATCTTGGGCTAGAAGCTAAGTAACTTTTCAAATCGTACAACCTTATTTATTAGCAAGTAAATTTATTAGCAAGCGATGGGAGAATAGGCTTATAATTAACTCACATAAATTCACGAAAGAATACCAAACTTATAATTGACTCTATCATCTCTCGTTCTCCACAGTTTAAAATCTCAAGTAATGAGACTCGTGGATACTTAGCCTATTAAATCAAAGTTTTGGGTTTTCGAGTTGCCTATAGGATCTTGCAAACTCTTAGACTTTTTCAAGTTTAGAAATCGCATTTTAAAGTTCCCTTGATAACCGACTCTCTAGGATCAATTATAGGAACTTACGAAAAGTTCTTGTTCTTAACCCGTGAGAGTTAAGACTTTCGCGTTGAAGGTCTACGTTATCTTGGGATTTGGTAAACAATGGATTAGATCTATTGATTTAATGGTGGAGATGGGGAAGAAGGAGATGATGGTGTAGAGAGAGAAAAGAGAGAAAAGAAAAGTAGAGAGAGAAAGTGATTTTATTAAAATGAAAAATGTTAAAATGAAAGAACCACCCCTCCTAACATGCTAGGAGGGGGTATATATAGCCCACCCTACATGTGGGCTATATGGACTATATTGTTTACAAACTGGATCACGAGCCTATTACTTGAATATATTATTGGAGTGACCGATCCTTTCTAAATACGTAAAAACGTATTTCCAACAATCTCCCCCTAAGGGAGGTCACTCCAAGTTACAAATTCATAAATAGTTTATAGCTCGTGATCTATGCTAATAATGATGTGACCGAGACTTTCTTTGGGAAAACACATTTCCAACAATCTCCCCCTAAGGGAGGTCACACAATTTTACAAAATCTTAAACCTAGCATACTATGCTTGAGTCTTCGATCTTGTTCTTGTGAATATGCTTGATGTGATCTTTGACTTTAGTCTTGAGCATGTTTCCTTTCCTTGACCTGGTGCATTCATCACTTGTGAAATTTGCCTTTTCGTGACTTCATGTTCCGCATACTTATACCTTTAAATTCTTGAAAGCTTCAGAGTTTGATACAGCGGAAGACTTGACCTTCAGACTTTCTTGAATTCGTTGAAGTACTAAGTGTATGTAGTATAAGCATGTGGTGACGACTTCTTCTGGATTGTACACCGCAATGCCACCTTTTTGTTACGCTGCATAAGACAGTTAGCAACAAAACATATACACGGATGAAATGGCCTTGAACATTTCATTCTAATTCGGTAGCATTTTACCTCCGGTCGGCGAAGACCGTTAGACGATATTAAATATCGTACTTGTGGCAGGTAGTTTCAATAAAGAACCTCCTTGACAATATTTCGCGGGTAAACCCGTTCTCTTTACTCGACCATCCAAAGCTGACTGCGAACGTAAAGAGTGAATCATTTGGATAATATTATCCGCATGATTTGAAGCCGTCAATTCATGTTCCTGGAACAAGTGAAAATCAATTAAGAACCGCACCATCGTTGCTTTCCAGTTGTCACGAGCTTGATTCGTATAGAATCTTGCAAGTTACCTACCAAGTGCTGTTTGATGTTAACACTAGAAGGATTTCCATTCGTCACTGTAAATACTTAATAGTATTTCTCTGAATGTTCTGGCAAGATCACTAAGATATTGCGTAGAGGCCTGGAACGTGTTTAAATTCATTTAAGAGTTTAAACCACTGTTGCTTTCCAGTTATCACAAGTTTGATTCATAAATAATCGCACAAGCACCTACCATGAGCTTTTTGATGTTCGCTCAAGAAGGATTTCCATCTTCATTGTAAATACTTTCGTATTACTCGGATGTTCAGGCAAGATCATGAAGATTTTGCGTAGGACTCTTAATATCTTTCTTACTTTTCACATTGTGTGAACAAGCAAGGAATAATGAAAATGTGTCCTAATGAGATATTTGATGATCTCAACTGGCTCTAGACTCGATCGTACATATTGGATTTTAGTGATCGGAGGCTGGAGTGGAGTGCCACCTTTTCAATACCAATTTATTCGGAGTGAATAAATCAATAGATAATGTGAATAAATCAATAGATAATATGTTGTCTCCATGTGATTAAAACAAATATCTTTTGAGAGATATCTGAGTTAGCTGGGATGGGTTGTGCCTTGCATCACTGGGACCATGATGTCTATCTTCAATATCGAGAATCATAAATGATCTCAATAGCATATGAATTGACCCGGTTTTTGCCTAAGTTGTAAGGAGGGCTACTTTCTTTACACCCTTTATCTTTACAATTCTTTTTCATTCTTCAACCCCTTCAATGCTTACCATTACGTCATAACTAGCACCTTGTTGTGATTGTTCCAGTGCTAACTTAAGTACTTGGTCGGCATTCAGCTACGTTCACAATCTTTCTCCATCTTTCCTAAGGACTACTATTTCCAGCTATGGAATGTCCTTGGGAAGATTCCTCCGGTTCTAGAGAAATCATTGGACTTTAACCTATCCTACCATCCTTATGTCACCACAATCTTCACCGTCGTCAATAGAGATGTTTTGGGTAAGTGTATGTCACCATGAAATCCATTTTGAAGTGCAAATCCATTTTGCTCCCCCTTAACATATGCCACGATATTCGAAGACATTTCGCACATGTCGGGATGAGCTAAGACGTTAAGTCAAACCATTTGTGATTAATCATTTCCCATATTAAATCAAATTTTCTCCCCCATATTAAAAATATTAACCCAATCGATGTTTTTAATATCAATTGATTTAATAGCATTTTAAGAAAATTTGGGAAGAAAAATGCAAATCCAATTATCTTCATGAATTACACAAGCTCCCCCTCAAATTAATGAGGGTCTACTTGAAACGTAAATTAAATACCTTTTAAACACAAGTGTAAGGTATTTATCACGTGCAAAGATCATATATGATAATGAATTCACAATATTAACAATTTACGAGGTTGGACCTGAATGATGGAGAACATCATATGAAAGAAGCACATGGTTCTTGTTCACGAATGTTGGTCTTCCTCGTAACTTCTGAAATTATCTTCCCCTTTAGACCATATGGACAATTGATATCGTTGTCTTGACACCAACTTGTGAACTATTGGCACTTTCGGCATCGAAGAGTCTGAACGCTTGACAATTGCTCCCCATCAATTGTTGACCCGTGTTCTACTTAAAGAGCTGTAGTCGTCGTTTGAGTAGTCGCATCGTCTAGTATGTAGATATCAATTGCAACGAACTTCGGATTGAGGAGTTGATAACTTCGGATTTTGAAGTCAAAGCTTTCCGGAGAAATGCTTGACTTCAATGTGAAAAGCGGGTTACTATCAGAAATAATAGCAAACCATATGGAGCATGTTTTAAATCTTTTAAACTTCTGCTCGAACTTTATTTACAACCCCGTGCCATTATTGAATGACATTTCTAGGTTCGTAAATATTATCGATTCCAGAAGACCTGCTCTTTTTATCAAAACGTTTTGAACACACAATTTTGAAAGATTTAGAAAAACCTTTTGAAAAATTCTTGAAAAATTGTGTTCAAACTTTTGAAAACCAATTACTTGAGCTTAAGATGTTGAATATCTTAAAGGCGAGCTCAAGTCCGAGAAGTTGTAAACTTCCCGTTGTTAAGGATAAGTTACCATCGGCGATAAACTTTCCTTTTATCTGAAGGACGAGTCCTAAGCTGACATTTACTTAGAAGTCGTTTTCATGAGCTTGAAAACTTTGACTGTTTTAACGGAAAGATCATGACCGAGAAAGGTTAATTTCTCGTTATGAGGAAAAGTTCTCTTATTTAAAAGATACACTTTCCTTTCTGAGCTTAAAACTTTGAATGTTTTAATACAAGCTCATGACCAAGAAAGGTAAATTTCTCGTTAAGAGGATAAGTTATCATAAAAGATAAACTTTCCTTTATTTTAAGTTCGAGTTACAGTCTGACATTTAACTGTAAGTCATTGTGCATGAGCTTAAAAAACTTTGAATGTTTTTAATATAAGCTCATACCCGAGAAAAATGAATTTCTCGTTGTTAGGATAAGTTTATCATCGGAGATAAACTTTCCTTTCTTTGATGAACGAGTTACAGTCTGTGATATGACTATAAGTCCTAGTATTGTAGCTTAACCATGAATCCCATGAGACATTTGTTTCTCTGATATCTGCTTCTTCAGCAACCAAACTCTAAGAGTGTCCTTAGTTGAACGGTATACAATGATTGGACCGCTTCGTTCTTTTGGAACATCAACTTTGGTACCTGTATTCTCATTAGGAATTTGTTGCTTTGACATGGGTTAGCGATATCAATTTTAGAAGCACGTGGGGGTTCACAGTTGGCTTTACTTGTGTCAAAGGCGACCTGAGTAGATGATTCACTTATCTGAGTTGGCAAACGTTTCCTTTTATAGAAAACCTTAAGTTTAGGCTTAAGTGAAGTATCATCTTTATCAATTTCCTCCCTAGTAGTCTTAGTAGAATCAGAGACTATCCTAGTTAAAGGGCACTTGTTTCCTACAAGAGTGAAAGTTCTACCAGTGGGGCGCCAAACTTTACCAAAGGGTTTGATTTTAGCTATCCACTGGGACTTAATTCTAGCACGGGAGTTCACCTCATCAAGTAATTTCTTGACACAAGAGTCATGATTTGCCGTAAAGACACATTTTCTACATGTTTTACCAGTAGCATATTTAATGTCCGAGTAATTCCTAGATGATTGATCGATGCTCCTAGGAGATGACATGCTACGGTTAGCAGTGTTGGGTAATCTAGAAGGCATCTGACTAGGTTGGACATTGCTATCTCTTGCATGTGTCTTTTGCATAGCTTCCCCAAGACCAGATTTATGGCAAACGTCATTTGAACTAGTTCTAGACGTGGTCTTGGTATTTTTAGGGAGACTAGAGGCAATCATGTTATTAGGTCTTGCTAAGGCTGTTTTGGTCACATAGGGCCTAGTTGCTGGAGTGACTGGTCTAGAACGATGAACCAAATCAACTTGGGAGGCAAACCGCGGTCTCGAGGATTGTGGTCGCTCGGATCTAAATGCAGTAGGTTGTCTGACA
Organism: Glebionis coronaria; assembly: GCA_025667525.1. NCBI lineage: Eukaryota > Viridiplantae > Streptophyta > Magnoliopsida > Asterales > Asteraceae > Glebionis > Glebionis coronaria. Next base: position 221,926 of record JANFOE010000139.1, on the reverse strand, counting down.
ATCGGTTGTCTGACAAACTGATTTGTAGGCGGTTTCCCCAAGATTGATGGTTTTTCAAGCTTAGTGTCCACACTAGGTACTCTATTTTTCCTTAACTCGTTTTTCAACGCAGCTATAGCAAACACCTTTTCTTGAACTTGAGCTTTTAAGGTTTCATTTTCTTGGAGCAATCTATCTTGGGATGCCAATTTAGACTCTAGTAACTGAATTTGTTTCAAAAGATTATCCTTTTCAGCTTTCGAATCTAAAACTTTTTGATCCAATTTTATTTCAAGAACAACGTTTGACTTTTCAAGTTTTTCAAAGTATGTTTCAAATTTGTCCGTTTTCTTAGAAAATTCAAGTTTGGCATCCTCAAGATCTTTTGATTGTTGAGCTACAATTGTTTCGAGCTCTCTAATCTTAGAATCAGAAGCAGTCAAAAGACAATTATCATGATGTTTAGCATTTTGAACACTTTCTCCCCCATTATGACTCACATCAGATAAAGCAGAAGTAGTATTTCTATCACTCTTTTCCATCCCATGTTTGTCATAATTAGGTTCAGAATGCTCAATATGCGGCATGGCATCAGCATATACATCATAAACAACATTACATTGTACCATGTTTGCAGGCTCTTCGTCATAAACGGGTAAGGTGTCATCAAAAGAGATCTCGTGAACATTCCCTGACGTGCCACTAGTATCATGTTGTCCTCCTGATTCCGTGCTCGTGGCATCGTTAGGCTCCAAGTTGTCAACCGTATGACCATTCTCCTCTTGCATCTGCATTATAGATTCTTGCACTCCATTATCATACCCTTGCTGAAGTCGAGATCTTTCATAAATCGACGACGAGACCGATGACATGAGTTTCAAAATTGTATCACGGAAAACTCGAAACTCGGTATGTGTATCTCGAAGAAATGATTGGCAAATCACTGAACTTTCAAGCTTGATGATATTGAATTCGAGGAAAGGCGTGAGTTCTGTCACAAGATCCTTATATGCAAGTGCCGATGCAGAGTGATTAAAGTTGTCATGGTTGAGTTGCTCGGCGAGTTGGGTCAAAGTGGTGAATATTGAGTCGATGAATATATGACGATCTTGACCAAAGATTGTCACAAATTCGCTCCCTCCTTGAATCCATGAAAGAGTAACAAGATGAGACTGAAGCATTCGAAATGAAGTGATGCCACTTTCTCTGCCTTTGTCTTGCAAATTATGTGATTCTCCCTCGTTTGATGTCGAATTCAAAAAATCCATTGAAAGTCGAAGAAAGATAATCGTGTTAATTGTCGAAAGACCAATACGATATTTGACAAATCGTGGATAAACCAAGAAAATGAAATTCATAGGATTTGACAGAGCCAACGAAGGATCCGTAAATAACTCTCAAATAATCTTCGTTTGGTGATAAAATCGATGAACAAATCTGTTTTCACTTTCAAATAATAACACTCAGGCAAAAATCCGTAGCCACTAAAAATAAAAAAATAAAAAATAAAAAATTTCACACTTAATAAACAAAGTTTATAATAACTTTAAAAAATTTGTTTAAATAAGATAAATTTAGAACAAATTTTTTTTTATATCAAATAATGAGCCTAAAAACTTTGTTATATCAAAATTTGCATTTATCCCCAATACATAAAAACCCGTGGCCCATTTATCCCAAATACATAAACGTCCAACTTTATAGAAATGACAATGAAAAAACGTGGCAATAACAGACCCATGTGGCGTGATTTCCAACTCCCAAACAATATCCTTGTTATCTCCGTCTGAAATAAATATATAAACCCAACCGTTGCCTTGTTTCTTCCGTCCCTAGTCAAACCCTTCGCCTATCTCTCTCCTCTCAATCCTCACAAACTAAAACTTCTCAATCTCTGTCTTATCAATACTCTCAGCCACCAAAGTTTCTCTCCGCCCCAATCTCAAAACTCAGATCATATCATAAACTCCAATAATAATCTCAATCATAAGCCAAAAAAAAGCTGCTCCTATCTCTACTTCGATAATCAAACCCACGAAACAAATCAAACGAATCCTCTTGATTTACATCATCGGATACGATAAACCTTGTTCTATACCGAATCTCATGATTTTTTAGCATATAATTATGAAGAAGATACGAGCTTCAAGATCCTATTAGGGGTCTCAGGTAGGTTTATTTAATTGATTGCATGTAAGTCGATCGAAAATATAGAAAGATGATAACCTGGATGTTATAAATCTTCTTTAATTTTCGTATAAAAAATGATGGCAGTTTGTGCTATACATCGATGATGGGTATGTTTGAAACTTATAAATCTTAGAAAAGATTTTGTGAAAAAAAATTAAGCAATCTGAGATCAAGTTTTGAGTCGTGGTTGTCGATGTTTGTGTCGGGTCTGTGTGGTGTGTCAGTTGAGGTTATGGTGCGGTTAGGGTGAGAGTCTGTTGTGGTTGAGAGAGTCGAGAGTGGGTGGGTGTGAGGGTCGAGTCGGGGTGAGAATGGTTTGTTCGAGGGTGAGGGTGGGTGGTTGATACGAGAGGTGTTGGGTGTTCGAGGCGAGAGGAAGTCGAGAGTGTGGGTGAATCCGAGGGTGTTTTGAACTTAGATCGAGTCTTGTGAATTGTTTCCCGTTATGCTTGAATAACTCCTATACGGAATAAAATCCTATACGGAATAAAATCCTATACGGAATAAAAACCTATACGGAATAACGGTTATACGGAATAACGGTTATACGGAATAACGGTTATACGGAATAACGGTTATACGGAATAACGGTTATACGGAATAACGGTTATACGGAATAACGGTTATACGGAATAACGGTTATATGGAATAACGGTTATACGGAATAACGGTTATACGGAATAACGGTTATACGGAATAACGGTTATACGGAATAAAGGTTATACGGAATAACGGTTATACGGAATAACGGTTATACGGAATAACGGTTATACGGAATAAACTGTTCACTCGGAAAAGAATTGAACTTTGTGGCTTATCCGGAAAAACAAGAAAATGAAACAGAAATGGATCAAAAAGAAGACTGATGACAAGATCAAGAACCTGAGACTTTAGACTGTTTTGACCAAAAAAGAAAAACAGAAAAACTATAAGCAAACTGATACGAAAAAACTGATTGGACAATTGGATTATTGGGCAAATAGATTACATAAAAAAAACTGATTATAAAAAACTTATAAAATAAAAAGCTAATTAAATAAAAGGAAAATAAAAACTGATAAAACTGATACTGATAGGAAGAAAAAGAAAAAAAAAGTCTTGGTCACATCATTATTAGCATAGATCACGAGCTATAGACTATTTAGGAATTTGTAACTTGGAGTGACCTCCCTTAGGGGGAGATTGTTGGAAATACGTTTTTACGTATTTAGAAAGGATCGGTCACTCTAATAATATATTCAAGTAATAGGCTCGTGATCCAGTTTGTAAACAATATAGTCCATATAGCCCACATGTAGGGTGGGCTATATATACCCCCTCCTAGCATGTTAGGAGGGGTGGTTCTTTCATTTTAACATTTTTTATTTTAATAAAATCACTTTGTCTCTCTACTTTTCTTTTCTCTCTTTTCTCTCTCTACACCATCATCTCCTTCTTCCCCATCTCCACCATTAAATCAATAGATAAAAAAAATGCAAATCCTAAGATTTAACCATGGCTCTGATACCAATTGAAGGTATACGTTATCTTGGGATTTGGTAAACAATGGATTAGATCTATTGATTTAATGGTGGAGATGGGGAAGAAGGAGATGATGGTGTAGAGAGAGAAAAGAGAGAAAAGAAAAGTAGAGAGAGAAAGTGATTTTATTAAAATGAAAAATGTTAAAATGAAAGAACCACCCCTCCTAACATGCTAGGAGGGGGTATATATAGCCCACCCTACATGTGGGCTATATGGACTATATTGTTTACAAACTGGATCACGAGCCTATTACTTGAATATATTATTGGAGTGACCGATCCTTTCTAAATACGTAAAAACGTATTTCCAACACGCGTTTTATAGCTCCCTATATAAAAGCCTAGCAAAACTTGACTTAAACACGTTAAGGATACTAGCTAGAGTAACTTAGATAAGTAAACTCGGGTTGAGTCAAAAGATTCACAACGTTTTGAAAATTAAAACCACTTATTAAAGATTTATTCTAATAAGGCAAGAAAATAACTATATAAAAGGAAAAACTAATAGGCCAAAATAGATCAAAAATTTTGAAAAATGTCGAAAAAATGATTTTCCGGTTAAAATGAGGACAAAAACAAGGAAAAGATCACTTAACTTCGATAGAAGTCCCCCCTACACTTAACATAAACATTGTCCTCAATGTTTAAGCATGTGGGAGTAAACTCCCCTACACTTAGGACATTGTGCACGTTGTTTAAATCTCTCTAAGGAAAAGACAACTAAAGAGATTCCTATTTTAATATTGAGAAAATATAAAATAGTGAATCGAAAAGAGTTTAGGATAGAACCGGGAAGAAGTAGAACACGGAATCACGGGTCGTCAAGAATCATCAAGAGTGGATCGTTGAAGCTCGAATCCCTGATTAGTAGAAGAGAGGAGAGAGCAAACCAACGGGTCTCCCCTACACTTATGATAAAGAAAGCGAAAAGATAGATGCATGGGTTGCCTCCCAAGAAGCGCTTGATTTTTGTTAACCGAGTCATTAGCCTGACTCGACCTTGATCATCAACGGAAGAAGCATGAAACATATCCACCAGGATCAAAGACATAGTTTTCGTCCATCAAATAGCACAAGCTTAAGGCGAACAAGGCAAGCCAAAGAAGAGTAGGCAAGGTTCCCTTAAGCAGCGATGGAGCACGGTGGGAGCAAGTATGGGGTGGTGCAAGCAGATTTCCATAAGTTCCAAAGATATTTCCTTTTATTTCATCAGGTGGATAATGAGATGGCTGCAGAATATCAATACCGGGGTCGAACACCTTTTCCTTTAGGGGAAAATAGCACTCAGGCTCAACAGAGTGTGAAGAAGATCCGCAAAGAAGCACAACCTCGTCCTTAGAAGGGGGACAAAGAGGTGTCAAATCATATGTGCAACGGATATTGGTGTCGACCGGTTTCTTCTCCTTTGACAGAATGTGCTTCAAATCCAAAGTAGGATCAAGACGATAATCTTCAAAGTCATAAGGAGGAGTATCACTCTCATGAGGGAAGTAAGTATTAAGAAATGCAGAGAAGTCTTCCTCAAATGAGTAATCGTCCAAAGTAGGATCGAGTGATGGCGGAGGATCTTCAGTGTGAGAAGAATCGCTCGAAAGAGTATCAGCCTCATCGAAATCATCATACGTGGGCAGCTCGGGATACTCAGAAGTAAGGTCATCATAATCATCCGAGTCTGAGCTAGAATCATCATCATAAGCATCAAAGATCGGTGGAGAATCATAAATGGGAGAAGGGTCGAAATTGGGGCGAGAATCAGCCACATCATCATGAAAAAGTGGATTATCGATGCAAGAATCGAATAGAGGATTGTCGTAGACGGTAAAGCCATCGAGCACATTAATCATATTCACTGATTCTCGGCCTGCAAAGGTTGTACTGGTAAGCTTCCCCATTTTAAAAACTTGTGCATCATCCCCGACTCTTAAGATTAACTCACCTTCGGCCACATCAACTAAAGCTCGTCCGGTTCTCAAGAATGGCCGACCAAGTATTAAAGGAATACGAGGGTCCATTTCATAATCAACTACGACAAAATCGACCGGGAAAGTAAATGTGCCAACTTTGATGAACACGTCTTCGGCTATACCAACGGGGTAAGCGAGAGTGCGATTTGCAAGTTCGAGAGTCATCTTTGTTGGAGTAAGGTCGGGCAATGATAGTGTTTTCCAAACACTCAATGGCATCAAATTAATACTAGCCCCGAGATCAGCAAGGGAGTAAATTCTTCAGTTTTGTTGAACACGCAAGGCAACACAAAACGACCGGGATCTCCAAGCTTTTCCGGAAGTTCTTTAAGAATAACTGCAGAGCAGTTTTCATTTAATCGAGTGTTGGCGAGTTCAATCAGCTTCTCCTTCTTGTTAAGCAATTCCCTAAATGCTTTAACAAATTTGGGCATGTGGACAAGTGCTTCAAGAAAGCTAATGTTGAAGTTCATCTGATAGATCATCTTCACATAGCGTGTCACGTCAGAGTCCTCCTTGGTTAGCATTTTGGTCTTGCCTAAACGAGAGGGATAAGGGATATTGGGTTTGGGTGGTGAAGGTGCAGGTGTAGGTAAAGGTTGAGATGTTGAAGGGTCATTCGTGGAAACTTCATCACGTCGAGGCGGAGACGGTAATGGTGCACTAATACTAGGTGTAGGAGGAGTAAGGACACATGGTGGTGGAGGAGGTGTAGATGATGGGGGTGGGATTGTTGGTCCTACGATGGTGACTCCACTACGAGTAGTAATAGCACTCACATTGGCTCGCGGATTAGTGACGGTATTTGAAGGTAGAGAACTCGAAGAAGAAGGTTGAGCAGGGGGCAAGAAACTAGCAAGCATATTCTTCAAATCATTGGTTTGACTGCTGAAGGAGGATTGAATGTTATCTCGAAGCTCGGATCTTATCTCATTTCCTTGCTTTGTGATGTCTCCTTTGAGATTGATAATTTGACTCTGCAGGTTCTTGATTTGCTCACCTTGGGTTCTCATGATGGCTTCAACATCCGGGTTAATGGGTGGGAGTTGTTGAGTGGGTGGGTGATAAGGATTAGAAGCTCTTGGTGGGATTTGGTTGCTTCTATTGTAGTTGTTAGCGGGGTTTTGGTTTTGAGGAGAAAAACCGGGTGAAAGGTAATTGTTGGATCGGTAGCTCAGCAGATTTCTATCCCCTTGAGGTCGAGCTTGGTAATTGTCCGGTGAATAATTACCATAAGTTGCATGCACATTTTCCGGATTTCCTTGTGTAGAAGGGCAATCGGTGTATGAGTGAGGACCGCCGCATGTTTCACAAGAAGGTGCAACAGCTTTAACTTGTTGTTGTTGTTGGTTTGAAGCCAAGAGTTGCATACTTCTGCTCATTTCAGTCAGCACACGGGTGAGTTCGGTCATATCAGGGTTTGCTGAGGTGGAAGAAACATTGACTCTCGGGTTGTTCCTAGAAGAAGCAGAGGAATCCCAGTTTTTGTGGTGAGTAGTCATGTTCTCAATTAGCTCTCTACACTCCTCGGGTCTCCTTTTCATAAATGTGCCACCGGCGGCTGCATTGATCGTATCACGATCTCGAAAAGTCAAACCGTTATAGAAAGTATCTATTAAGGTCACAGGGAACATGTTGTGGTTTGGGCATCTATCGATCAAGACATTATATCGCTCCCAAGCATCAAAAAGAGATTCATCAGGGTCTTGCATGAAACCGCTGATTTGATTGCGAAGGCTCGTGACCATGGATGGTGGAAGTAGCGCGACAAAAAGCGTTGAGTCATGTCATCCCAAGTATGAATAGAATTCTTCGGGAGACGATCAAACCATTTCTCGGCATGATGTAATAAAGTGTGTGGAAAGAGTTGTAGGCGAAGTTCATCCATTGTGGCACCAGCCAACTTCATGCTTTGGGTGATTGTAATGAACTTGTCGAGGTGTTTGTTGGCATCATCATCAGGCAATCCACGAAATGGGTTAGTTTGCACTTGCTGAATCATGTGGTGCTTCAACGAAAACTCAGGAGCGTTGATTTGCATCGGCGCAATCGGTCCTCCTCGTCCAAACATGGTTGGTTGACAAAGTTCCTCCATGGTCCGAAGATCGGGCTGTGGGAGAACATTGTTGTTATTATTAGGGTGCGGTGGATTATTGTTGTTTACACCTGACATAGCTAAATCTTCCTGAGTCTCGGGCTCTTGATAATTGGAAGATCTAGTACGCATACACCTGAAAATACAAAAGAAAACAAAACCAAACACAAAGACAATATATATACACAATAAAGATAAAATCTTTTTGGATTTTTGAAATTTTTAATTTTTATGAATTTTTATCAATTTTTTAATTTTTATGATTTTTTGAATTTTTTATGCAAGAAAAGTAACGCTCACAAGTGAACGGATCCCAAAAAGCAACGCGTCTCTCACAGAAAACCGTTAATCTTTACGAAAAGAGCCGGCAGCGGCGCCATTTGATACAAGGCTTTTGACACCCCGTAAGAAAATTAAAGTTCGTTGTGTTGTTCTAATCGAATTGATCTAGGTTCTCTATGTGACTCAGTTTTATTTTGGTGGAAACGAATATTTTTGGTTGATTTTAAATTTAAATGTGCAAAGACTTAAAAGTAAATGTCGTTAAAGTAGAGTGGCATGAAATTAAATCTAAGTCTAATTAAACGAAAGGGTGCAATATTTATAAACTTTTGAAATTTAAATTAATTAAAATGACTAAAAATAAAAGCGTGACGAGAATTAAAAATGACAAAGTATAAAAAACACAAACTAAAAAATTAAACAAGACAAAACATAGAAAATAACCCACCGTCAGAATATATTCCGATCACCACAATCGGAATGTCAAAACCTACCTGATCGGAATAATGATCGGAAACCCAATCGAAATATGTCACCTTTACCTAATCGGAATGTCCACTCAACACACCGGATCGCAATGATGCTATCGGAATGTGTCCTATCGGAATATCACCTATCGGAATGTGGCTAAGGAAAATTGGGCAGCACGTCGTCTAAGTAAGCCTCAAGAGCCGTCGGAAAGAGCGATCGCAATGTGCGATCGCAATCCCCAAATCGGAATGAGGGAAAGGATACACCTATCGCAATCCCGGATCGGAATGCAAAACTCTTTGGCCAATACTGTCACTATCGGAATATGGTAAATGCAACCCGTCGCAATGTGTAGAAACCCTTACTTTCCGATGGATACAAATTCGTAATAAGCACAAGTACTAAATAAGCTATAACTAATAAGCAGTAACAAAATAAATTCGAATGTAATGAAAACAAGGCTAGACAAAAAGTTAAAAAGTTAAAACCTTTTCAAAACTTTAAAGACGAAACTTAAGGAAAATAACTTGAAAAGGAAAACTTTTAAGAAAACTTTCAAAACAATTAAGCCAAATACCAAATAAGCACACAAGGTTGTCAAATTCGTGGCTTATTCCGTATGTAACTTAAAGGACAAGAAAGGACGAAACTTTAATCAAAATAAGCAAATGGATTAAGCAAAAGTTTGCTTAATCCGAAATTGTAACCGAATCAAAAAGAAGAAGAGTAGAATGAGATTGGTAAAAATAAGCTTGATCAAATGATAAAGAAAGATTAAAGACACGAATTTAAAGAACGCAAATTAAAAACTTACTTGGAATTAAAAGGATAATTAAAGTGCAAAACATGTATTAAAATGACAAGTAATTAAAGTTGCATAAAATAAAAGTGGAAGAGCTAATTTGTCAAGTTAGCCAACAAAACTAAATGTAATGAATAAGAGGGGTATTTATAGGTGATTAGGGGGATGGTTAGAGGAAGCTTCCTCCCCTCCTTCCTTTCTTCTTAATTGCGCCCTTAAGTCCTTCCTTCTTAATCTTTTTGCTAATCTTGGACTTTGATGACTTTTGGTTCGGGATTTCTTTGGACTCGTCTTTAATTCTTCGATAAATAAGACTTGAGTTCCTCGTCTTTAAGTAAACTTCCGTCTTTTGACTTTTTCTTCGATAAATCTTCAGAATTGGTCTTGGACTTCCGTTCTTTATGCACTCTTGACTGCTTGACTTCGTCTTTCATCTTTTTCTTCAATAAAAGTCCGTAAATGCCCGTGATTGCCCGTGTTTTCTCCACTTTTCACCTTTTCGTCCTAAATCACAACAAAAACACAAACCATGCATAATTCCGACATAAAAGACATAAAATACACGTTTTGGCCCGGTTATTATTGTAATTAAGTGGTAGAAAAGATGTGTGTTTACACACATATCACTTAACAACATGTTTAAACACAAATCTAGATTAAACACATGTTCTTGAACAAATTTGGGCATTTGTTAATTACCAACAATTAAGCGCTAATCTCTTCCATAATTAAGATTAGGGTGTCCCTAAACACATCCCAACTTTGAAAACCCATGCCACATCATCACCTTGGTCAAATGATAAACCCTCCCCACATGGTTTTGGGAGAAAAAGCCAAAAACCCTGCCACATCAAAAGTCCAAGTTCCTAGCTTCATTTTTAAGCTTATTTTGGGCCTTTGATCAAAATTCCATCACTTGCCAGCTCTACAAACAGCCAAGAATCCGTCACATGATTCCAAGATATTCAAACTCCACAAGGGCATTTTTAGGACTTCAAGCATTAGGGTTTAGTGTTTTTATCTGTTCTTAGTTCACATGCAAGGCTCTATATAAAGCCATAGGGTCTCATTTGCACAACTGCTCTTGATTTTTCCTAGTTCACATTTCTGTAAATCCTACTTTCAAGTTATGAAATAGAGTTTGAATTTTGTGAAGAAAAACCAAGTGTCAACCTTTTATTCTGCTTGTTTATGTTATATGTTTGCTAATCTTGAATCTCAAAACTTATTTTCAAACCTTGTGCAAGAAATTGTACAAGAGCTCAAAATTTTATATTTTGTTAAGTCTTGGTTTAAACCTTGGAATTCATGGGCTATAAGTGGACCATAGCATCCTGATAAAGTGTTATCAAGGTGTTGTGAGGCTTATAACTTGGGGATAATCAAGTGTGGGAACAAGGTTGCATTAATCAAATTTATTTTCAAAGTTGTCACCTTTCTATTTTTGATTTTATTGTGCTAACCTTGTTCTATCTTAGCAGCTTGTTTGTGGAAGCTTGTGCTTGTTCTTGCTAGCACATCAGCTCAAACATTCATGGGTGTGGATTTACATCCATGAGGTTTGAACCTCTTTCTCAAAAATCTGTCAAAGTACTTGAAATTTGTGATTTTTAGTTCTGCTTGTGTTCTTGTTGAATTTGTGGCTTAATCTTGCTTGATACTACATAATAAATTTGTTATTGTGTTTGATTGGGCTTGGGTAACATTGGAATACACTTATACTTGTTTAAATCTTGATTTGAAAAAGATAAGGGGTGTTTGGGTTAACCTGTTTAAGTGCATATCTTGTTACTGTGTTATTGAAAGTTGTTTGTTTAAGTTTGTATCTGCTATTCACTTAGTTGAGTGCTCATTACTTCAAGTTATTGGACTTAAAACATCAAATCTAAGATTGTGCTATAAAAACTTGAAATCTGCTTGTTTTGACCTAAGAACTTGGTAACACTTAGTTTGTATGCATTCTTAGGGGTAACAAGAGATTAAACATAGATTATATAACCTGATTAAGAGATTTGAGTGTTTGAATATGGCCTTGTGGTCAAGTATATCAGCAAGTGTTCATAACTGCATGTTCTTTGTTCATCAGTAACTTTTATATGCTTGAATCTTGATCTTGACTTTGAATCAATGCATGAAACATGTTAGAATATGTTCATTTGAATTTATTATAGCTTGTGTATGCATTTGGTGAAGTTTGGCTGGCTGATTTTTGCTAAAACTGCTTATTAAGTGAAAACTGCTTATTGTTTAAGTCTGTGTCTGATCTGGTGCTTAAATTAATTAACTGTATCATTTGGCTGATTAGAAGTGTGATTTCTTTGTTGTTCTTGACTACTTGTGATTCACTGATCACAAGGGTGCCTTGTTTGTAACTTGAATCCACAAAAAAGTTACAAAAGACAAAAAGTCAAAAAGGTCAAGCAGGGGGAAAAGCTCCCATTGCTCAACCTCCAAAACTAGCCCCTGCTAGTGTAAATCTTCAAACAGGTTATTCATAAGCCATATTGGCTTATCCAGACTTGCAACAACTTATTTTTTTTATAGATCTTCCTCATTTGACCCATTTATTTGATCCGGAGCTTATTAGACTTTGACTTTGACTTTGACTTTTTACTAGAAAACTCATTAAGTTGACTTTTAAACAAGTGCTTATCTACTTATTCTGGCTTATTGCGTGTGCTTTTTTGAAAACTTTTTGATTATTTTGCTTAATTAAGTCATTTAAAAGCTTTTGAAAGTTGAAGTAGCACTTGAGGTGGTCTAGAACTTAAAAACGACTATTTTGTCGTTTTGTGAAGAGAGTCTTGGCATATTTCAGGCTTATTTCTTGTGCTTTTTCCAATTTTATTTTTACAAATCTCTTAAGTAACTCAAAAGAAGCTTGTGTGTCAAATTTTAGCTTATGGCATCAGCTTATAGCTTAACGGGCCAAAATGCCCATTAAGAATAAGTTGCTTTGAAATAAGCTAGCTTAAACACACTTTCAACTTTTGGGCCTTCAGAGTTTTGTTCTTAAAATAAAATTTTAAGTCAGATAGGAGATTTTGGGCTTATTTGGACAACATATTTCTTATTGGGCCAATTTGAGCCCATTAAGGGACTGTTTGGACTTTTAGCCCATTTCAAGGCCCAATAGGGGTATTTTTGTAATTTCAACTTCATTTCTGTTTTATTTAGGTTAAAATAAACTAGTTTGCAACTTTTTAGAATTTTTTTTAATTTTTGGATTTTTGTTAATATTTAATTATTATTTTATTACTAAAAATTAAAATTTATATTTTTCAAAGTTTTTCATTTTTCTTAGATCAAATACATTAAGTTAGGAATTTTACAATTTTTAGAATATTTTTATAGTCATTAGAGTAATTTTTAGGATTATTTTAAGTTTTAATAGTTTTTAATTGTTTTTAAATAGTTTTTCTTAATTTTAAAATTTTCACAAATAGTTATAAATTTAGTTAAGTCATTTTAGAGGTTTACAAGTTAAAAAATCTCATTTTGGGCTTTTTTTAATTAAATTGATTTTTTGGGCTTTAATTAGCATTAAAAAAATTATTATTTAATTAAATAAAAGGTTTGAGTGATTTTTGATTTTTTGTAAACTCTAATTACATGTTTAAGGATTTATTGCAATTTTCTAGGAATTTTTACGGTAAATTTTTTATTTTGTCACTTTTTACGGTTTTACGTGCACGACTATTCGTCTTAGTTAAATTCATAATCGTAACCGTCATTCTCTTCTAATCTCTTTTCTTATTTTCATTTCTCATCAATATAATCACAAACCATTAATCACTTCTTAGCACAACACACTTGCCTCCTAGAGAACGATCACCACTTTTGGGTCATTAGTGCTTGGTTTTCCTAAACCGACACTTAATACTTTCCACCTTTACGCTCTTTTTCCTAAAGAGTAGTAAAATCACTAAATCATTTTTTGGCACCGCTGCCGGGGAGGCGTGTTGTGTTTTGATTTGAACAATTGTTGTTTTTATATAGCCATAATAGCTAATTGTATTAGTAGCACTCTACTAATACGTATTATCGGTTTTTCATTTTTTGTGTGAATACTATTACTATTATTGTATACATAGAACAATAAATTCACAAGTACTCCAAAAGTGTGAAAACACAACCTTGATTGGGAGGTCATTACTCAATCATTCTAGTCGAATCTCAAACAAGAAAGAAAAGGTAAAATATATAAATACTTTCGTGAAGCTTAATTTTGAAAGACACAAACTATAAGGTGGGTATAAGACGGGTATTATAAAATATACCCTAAGGAAAAAGGCTCATAAGTGCTTCGCACCGCCTCGTTTCCCCGCTTGCTTGTGCGTGTTTAGATAAAAAGGGCTAATCGAGGGTTTGCCAACCAAAGTATTATCTAAGTATCATATATATTTTCTTGGTTTCATTTGATTATACCCTCTTGAACGTTTTGGTGTTCCACCAACGTTCTAAAGTCATCGAAGGCATTCACTTCACGTGATCGTTTTCATTCCTTGAGGCTTCTTTAATCAAGAGATTTGATTAAGGAGGAGATTTGTATATTTTTGTCTACTTAATACAATCACAAAAATCCAAAAAAAGTAAAAACAATCCAAAACCACAAAAATTGGAAAAATTAAAAACCCCAAAAAGAATCTTCTTTGCTCATCCCCACGTTGTACGTGACGTTTAGTCTTACTCGTAATCAAGCAAGACGTGCACGTAAACGAAAAAACCGAAAGGAATCAACACCTACTCCTAATCTTTCTAGTGAGGAGTCTCCTATTGACGAACCTATCGTAGAAGAAGAACCAACCATGGTGAATCGAACTATGATGGAGTTACATCAAGCACCCACCGAGGGTTATGGAGAGGCTATTGTAATTCCCGCTATCCTTGCGGAGAATTTTGAAGTGAAAACGGGTTTCTTGTCGATGATCCAAAACAACAAATTCCGTGGTGATGAAAAGGACAACCCGCACAACCATATCCGCCAATTCAATCGTCTTACCGCCACTTACAAATTTAAGGATGTTGCTAATGACTCGATTAAGATGATGCTTTTTTCGTATTCCTTAGCGGGGCCCGCATAAATTTGGTTAGAGAAAGAGCCACCCAGTTCTATATTGATGTGGAAGGATCTCGTTTCTAAGTTTGTGAACCAGTTTTTACCGCCCTCTAAGACTACGTATTTGAAAAACGAGATTTCAAAATTTTCACAAGAATTTAATGAGAGTTTTTCAACGGCTTAGAATAGGTTTAAGGAAATGTTACATGAATGTCCTCATCACGGTTTTTTCGACTTGCATCAAATTGACACGTTTTACAATGGTTTAAATGATCATGAAAGGGATTATCTAAATGCCACCACCGGTGGTAATTTTTTGTGTAAAACGGTTGAGGAAGCGTTGTTGATAATTGAGAATAGATCTAAGGTTTATAGTCCTCGTAACACATCGAGTGTTCGTAAGGCTTCCTCTTCGGCTTCACCTTCTTTGTCCAATACCATCGATGCTTGCCAAATTGAGGCGAACTTGGAAAACAAAATCTTTGATAAGCTTAAAGGACTTTTAATTGAATTCAAAGTTAGAGAACAAAATGCTCCCGCTACGGCTAAAGCGGTTGAGGTTTCATGTATGTATTGTGGTGGAGGTCATGATTTCTCCGAGTGCATTACCAACGGTCGTAACACTTCGAGTGCCTACGCGGCCACGGGAACTTACAACCAAAACGGTCAAGTTACCCGCTCTAATCAATTGACTCCACCGGGTTTTGCTCCCAATCAAAATGCTAACAACAACTATCGAAACAATCAAGTTGGTTTTAAAAACAGTTACAAAGGAAACTATGGGAATCAAGGGGATAATAATCAAGTTTCAAACAAAAATCAAAACAATGATTTTTAAAATAATAACAAGGGTTTGCAAACTTTGAAAGATCTTCCAAATGAATTTGTTGAATACGCTAATGGAAATGATGCTAGGTTTGAAAACATTCAAAGAGAAATCATTAGCCTAAGATCCGAGTTTAAGAACGACTTGAAGAAGGAGTTGAAAAACGAGTTAGCAAATGAGCTTAAAATCCATACAAACAAAATGGAAGGGAATGTAACTAGGTTACAACAAAACCAACAAAAAATGGAACAAGGGCAACATGAAATAAAACAAGAGTTGATGAAGGCCGAGAAGAGGCAATCCATGTTTGAGGATAAAATTTCATCTATGTTTAAGGCTATAATGTGCAAACCGTCTTCGAGTAGTCTTCCTAGTAACACCATATCGAACCCTAAGGGAGAGATGAAAGTGATTAGCACACGTAGTGGTAAGACACTCAAGGAACCAACTCCTCAACCAATTGCTCCTACGGAGGATGCAATTGAGGAAGAACCCGAGGTGGTGGTCGAAAAGGAGCATGTCCAAATCCCACGAAGTACCGCTTATGCCACACCTACGGTTGACCCATTACCACATTTGGAACCCGAGATTCCAAAGGCTATGCCTATGCCTCAACCCACACCACATTTGCCCTATCCATCGAGACTTAGAAAGGAGAAACATTAAGAGCGCGATAATTATCAATTTGAGCTTTTTATGAAAATGTTTCGTGACGTTCATTTTAATGTGAGTTTTGCTGATGCTTTGGTCATGATGCCTCGATTCGCCGCTAACTTTAAGAGTATGTTGAACAACAAGGAGAAATTGCAACAATTGTCTAGTTGTTCATCGGTTTATCTTAACCGCATACCTCAAAAAGTCGGTGATCCCGGTAAATTCTGTATCCCTTGTGCAATCCAAGATATGGAAGAATGCTATGCCTTGACCGATCTTGGTGCTAGTATTAACTTGATGCCGCTTGCAATCTTCAAGTCGCTCAATCTTCCTAATCTTACTCCTTCACTAATGTCTATCGAGTTGGCCGACCATTCCACAATTCCCGCATGTGGATTGGCGGAAGACGTTTTTGTGAAAGTGGGAAAGTTCTATTATCCGGTAGACTTTATCGTTGTCGATATTCCCACGGATCCTCAAGTTCATCTCATTTTAGGTCGTTCGTTTTTAGATACGTCTATGGCTTTAATTGATGTGCATGCTAGAAAGATCACCTTACGTTTCAACGACGAGGAACTTGTTATAAACGCAACTCAAAATTCTCCAATTTCTCATGTTTATTCCGTTGCAACCATAAACCTCGTTGATATGATTGACGTTGTTTGCGAGGAATTTTCACAAGAATTTTTAGGTTTTGGTGATGATGAAAATAGTGGCAATCCCACTATGCTAGATCCCATTTTTGATAATTCGACACCAACCTTCACTCCATTTGAAGGTGGTGGTTTTACGTTGGAAGAATTCGATGTTCCACGTACTTGTGACGAAGACCTACAATGATGAGGACTTCTCGATTATCAAGGATTTTCTTAACAATTTCCCATTTCCTCCACCCGAGGAGGTTATGAGTATCGAGCCCAAATCTTCAATTGAGGAGCCACCTATCCTCGATTTGAAAGATTTATCTCCTCATCTCGAATATGTATTTTTGGAGGAGGATGATAAGTTGCCGGTTATTATTGCGAAAGATCTTTCGGATGATGAAAAAACCGCGCTTGTCGATGTTCTAAAGGATCACAAAGGGGAAATTGCGTGGAAGTTATCCGACATTAAGGGGATCGATCCCAAATTTTGTACCCACAAAATCTTAATGGAGGAGGATTACAAACTCGCAATCCAATGTCAAAGGAGGGTGAACCCCAAAATTCACGACGTCGTCAAAAAGGAAGTCTTAAACTCCTTGACGCGGGAATGATTTACCCTATTTCCGATAGCCCTTGGGTGAGTCCTATTAATTGTGTCCCTAAGAAGGGAGGAATGACCGTTGTGCCAAACGATGCCAACGAGTTGATTCCAACTAGACTCGTGACCGGACGGAGAGTGTGCATTGACTATCGTAAGTTGAATGACGCCACTCGAAAATACCATTTTTCCCTTGCCCTTCATGGACCAAATGTTGGAGCGTCTTGCGGGAAACGATTTCTATTGCTTTTTAGATTGTTTTTCCGGTTACTTCCAAATCCCCATCGATCCTCGTGATCAAGAAAAAACTACGTTTACGTGTCTATATGGAACGTTTGCCTATCGTAGAATGCCATTCGGACTTTGCAATGCACCGGGAACCTTTCAAAGGTGCATGATGGCTATTTTTCATGATATGATCGAGAAGACGATGAAAGTCTTCATGGATGACTTTTCCGTGTTTGGTAGTTCGTTCACTTCGTGTTTGTCGAATCTTGAGAGAATGTTGAAGCGTTGTGATGAAACCAACCTGTGCTAAATTGGGAAAAATGTCATTTTATGGTTAAAAGTGGAATCGTCTTTGGGCACAAGGTTTCGAAAGCGGGGATTGAGGTAGATCAAGATAAGGTAGACGTCATCGCCAAATTACCTCATCCCAAAACCGTTAAGGGAGTTAGGAGTTTCCTAGGCCACGTGGGCTTTTATCGTCGATTCATCAAGGATTTTTCAAAGATTTCTCGACCTATTACACATCTCCTCGAAAAAGATGCACGTTTTGTCTTTGACGAAGATTGTGTACGAGCCTTTGAAATCCTTAAGAGGAAACTTACCGAAGCTCCCATTCTCGTTGCTCCCAATTGGAACCTCCCCTTAGAGCTCATGTGTGATGCTGGTGACTACGCTATTGGGGCCGTATTGGGGCAACGTTATGAAAAACACTTCTTGCCTATTCACTATGCTAGCAAGACGATGACCGAGGAAAAACTAAAATACACTACAACGGAGAAGGAATTCCTTGCCGTGGTGTATGCATTTGGGAAATTCTGACCTTATCTCGTCTTGACTAAATGCATAGTGTATACGGATCATTCAACTATCAAGTATCTTATGGCTAAACAAGATGCAAAGCCAAGATTACTTCGTTGGATTCTCCTCCTTCAAGAATTTGATCACAAAATCGTTGACAAAAAAGGAGCCGAGAATCTAGTGGCCGATCATCTTTCTCGTTTGGAAGATCCTCACCAAAGTGTTTACGAGCCAAAGGAAATCACCGAAACATTTCCGCTCGAGACACTTGGTGTAGTGAATTCTAAGCTTGATTCTTCTACCCCATGGTTTGCGGACATCGCAAATTACCATGCGGGCAATTTCATTATCAAGGGTATGACGACTCAAGAAAAACGAAAATTCTTTCGTGACGTCAAGTTCTATTTTTGGAACGACCCTTACTTGTATCGAACTTGTGTGGATCAAATTATTCGACGTTGTGTATTTGGTACCGAAGCTTCTAACATCCTTAGAGCTTGTCACGAGGGACCAACGGGTGGTCACCACGGTGCTAATCTCACGGCTAAGAAGGTCTTTGATGCCGGTTTCTTTTGGCCTACTATTTACCGAGATGCACATGCACTTGTGAAGTCGTGCGACTCATGCCAACGACAAGGAAAAGCGTCACAAAACGATGAAATGCCACAAATATCATCCAAGTGTGTGAGATCTTTGACGTTTGGGGCATTGACTTTATGGGGCCGTTCCCATCATCTCGTGGTAATAAGTACATCCTTGTCGCCGTTGACTACCTATCTAAGTGGGTGGAAGCTAAGGCTTTGCCCACCAACGATGCTCGTGTGGTAGTCAAGTTTTTGAAAAGCTTGTTTTCTCGGTTTGGAACCCCTCGTACGATCATAAGCTAATACGAGGCTTTCGCCTAGTAAGAAAATATCGTTGTTCCAGTCTCTTCGAATTGATTACTGGTTTAAGTGCGACTCAGCTGTCTTTGGTGAAATCAAATGTTGTTTCGTTGTAGTAAAAGGAAAAGTGCAAAAACTTAATAGTAAAAGGCGGTAATTTAAAATCTAAACTAATTTAAAATAGATGACGGTAATTTAAAGCGAGACGAAAATTTAAAAGGCAACTTAAGTAAATAACGCAAACTTAAAACTATCCTAAAGGCAAACTTAAACTTAAACTAAAGGCAAGCTTAAAATAAACTAAGGCAAGTAAACTTAAAGTGCGATGATACATGGTTTTTACCTAGTAAGAAAAGTTCGTTGATGTATGTCTAATCGAATTGATCCGGGTTAACTATGCGACTCAGTTGTCTTTGGTGAAACAAATATTGTGTCGTTGTAGTAAAATTAAAGAGTGCGAGACTTTAAAGTAAATGGCAATAAAAGTAAATCTAACTCTAATTTAAAATAAATGGCGAGTAATTAAAAGCGTGACGAAAAATTAAATGGCAATTAAGAGTAAATAACGCAAAATTAATACTGTCTAAGGCAAACTTAAAACGCAACTAAAAGTTAAAACTAAGGCAAGGCTAAAATAAATCTAAGGCAAGTAAACTTAAAGTGCGACTAAGGAAAAAGGCGGGAAAAATAAAGCTTGAAAATTAAAAACTAAAACTTAAAAACAGTAACTTAAAATAACCTGAAAATACCTCACTCAGAATAATTACTCGTTCGGAATGTCACCTTCACCCGGAATAATTCTTCTTCGTTCGGAATAATCAACATAAAACACTCATTCGGAATATTTGAACAAAACCTTCATCCGGAATAAATCCTTTATCCGGAATATGTCACTTATCCGGAATAAAGTCTTGATTCGGAATATTGCCTTGACTCGGAATATATTCCGAATGAATCCCTTGATCCGGAACAATAGATGTTCCGAATGAACAAATCCCAGATCCTTCGTTTAGAATATTCCGAATGAAAACAAACTGATTCGGAATGCCTTCTTGGTTCGGAATGTTCCGAATGAACAAACACTTATCCGGAATAATCTGCTTGATTCGGAACTTTGAATCTTCCGAATGAACTCTTTGATTCAGAACAATTGATGTTCTGAATGAACAAATCCCAAAAATCCTTCACTCGGAATGTTGCTGATCCGGAATATGGCCTTGATCCGGAATATGTCACTTATTCCGGATGAACGCCCTTTATTCGGAATAATCAACAAACAATCTTCACTCGGAATAATTGGCTTAGCTTGGTTCGGAATATCCTGGGAAACAGAATGAAGCGAAGAACAAGGAAGAAACAAAAAAGCTACGGATCTAATCAAACTAAACAAAATCAACCACAAGATTAAATCAAACTAATCAATAAACATCTATTAATCATAAACAAACAATCCAAAACAATCAAACTAACAAATATAACCAAAATAATCAAAACCCACTTAATTAACTCAATAAAAATCAAGAACATGAACATAAACAATAAAGCATGAAGATTAAGATCAAACAAGAAAGGAAGATAGGAGATCAAACAAATAAAGTAAAGATTGACAAGAATTAAATGGAAACTTACTTGAAATTAAATGAATTTAAGGTGCAAGACAAGTATTTAAATGACATGTAATTAAATGACAAGGTAATTAAATTGGAAGAACTAATTGTCACTATTAGCCAACAAGAGAAAATGAATACACTAATGATCTATTTATAGGGGAGATTAGGGAGGTGCTTAGGAAGCTTCCTCCCCTCTTTCGTCTTTCCTTAATTGCATGATTAAGTCCGTGTCTTCTTAATATTTTGACTTTAACGACTTTGTCTCGGGATTTCTTTAAACTCGTCTTGTAATTCTTCAATAAATTAGACTCGAGTTCTTCGGCTTTTAGTAAACTTCCGTCTTTTGACTTTTTCTTCGATAAATCTTTAGAATTGGTCTTGGACTTCCGTTCTTTTTGCACTCTTGATTTCTTGACTTCGTCTTTTGTCTTTTTCTTCGATAAAAGCCCGTGAATGCCCGTGTTTTCTCCCTTTTCCACATTTTCGTCCTAAATCACAACAAAAACACAAACCACGCATAATTCCGACATTTACGACATAAAATACACGTTTTGGCTCGGTTATTATTGTAGTTAAGTGGTAAAAAGGATGGGTGTTTACACACCTATCAGATCCCCTACACTTGACCATTGCAATGTCCTCATGCAATGCATTAGTTACAAAGCATGTTTACACTTTTCATCATAATCAATCCACATTGGCCTTTATTAATAATAACTAGGTTTTTACCTAATTAAAAAGATTCGTTTAAGTACCAATCTCTTCGAATTGAAAAACTTGCGTTTAATGTGTGACTCAGTTGAACTTTGGTGGAACAAAGATGTGTCGTTGTAGTTTTGAAAATAAAAGGTGCAAAACAATTAAAGTAAATGACTTAAAAGTAAATCTAAATCTAATTAAAAGTAAAAGGTGCAAGAAATCAAAAGCAAGACGAGAATTAAAGGGATACTAAAAGTAAATAACGCAAACTTAAATCTAACTAAGGCAAATTTAAAATAAATCTAAGGCAATAAACTTAAAGTGCAACTAAGTAAAAAGGCAGGAAAATTAAAGCTCGAAATTAAATGCTAAAATGAAAGAAACCGAAAATAATAAGTCCCTATCCGGAATAAAACCCCTATTCGGAATACTGTCACTATGCGGAAAAAGGTGCCTATTCGGAATAGTTCCTTATGCGGAAAACAAAACCCTATTCGGAATAATCCTCCTATTCGGAATATCTCTCTACTCGGAATATCTGTCCCTATTCGGAATAAAGTTCTACTCGGAATATTTGGCCTATTCGGAAAACCCAGTCTATTCGGAATACTATTCCTATCCGGAATATCAAGTCTATTCGGAATAATGCTCCCTATGCGGAATATTGTCACCCTATTCGGAATGTGAGCCTTACTCGGAATAAATTGCTATTCGGAAGTCCTATTCGGAATATCTAGTCCTATTCGGAAAGCCAAGTCTATTCGGAATATTGTCACCCTATTCGGAATAAACTTCTTATGCGGAATATCAAATATTCCGCATGGACAAGCTTAGCAAAAACCTTTATACGAAATAAAGATTATTCCGCATAGAATACTCAGAGATCCCTTTACTCGGAATAAATGAAGATCAGTACCTGGACAGGAATAGCAGTGAAGAACACGGACAAAGAATGAAGCTCAAATTTAGACAAAACAAAGCTAAAATAAACGCAAGATTAAATCAAACAAGCAAATAAACAATTAATAATCATAAACAATCAATCCAAAACAATCAAACTCACAAAACTTAATCAAAATAATCAAAACCCACTTAAATAAATCAACACAAATCAAGAACATAAACATAAACAAATCAACACAAAGATTAAGAAAGGAAGAATGAGATTAACAAGATAAAGATTAAGCTTGACAAGAATTAAAAAGAAAAACTTACTTGAATTAAATGGTAATTAAGGTGCAAGACAAGGTAATTAAATGGACAAGTATTTAAATTGACAAGGTAATTAAAGGTGGAAGGACTAATTGTCACGATTAGCCAACAAACACAAATGCTTAACAATCTAAACTATTTATAGGGGAGGATTAAGGAAGCTTCCTCCCCTCCTTCATTTCTTGTTAATTGCGGGATTAAGTCCCTCCTTCATTTAATCTTCATTAATTGCGTCATTAGTCCTTTTCTTCTAATCTTTCTTTTAAATTTGGACTTTAAGGACTTGTGGCTCGGGATATCTTTTGAACTCGTCTTTAATTTCTTCAATAAAATAGACTTGAGTTTCTCGACTTTTGATAAGCTTCCGTCTTTTGACTTTTTCTTCGATAAATCTTCAGAATTGGTCTTGGACATCCGTTCTTTTTTCCACTCTTGACCTCTCGACTCCGTCTTTCATCCTTTTCTTCAATAAAAGTCAGTAAATGCCCGTGAATGTCCGTGTTTTCTCCACTTTTCACCTTTTCATCCTAAATCACAACAAAAACACAAACCACGCATAATTCTGACATAAAAGACATAAAATACACGTTTTGGTCCGGTTATTATTGTAATTAAGTGGTAGAAAAGATGGGTGTTTACACACCTATCAAATCCCCTACACTTGACCATTGCAATGTCCTCATGCAATGCATTAGTTACAAAGCATGTTTACACTTTTCATCATAATCAATCCACGTTGGCCTTTATTAAAGAGATAGAAAATTATAAAAATGCAAAGCAAAGAAATTAAAAGCATACCTTGGGTTTTTGAAAATGTCATGAATAATCATCATCCTCAAGTTTTCACTTTCTCCAAACCAAGCTTAAAAACGAGATCATTGTTATTATAAGTTAGTAGACTAACACGAACTCATGTGGGCCAATTACTCACTTAGACCCCCTTATTCCTATGGGTATCTCTTATATTTTATTATTTGTCTTGAATGATCACGAAGATGCATTGTTTGACTTATTTCGATAATTATTTAGTCTGAAAATAAAGTGCATGATTTAATCAATAGTTAGCTAAAGGACCAAATCTTTTAAAACTGCTTCTCGGGATATCAAAAAGTTCATATCTTGGCATAACTTGGTTTGCGATTTGAGACCTTTCTCGGGCCGATATTTGGCAGCGACTTCATACTTCAAATCTTGAGAGACGTTCATGAAATAATGGTCTTCTCTTCATAAATGGAATTTCTTCACTTGGAATTTTTGAGAGATTCTTCATATATGGACCACGACTTCTTCATTTTTCTCCAATCTTTATTTTGGATTTTGATATTCAACGATCCGCCTCCTTTATTGACTTGGATCTATTTATCCTCATACCTTGTTAGGGTCTTTTCGGATACACTTCTCCATGACTTTTTGGGAGTTTTTGCTTTTCGTCGTGTGTCTCGATCCTTCATATTGATTTTCGATAAATGATTCTTCACATCACTTTTGGATCTTTAGCAACAAAACATAGCCCTCATGCCTTGTTAGGGCCTTTTCGGACTCGCCAATCTTCGCGCCCTGCTTCATAAGTTATGTCTTGGCTATGAACTCTCGTCATTACCGAGCAACTTTTAAACGATCTGGGGCTAGAAGCTAAGTAACTTTTCAAATCATACAACCTTATTTATTAGCAGATAAATTTATTAGCAAGAGATGGGAGAATAGGCTTATAATTAACTCACATAAATTCACGAAAGAATACCGAACTTATAATTGGCTCTATCATCTCTCGTTCTCAACAATTTAAAATCTCAAGTAATGAGACTCGTGGATACTTAGCCTATTAAATCGAAGTTTTGGGTTTTCGAGTTGCCTATAGGATCTTGCAAATTCTTAGACTTTTTCAAGTTTAGAAATCTCATTTTAAAGTTCCCTTGATAAACGACTCTCTAGGATCATTTATAGGAACTTGCGAAAAGTTCTTGCTCTTAACCCGTGAGAGTTAAGACTTTCGCGTTTTATAGCTCCCTATATAAAAGCCTAGCAAAACTTGAATTAAACACGTTAGGGATACTAGCTAGAGTAAACTCGGATTGAGTCAAAAGATTCACAACGTTTGAAAATTAAAACCACTTATTAAACATTTATTCTAATGAGGAAAGAAAATAACTATACAAAGGGGAAAAACTAATAGGCCAAAATAGATCAAAAATTTTGAAAAATGTCGAAAAATTGATTTTCTGGTTAAAATGAGGACAAATACAAGGAAAAGACCACTTAACTTCGATAGAAGTCCCCCCTACACTTAAGATAAACATTGTTCTCAATGTTTAAGCATGTGGGAGTAAACTCCCCTACACTTAGGACATTGTGCACGTTGTTTAAATCTCGATAAGGAAAAGACAACTAAAGAGATTCCTATTTTTATATTGAGAAAATATAAAATAGTTAATCGAAAAGAGTTTAGGATAGAACCGGGAAGAAGTAGAACACGGAATCACGGGTCGTCAAGAATCATCAAAAGTGGATCATTGAAGCTTGAATCCCTGATTAAGAAGTGAGGAGAGGAAATAGCAATCCAAAGGGCCCCCCCTACACTTATGGTAAAGAAGGCAAAAAGATAGATGCATGGGTTGCCTCCCAAGAAGAGCTTGGTTTTTGTTTACCGAGTCGTGAGCCTGACTCGACCTTGATCATCAACAGAAGTAGCATGAAACAAATCCACCAGGATCAAAGACATAGTTTTCATCCATCAATAAGCAAGAGCTTAAGGCGAACAAGGCAAGCCAAAGAAGAGTAGGCAAGGTTCCCTTAAGCAGCGATTGAGCACGGTGGAAGCAAGTATGGTGAGGTGCAAGCATGTCTTCAATTTTTCCAAAGATTTTTCCTTTTATTTCATCAGGTGGATACTGAGATGGCTTAAAGACTTCTATACCGGGGTCGAACACCTTTTCCTTTAAGGGAAAATAGCACTCAGGCTCAGCCGAGTGTGAAGAAGATCCGCAAAGAAGCACAACCTCGTCCTCAGAATGGGGACAAAGAGGTGTCAAATCATACGTGCAACGGATTTCGGTGTCGACCGGTTTCTTCTCCTTTGACAAAATGCTCTTCAAATCCAAAGTAGGATCAAGACGATAATCTTCAAAGTCATAAGGAGGAGCATCACTCTCATGAGGGAAGTAAGTGTTAAGAAATTCAGAAAAATCTTCCACAAATGAATAACCGTCCAAAGTAGGATCGAGTGATGGCGGAGGATCTTCATCATGTGAAGGATCGCTCGAGAGAGTATCAGCCTCATCGAAATCATCGAAAGTGGGCAGCTCGGGATACTCAGAAGTACAATCAAAATCATCCGAATCTGAGCTAGAGTCATCATCATCATAAACATCAAAGACCGGTGGAGAATCATAAATGGGAGAAGCGTCCAAAGGAGGGAGAGAATCATCCACATCATCTTCAAAGAGTGGATTATCAGTGGAAGACTCGAATAAAGGATTATCGTAGACGGTAAAGTCATCGAGCACATTTATCATATTCACTGATTCTCGGCCTCCAAAAGATTTGCCTGTAAGCTTCCCCATTTTAAAAACTTTAGAATCATCCCCGACTCGTAAGATTAACTCACCTTCGGCCACATCTATTAAAGCACGTCCGGTTCTCAAGAATGGCCGACCAAGTATTAAAGGAATACGAGGGTCCATTTCATAATCAACTACGACAAAATCGACCGGGAAGGTAAATGTGCCAACTTTGATAAACACGTCTTCGGCTATACCAACGGGGTAAGCGAGAGTGCGATTTGCAAGTTCGAGAGTCATCTTTGTTGGAATGAGGTCGGGTAATGATAGTGTTTTCCAAACACTGAGTGGCATCAAATTAATACTAGCCCCGAGATCAGCAAGGGCAGTAAATTCTTCAGTTCTGTTGAACACGCAAGGCAACACAAAACGACCGGGATCTCCAAGCTTTTCCGGAAGTTCTCTAAGAAGGACTGCATAGCAGTTTTCATTTAAGCGTGTGTTGGCGTGTTCAATCAGCTTCTCCTTCTTGCTAAGCAATTCCTTGAATGCTTTGACAAATTTCGGCATGTGGCAAAGTGCTTCAACAAGGCTAATGTTGATGGTCATTTTAGATAGCATATCCACATATTTCGATACTTGGCAGTCATTCTTGGTTAGATCATTGGTCTTGCCTATGCGAGAAGGGTATGGGATTCTAGGTTGATAAGGGTTAGGTGAAGGTGTAGTTGGTGAAGGTTGTGATGTTGAAGGGTCCTTCCGAGATACATCGTCATGACGAGGCGGAGACGGTAATGGTGTACTATCACTAAGTGTAAGAGGAGTAGGGATATATGGTGGTGGAGGAGGTGTAGATGATGGTGGTGAATCAGGTGGATTGACAATGGTAATTCCACTACGCGTAGTTATAGCACTCACATTAGCTCGCGGATTAGTGACGGTGTTTGAAGGTAGAGAACCCGAAGAAGAAGAAGGTTGAGCTTCGGGCAAGAAACTATCCAACAGATTCTTCAATTCAGTTGTTTGAGTGATGAAAGAGGATTGAAGATTATCACGAACCTCGGTTCTGATGTCATTACCTTGCTTCAAGATATCTCCTTTCAAATTGATTATTTGGCTCTGTAGATTCTTGATTTGCTCACCTTGAGTTCTCATGATTGTGTCAACATCGGGATTAATGGGTAGGTGTTGTTGGGTGGGTGGTTGATAAGGGTTAGAAGCACGAGGTGGGATTTGGTTGCTTCTATTGTAGTTGTTGGCGGGGTTTTGGTTTTGAGGAGAAAAACCGGGTGAAAGGTAATTGTTGGAACGGTAGCTCAGCAGATTTCTATCCCCTTGTTGTCTAGCTTGGTAATTTTCCGGTGAATAATTACCGTAAGCTGCATACACATTTTCCGGATTTCCTTGTGTCGAAGGACAATCGGTGTATGAGTGAGGACCGCCACATGTTTCACAAAGATTAGCAACCGCTTTAACTTGTTGTTGTTGTTGGTTTGAAGCGAGAAGCGTAATACTTTTGCTCAATTCAGCCATCATGCGGGTGAGTTCGGTCATCTCTGGGTTTGCTGAGGTAGAAGAAACATTGACTCTCGTGTTGTTTCTAGAAGAAGTAGAGGCATCCCAGTTCTTATGATGAGTAGTCATGTTTTCAATTAACTCTCTACACTCCTCGGGTCTCCTTTTCATGAATGTGCCACCGGCGGCTGCATTGATCGTATCACGATCTCGAAAAGTCAATCCGTTGTAGAAAGTATCGATCAAGGTGACCGGAAGCATGTTGTGGTTTGGACAACGGTCGATCAAGACATTATATCTCTCCCATGCATCAAAAAGAGATTCATCGGGATCTTGCATGAAACCGCTGATCTGATTGCGAAGGCTTGTGACCATGGATGGTGGAAAGTAGCGCGACAAAAAGCGTTGAGTCATGTCATCCCAAATGTGAATAGAATTCTTCGGGAGACGATCAAACCATTTCTCGGCATGATGTAATAGAGTGTGTGGAAAGAGTTATAGGCGAAGCTCATCCATTGTGGCACCAGCCAACTTCATGCTTTGGGTGATTGTAATGAACTTGTCGAGGTGTTTGTTGGCATCATCATCAGGCAATCCTCTAAATGGGTTTGTTTGTACTTGCTGAATCATGTGGTGCTTCAACGAAACTCAGGAGCGTTGATTTGCATCGGCGCAATCGGTCCTCCTCGTCCAAACATTGTTGGTTGACAAAGTTCCTCCATGGTCCGAAGATCGGGCTGTGGAAGAGCATTGTTGTTATTATTATTATTATTGAGGTGCGGTGGCATGTTGTTGTTGTTAACACCTGCCATATCTAAATCTTCTTGAGGCTCGGGCTCTTGATAATTAGAAGATCTAGTACGCATACACCTGAAAATGCAAAAGAAAACAAAACCAAACACAAAAACAATATATATACACAATAAAGATAAAATCTTTTTGGATTGTTGAAATTTTTAATTTTTATGTTTTTTTATCAATTTTTAATTTTTATGATTTTTTTGAATTTTTTATGCAAGAAAAATAACATTCACAAGTGAACGGATCCCAAAAAAAAACGTGTCTCTCACAGAAAACTGTTGATCTTTACGAAAAGAGCCGGCAGCGGCGCCATTTGATACAAGGCTTTTGACACCCTGTATAAAAATATTAAAGTTCGTTGTGTTGTTCTCTTCGAATTGAAAAACTTATGTTTAATGTGTGACTCAGTTGAACTTTGGTGGAACAAAGATGTGTCGTTGTAGTTTTGAAAATAAAAGGGGCAAAACAATTAAAGTAAATGACTTAAAAGTAAATCTAAATCTAATTAAAAGTAAAAGGTGCAAGAAATCAAAAGCAAGACGAGAATTAAAGGGATACTAAAAGTAAATAACGCAAACTTAAATCTAACTAAGGCAAATTTAAAATAAATCTAAGGCAATAAACTTAAAGTGCAACTAAGTAAAAAGGCAGGAAAATTAAAGCTCGAAATTAAATGCTAAAATGAAAGAAACCGAAAATAATAAGTCCCTATCCGGAATAAAACCCCTATTCGGAATACTGTCACTATGCGGAAAAAGGTGCCTATTCGGAATAGTTCCTTATGCGGAAAACAAAACCCTATTCGGAATAATCCTCCTATTCGGAATATCTCTCTACTCGGAATATCTGTCCCTATTCGGAATAAAGTTCTACTCGGAATATTTGGCCTATTCGGAAAACCCAGTCTATTCGGAATACTATTCCTATCCGGAATATCAAGTCTATTCGGAATAATGCTCCCTATGCGGAATATTGTCACCCTATTCGAAATGTGAGCCTTACTCGGAATAAATTGCTATTCGGAAGTCCTATTCAGAATATCTAGTCCTATTCGGAAAGCCAAGTCTATTCGGAATATTGTCACCCTATTCGGAATAAACTTCTTATGCGGAATATCAAATATTCCGCATGGACAAGCTTAGCAAAAACCTTTATACGGAATAAATATTATTCCGCATAGAATACTCAGAGATCCCTTTACTCGGAATAAATGAAGATCAGTACCTGGACAGGAATAGCAGCGAAGAACACGGACAAAGAATGAAGCTCAAATTTAGACAAAACAAAGCTAAAATAAACGCAAGATTAAATCAAACAAGCAAATAAACAATTAATAATCATAAACAATCAATCCAAAACAATCAAACTCACAAAACTTAATCAAAATAATCAAAACCCACTTAAATAAATCAACACAAATCAAGAACATAAACATAAACAAATCAACACAAAGATTAAGAAAGGAAGAATGAGATTAACAAGATAAAGATTAAGCTTGACAGGAATTAAAAAGAAAAACTTACTTGAATTAAATGGTAATTAAGGTGCAAGACAAGGTAATTAAATGGACAAGTATTTAAATTGACAAGGTAATTAAATGTGGAAGGACTAATTGTCACGATTAGCCAACAAAAACAAATGCTTAACAATCTAAACTATTTATAGGGGAGGATTAAGGAAGCTTCCTCCCCTCCTTCATTCCTTGTTAATTGCGGGATTAAGTCCCTCCTTCATTTTATCTTCATTAATTGCGTCATTAGTCCTTTTCTTCTAATCTTTCTTTTAAATTTTGACTTTAAGGACTTGTGGCTCGGGATATCTTTTGAACTCGTCTTTAATTTCTTCAATAAAATAGACTTGAGTTTCTCGACTTTTGATAAGCTTCCGTCTTTTGACTTTTTCTTCGATAAATCTTCAGAATTGGTCTTGGACTTCCGTTCTTTTTTCCACTCTTGACCTCTCGACTCCGTCTTTCATCCTTTTCTTCAATAAAAGTCAGTAAATGCCCGTGAATGTCTGTGTTTTCTCCACTTTTCACCTTTTCATCCTAAATCACAACAAAAACATAAACCACGCATAATTCCGACATAAAAGACATAAAATACACGTTTTGGTCCGGTTATTATTGTAATTAAGTGGTAGAAAAGATGGGTGTTTACACACCTATCAATTAAAGAGATAGAAAATTATAAACATTCAAAGTAAAGAAATCAAAAAGAACATACCATCGGGTTTTGGAAATGTCATGAATGATCATCATCCTCAAGTTTTCATTTTCTCCAAACCAAGCTTAAAAACAAGATCATTGTTATTATAAGTTAGCAAACTAACACGAACTCATGTGGGCCAATTATTCACTTAGACTCCTTTATTCCTAGGTGTATCTCTTATATTTTATTGTTGTCTTGAATGATCACGAGGATGCATTGCTGACTTATTTCGATAGTTTATTAGGCTGAAAATAAAGTGGGACGATTTAATTAATAGTTAGCTAAAGGACAAAATCTTTTAAATCTGCTTCTCGGGACCTCATAAAGTTCATATCTTGGCATAACTCGCTTCGCGATTTGAGACCTTTCTCGGACCGATATTTGACAGCGACTTCATACTTCAAATCTTGAGAGACGTTCATGAAATAATGGTCTTCTCTTCATAATAGGAATTTCTTCACTTGAAGTTTTGAGAGATTCTTCATATTTGGACCACGACTTCTTCATTTTTCTCCAATCTTTATTTTGGACTTTGATATACAACGATCCGCCTCCTTTTTAGACTTGGATCTATTTATCCTCATACCTTGTTAGGTCCTTTTTGGATAGACTTCTCCATCATCTTTTGGGGAGTACTTGCTTTTCGTCGTGTGTCTCGATCCTTCATATTGATCTTTGATAAATGATTCTTCACATCACTTTGGATCTTTAGCAACAAAATGTAGCCCTCATGCCTTGTTAGGGCCTTTTTGGACTTGCCAATCTTCGCATCCCGCTTCAAAAAGTTATGCCTTGGCTATGAACTCTAATCCATACCGAGCAATGTTTAAACGATCTTGGGCTAGAAGCTAAGTAACTTTTCAAATCGTACAACCTTATTTATTGCAGATAAATTTATTAACAAGCGATGGGAGAATAGGCTTATAATTAACTCACATAAATTCACGAAAGAATGCCAAACTTATAATTGACTCTATCATCTCTCGTTCTCTACAATTTAAAATCTCAAGGAATGAGACTCGTGGATGCTTAGCCTATTAAATCAAAGTTTTGGGTTTTCGAGTCATCTATAGGATCTTGCAATCTCTTAGACTTTTTCAAGTTTAGAAATCGCATTTTAAAGTTCCCTTGATAAACAACTCTCTAGGATCAATTATAGGAACTTGCGAAAAGTTCTTGTTCTTAAACCGTGAGAGTTAAGACTTTCGCGTTTTATAGCTCCCTATATAAAAGCCTAGCAAAACTTGACTTAAACACGTTAAGGATACTAGCTAGAGTAAACTTAGATAAGTAAACTCGGGTTGAGTCAAAAGATTCACAACATTTAAAAATTAAAACCACTTTATTAAAAATTTATTCTAATAAGGAAAGAAAATAACTATACAAAGGGAAAAACTAATAGGCCAAAATAGATCAAAAATTTGAAAAATATCGAAAAATTGATTTTCCGGTTAAAATGAGGACAAATACAAGGAAAAGGCCACTTAAGTTCGATAGAAGTCCCCCCTACACTTAATATAAACATTGTCCTCAATGTTTAAGCATGTGGGAGTAAACTCCCCTACACTTAGGACATTGTTCACTTTGTTTAAATCTTGCTAAGGAAGAGACAACTAACGAATTTCCTATTTAATATTGGAAAATATAAAATAGTGAATCGAAAAGAGTTTAGGATAGAACCGGGAAGACGGAAAAAACGGAATCACGGGTCGTCAAAAGTCATCAAGAGTGGATCATTGAGCGCTCGAATCCCTGAATATTAGAAGAGAGGAAATAGCAAACACCAACGGGTCTCCCTTACACTTAGGATAAAGATAGCTAAAAGATAGATACATGGGTTGCCTC
The DNA here is from genome assembly GCA_025667525.1 of Glebionis coronaria. NCBI lineage: Eukaryota > Viridiplantae > Streptophyta > Magnoliopsida > Asterales > Asteraceae > Glebionis > Glebionis coronaria. Next base: position 189,540 of record JANFOE010000139.1, on the reverse strand, counting down.
CCAAGAAGCGCTTGATTTTTGTTCACCGAGTCGTGAGCCTGACTCGACCTTGATTAGCATAGGAAGAAGCATGAAACATATCCACCGGGATCAAAGACATAGTTTTCGTCCATCAAATAGCACAAGCTTAAGGCGAACAAGGCAAGCCAAAGAAGAGTAGGCAAGGTTACCTTAAGCAAATATGGAGCATGGTGGGAGCAAGGGTGAAGTGGTGCAAGCATATCTTCAGTAGTTCCAAAGATTTTTCCTTTTATTTCATCAGACGGATACTGAGATGGCTGAAGAATATCGATACCAGGGTCGAACACCTTTTCCTTTAGGGGAAAATAGCACTCAGGCTCAGTAGAATTTGAAGAAGATCCGCGAAGAAGATGCACAACCTCGTCCTCAGAAGGTGGACAAAGAGGTGTTAAATCATACGTGTTGCGGATGTTGGTGTCGTCCGGTTGCTGATCCTTTGAAAGAATTTTCTTCAAATCCAAAGTAGGATCAAGATCATAATCATCAAAGTCTAAAGGAGGAGCATCACTCTCATGAGGGAAGTATGTATTAAGAAAAGTAGAGAAGTCTTCCGCAAATGAGTAGTCATCCAAAGTAGGATTAAGTGATGGCGGAGGATCTTCATCATGTGAAGAATCACTCGAAAGAGTATCGGCCTCATCAAAATCATCATATGTGGGCATGTCGGGATACTCGGAAGTAAAGTCATTATAATCATCTCCATCGAAGCTAGAATCATCATCATAAGCATCAAAGATCGGTGGAGAATCATAAATGGGTGAAGGTTCCAAATTGGGGAGAGAATCATCCACATCATCTTGAAAAAGTAGATTATCAATGCAAGAATCGAATAGAGGATTGTTGTAGACGACAAAATCATCAAGCACATTAATCATATTTGCTGATTCTCGGCCTCCAAAGGATTTGCTTGTAAGCTTCCCCATTTCAAACACTTGTGCATCATCCACGACTCTTAAGATGAGCTCACATTTATCCACATCAATTAAAGCTCGACCGGTTCTCAAAAATGGGCGCCCAAGTATTAACAGAATACGAGGGTCCATTTCATAATCAACAACGACAAAGTCGACCGGAAAAGTGAATGTGCCAACTTTAATGAACACATCTTCGGAAATACCAACGGGGTAAGCGAGAGTGCGATTGGCTAGCTCAAGAGTCATTTTGGTGGGTGTAAGGTCGGGCAATGATAACTTTTTCTAAACACTTAAAGGCATCAAATTAATACTTGCCCCGAGATCGGCTAAGGCAGTAAATTTGTCGGTTTGGTTAAAAGTACAAGGAAGCACAAAACGACCGGGATCTCCAAGTTTCTCCGGAAGTTCTTTAAGAAGGACGGTAGAACAATTTTCATTCAATTGAGTATTAACAAACTCGGCCATCTTCTCCTTCTTGCTAAGCAATTCCTTAAACATCTTAACAAATTTCGGCATTTGTGCTAGAGCCTCGACAAGGGGAAAAGTGATGGTCATTCCCGAAACTTTTTTCAAATAGTTTGACACTTGAATGTCATCCTTGGTTTGCATTTTGGCCTTGCCTAAGCGAGATGGATAAGGAATATTGGGTTTGGGTGGTGAAGGTGTTGCAGGTGATGGTTGAGATGTTGAAGGTGGGGTTGGTGGAGGATTCTTGGTGGGTACTTCATCACGACGAGGCGGAGACGGTAATGGTGTACTAATACTAGGTATGGGAGTAGTAGGGATAAATGGTGGTGGAGGAGGTGTAGATGATGGGGGCGGGATAGGTGGTCCTACTATGGTAACTCCACTACAGGTAGTAATAGCACTCACATTCGCTCGCGGATTGGTGACGGTGTTTGAAGGTAGAGAACTCGAGGTAGAGGGTTGAGTTGTGGGCAAGAAACTAGCCAGCATATTCTTCAAATCATTCGTTTGATTGCTGAAGGAGGATTGAATATTATCTCGAAGCTTGGATCTAATGTCATTCCCTTGCTTGGTGATATCCCCTTTCAAATTGATAATTTGGCTCTTAGATTCTTGATTTCCTCTTCTTGGGTTCTCATTAAGGCTTGAACATCTTGATTGATGGTTGGGGCTTGTTGTGCGGGTGGGTGATAAGGATTAGAAGCTCTAGGTGGGATTTGGTTGCTTCTAGTGTAATTGTTGTTGGGGTTTTGTTTTTGAGGAGAAAAACCGGGTGAAAGGTAGTTGTTTGACCGGTAACTCAGCAAATTTCGATCCCCTTGAGGTCGGGCTTGGTAATTTTCCGGTGAATAATTACCATAAGCCGCATACACGTTTTCCGGATTTCCTTGAGTAGAAGGACAATCAGTGTATGAGTGTGGACCGCCGCATGTCTCACAAGGATTAGCTACCGCTTTAACTTGTTGTTGGTTTGTAGCGAGAAGCAAGATATTTTTGTTCATTTCTGCCATCATGCGGGTGAATTCGGTCATGTCGGGCTTTTCTGAAGTAGAAGAAACATTGACTCTCGGGTTGTTCCTTGAAGAAGCGGAGGAATCCCAGTTTTAATGATGAGTAGTCATGTTCTCAATAAGTTCTCTACACTCCTCGGGTCTCCTTTTCATAAATGTGCCACCTGCGGCTGCATTAATCGTATCATGATCACGAAAAGTCAAACCATTGTAGAAAGTATCAATTAAGGTCACAGGGAGCATGTTGTGGTTTGGACAACGATCGATCAAAACATTATATCTTTCCCAAGCATCAAAGAGAGATTCATCAGGTTCTTGCATGAAACCGCTGATTTGATTGCGAAGGCTCGTGACCATGGATGGTGGAAAGTAGCGCGACAAAGAGCGTTGAGTCATATCATCCCAAGTATGAATGGAATTCTTCGGGAGACGATCAAACCATTTCTTGGCGTGGTGTGATAAAGTATGTGGAAAGAGTTGAAGGCGTAGAACATCCATTGTGGCACCGGGCAACTTCATGCTTTGAGTGATTGTAATGACTTTATCGAGGTGTTTGTTGGCATCATCATCAGGCATTCCTCGAAAAGTATTTGTTTGCACTTGCTGAATCATGTGGTGCTTCAACAAAAACTCCGGAGCCGTGATTTGCATCGGCGCAATCGATCCTCCTCGTCCAAACATGGTGGGTTGACAAAGCTCCTCCATTGTCTGAAGATCGGGCTGTGGAAGAACATTGTTGTTATTGTTGAGGTGCGGTGGATTATTGTTGTTGTTCACACCTGCCATACCTAAATCTTCACGAGGTTCGGGCTCTTGATAAGTAGAAGATCTAGTACGCATACACCTACAAAGGCAAAAGAAAAGATACCAAACACAAAGAGAATATATATACACAATAAAAAAAATCTTTTTGGATTTTTGAAATTTTTTAATTTTTATGGATTTTTAACAATTTTTAATTTTTATGGGTTTTTGAAAATTTTTTAAGCAAGAAAAATAACGCTCACGAATGAACGGATCCCAAAAAGCAACGCGTCTCTCACAGAAAACCGTTAATCTTTACGAAAAGAGCCGGCTGCGGCGCCATTTGATACATGGTTTTTACCTAGTAAGAAAAGTTCGTTGATGTATGTCTAATCGAATTGATCCTGGTTAACTATGCGACTCAGTTGTCATTGGTGAAACAAATATTGTGTCGTTGTAGTAAAATTAAAGAGTGCGAGACTTTAAAGTAAATGGCAATAAAAGTAAATCTAACTCTAATTTAAAATAAATGGCGAGTAATTAAAAGCATGACGAAAAATTAAATGGCACTTAAGAGTAAATAACGCAAACTTAATACTATCTAAGGAAAACTTAAAACGCAACTAAAACTTAAAACTAAGGCAAGGCTAAAATAAATCTAAGGCAAGTAAACTTAAAGTGCGACTAAGGAAAAAGGCGAGAAAAATAAAGCTTGAAAATTAAAAATTAAAACTTAAAACCAGTAACTTAAAATAACCTGAAAATACCTCACTCGGAATAATTACTCGTTCGGAATGTCACCTTCACCCGGAATAATTCTTCTTCGTTCGGAATAATCAACATAAAACACTCATTCAGAATATTTGAACAAAACCTTCATCCGGAATAAATCCTTTATCCGGAATATGTCACATATCCGGAATAAAGTCTTGATTCGGAATATTGCCTTGACTCGGAATATATTCCGAATGAATCCCTTGATCCAGAACAATAGATGTTCCGAATGAACAAATCCCAAATCCTTCGTTCGGAATATTCCGAATGAAACAAACTGATTCAGAATGCCTTCTTGGTTCGAAATGTTCCGAATGAACAAACACTGATCCGGAATAATCTGCTTAATTCGGAACTTTGAATCTTCCGAATGAACTCTTTGATTCGGAACAATTGATGTTTCGAATGAACAAATCCCAAAAATCCTTCACTCGGAATGTTGCTGATCCGAAATATGGCCTTGATCCGATATATGTCACTTATTCCGGATGAACGCCCTTTATTCGGAATAATCAACAAACAATCTTCACTCGGAATAATTGGCTTAGCTTGGTTCGGAATATCCTGGGAAACAGAATGAAGCGAAGAACAAGGAAGAAACAAAAAAGCTACGGATCTAATCAAACTAAACAAAATCAACCACAAGATTAAATCAAACTAATCAATAAACATCTATTAATCATAAACAAACAATCCAAAACAATCAAACTAACAAATATAACCAAAATAATCAAAACCCACTTAATTAACTCAATAAAAATCAAGAACATGAACATAAACAATAAAGCATGAAGATTAAGATCAAACAAGAAAGGAAGATAGGAGATCAAACAAATAAAGTAAAGATTGACAAGAATTAAATGGAAACTTACTTGAAATTAAATGAATTTAAGGTGCAAGACAAGTATTTAAATGACATGTAATTAAATGACAAGGTAATTAAAATGGAAGAACTAATTGTCACTATTAGCCAACAAGAGAAAATGAATACACTAATGATCTATTTATAGGGGAGATTAGGGAGGTGCTTAGGAAGCTTCCTCCCCTCTTTCTTCTTTCCTTAATTGCATGATTAAGTCCTTGTCTTCTTAATCTTTTGACTTTAACGACTTTGTCTCGGGATTTCTTTAAACTCGTCTTGTAATTCTTCAATAAATTAGACTCGAGTTCTTCGGCTTTTAGTAAACTTCTGTCTTTTGACTTTTTCTTCGATAAATCTCCAGAATTGGTCTTGGACTTCCGTTCTTTTTGCACTCTTGATTTCTTGACTTCGTCTTTTGTCTTTTTCTTCGATAAAAGCCCGTGAATGCCCGTGTTTTCTCCCTTTTCCACATTTTCGTCCTAAATCACAACAAAAAGACTAACCACGCATAATTCTGACATTTACGACCTAAAATACACGTTTTGGCTCGGTTATTATTGTAGTTAAGTGGTAAAAAGGATGGGTGTTTACACATCTATCATGCGACTAAGTAAAAAGGCGGGAAAAGTAAAGCTTAAAAATTCAAACTCAAAAACAGAAACTTAAAATAACCTGAAAACAGCTCATTCGTAATATTTGAACAAAACCTTTATTCGGAATATACTCTTCATCCGGAATAAAAGACTCATCCGGAATATGGGTTCATCCGGAATAATCCTTGATTCGGAATAAAACGTTGATCCGGAATAAATTTATTCGGAATAACAGGTTGATTCGGAAAGATTGCTTATTCGGAATAAGGGGTTCATCCGGAATAACACTTCATCCGGAATGTTGGTTTATTCGGAATATGCCCTTCGTCCGGAATAACTCCTTTATTCGGAATAATTTGTTTATTCGGAATAATTGCTTTATCCGGAATATTCACTTGATCCGGAATATATTGCTTTGGTTCGGAATATGGCACTGATCCGGAATAAAGTCTTGATCCGGAATAAACTAGAACAAACCATTCATTCGGAATAATCACAACTCAGCCTTCATCCGGAATGTTTAGCTGATTCGGAATCTGGGGAAAAACTAATAGTGCGTAGAACAAGGAAGAGATAAAAGCTACGAATCTAGACAAAGCTAATCAAAATCAACCAAAAGATTAAACAAGACTAACCAAAAATGATCGACTAATGAATACCAATCAAACCAAATCAATAACACTAACAATAATAATCAAATTAATCAAAACCCACTTAATCAATTTAATAAAAACTCAATAACATGAACATAAATGATAGGTGTGTAAACACCCATCCTTTCTACCACTTAATTACAATAATAACCGGACCAAAACGTGTATTTTATGTCTTTTATGTCGGAATTATGCGTGGTTTGTGTTTTTGTTGTGATTTAGGACGAAAAGGTGAAAAGTGGAGAAAACACGGGCATTCACGGGCATTTACGGGCTTTTATTGAAGAAAAATATGAAAGACGAAGTCAAGAAGTCAAGAGTGCATAAAGAACGGAAGTCCAAGACCAATTCTGAAGATTTATCGAAGAAAAAGTCAAAAGACGGAAGTTTACTTAAAGCCGAGAAACTCAAGTCTAATTTATCGAAGAAATTAAAGACGAGTTCAAAGAAATCCCGAGCCAAAAGTCATTAAAGTCCAAGTTCAAAGAAGATTAGAAGAATAAAGGACTAATGGTGCAATTAATGAAGATTAAAAGAAGGAGGGACTTAATCTCGCAATTAAGAAGAAATGAAGGAGGGGAGGAAGCTTCCTAATCCTCCCCTATATATAGTTTAGTTGTTAATCATTTTTAGTTGTTGGGTGGCTTGACAAACCATTTCTTCCATATTTACTTTCATGCACATTTAAATTTATGCACATTTAATTACCTTGTCCATTTAATTATGTTGTCTTGCACCTTAATTACCATTTAATTTCAAGTAAGTTTTTCTTTTAATTCTTGTTAATCTTTACTTTATCTTGTTAATCACTCATCTACCTTTCTTAATCTTTGATTTTTGTGTTTATGTTTATGTTTATGTTCATGTTCTTATTTTGATCAAGTGGGTTTTTTGATTATTGTGGTTAAATTTGTTTGTTTTGTTGATTTAAAGTGTTTGTTTATGATTGTTTGTTGATTCGTTATTAACTTGGTTAAATCGTTTGTTTGATTTTGTTTAATCTGTGGTAGATTAGTTTGTATTTTGATCCCTTGTTCTTCGGGGGAGTTTGTTTCTGTATCTTGTGATTCCCAGGAAAACTTCCGACTCAAGGGAAGGAGTTCTTTCATTCGGAACTTCAAAGTTCAGGATCAAGGGCTTCATCCGGAAGAGTTCCGGATCAGCCAAAACTTCCGAGTCAGCAATCTCATTCGGAACTTAAAAAGTTCCGGATCAGAAAGGTTTCATTCGGAACTCAAAAAGTTCCGGATCAAGCAATTCATTCGGAACTTAAAAAGTTCCGGATCAGAGAGGGTTCATTCGGAACTTTAAAAGTTCCGAGTCAAGCAGTTCATTCGGAAGTTTCAAAAGTTCCGGATCAACTCGAAAGTTCCGAACCAAGGGCAAAGTTCCGGATCAAGAAGGCTTCATCCGGAAGTCTTCCGAATCAAGGAGTTCCGACTCAATTGTGTTCATTCGGAAATTGAAAGTTCCGATCAAGCCAGTTCATTCGGAAGTTTTGAACTTCCGAATCAAGGTATCTTTCAGGTTCTTTTTAGTCTTTCTTTTTAATTTCTGTCTTTTATTTTCAAGATTTATTTTTTCCCGCCTTTTATTTAATTGCACTTTAAAATTATTTGCCTTAGCTTTATTTTAAACTTACCTTAGTTTAAGTTTTAGTTGCGTTTTAAGATTGCCTTAGTTAGTTTTAAATTTGCGTCATTTACTTTAGCGCCCTTTAATTTCAGTCATGTTTTAAATACTTGCACTTACTTTAATTAGACTTAGATTTAAATTAACGCACTTTTACTTTAATTGTTTTGCACCTTTATTTAAAAACAACCAAAAATATTCTTTTTCACCAAGATCAACTGAGTCACATAGAGAACCTAGATCAATTCGTTAAGATACCGAGAACAACAATTGAACCTAGCAAAATCTCTTCATTAATAAACAATAAGCATAAAGATTAAAGATCAAACAAGAAAGGTAGATAAGATATTAACAAATAAAAGTAAAGATTAACAACAATACAAAGGAAACTTACTTGAAATTAAAGGAATTTAAAGGTGCAAGACAATTAAGGAAAATGACATGAATTTAAATGCAAGTAATTAAAAGGGTGGAAGAACTAATTGTCACTATTAGCCAACAAAATGAAATGAAATGAAAGCTATTTATAGGGGATTAGGGAGGTGCTTAGTGGAAGGAAGCTTCCTCTCCTCTTTCTTCTTTCTTTAATTTCTTGTTTAGTCCTTAATCTTCCAAATTCTTCGACTTTTGTCTCGGGATTAATAAACTCGTCTTGTAATTTCTTCAATAAATTAGACTTGAGTTCTTCGGCTTTTTGTAAACTTCCGTCTTTTGACTTTTTCTTCGATAAATCTTCAGAATTGGTCTTGGACTTCCGTTCCTTTTGCACTCTTGATTTCTTGACTTCGTCTTTTGTCTTTTTCTTCGATAAAAGCCTGTGAATGCCCGTGTTTTCTCCCCTTTTTCACATTTTCATCCTAAATCACAACAAAAACACAAACTACGCATAATTCCGACATTTACGACATAAAATACACGTTTTGGCTTGGTTATTATTGTAGTTAAGTGGTAAAAAGGATGGATGTTTACACACCTATCAAATCCCCTACACTTGACCATTGCAAAGTCCTCATGCAATACATTAATTACAAAGCAAGATTACACTTTTAATCACAATCAATCCACATTGGCCTTTATTAAAGAGATAGAAAATTATAAACATTCAAAGGAAGAAAGTAAGTAAAGAAATCAAAAAAATACCTTAGGGTTTTGGAAATGTCATGAATGATCATCATCCTCAAGTTTTCACATTCTCCAAACCAAGCTTAAAAACGAGATCATTGTTATTATAAGTTAGCAAACTAACACGAACTCATGTGGGCCAATTATTTACTTAGACTCCCTTATTCCTAGGTGTATCTCTTATATTTTATTATTGTCTTGAATGATCACGAGGATGCATTGTTGACTTATTTCGATAGTTATTTAGGCTGAAAATAAAGTGGGACGAGTTAATCAATAGTTAGCTAGAGGACAAAATCTTTTAAAACTGCTTCTCGGGACCTCATAAAGTTCATATCTTGGCATAACTCGCTTCGCGATTTGAGACCTTTCTAGGACCGATATTTGGTAGTGAATTCATACTTCAAATCTTGAGAGACGTTCATGAAATATGGTCTTCTCTTCATAATAGGAATTTCTCACTTGAAGTTTTGAGAGATTCTTCATATTTGGACCACGACTTCTTCATTTTTCTCCAATCTTTATTTGGGATTTTGATATACAACGATCCGCCTCCTTTGAGGACTTGGATCTATTTATCCTCATACCTTGTTAGGGCCTTTTCGGATAGACTTCTCCATGATCTTTTGGGGAGTTTTTGCTTTTCGTCGTGTGTCTCGATCTTTCATATTGATTTTCGATAAATGTTTCTTCACATCACTTTTGGATCTTTAGCAACAAAATGTATCCCTCATGCCTTGTTAGGACCTTTTTGGACTCGCCAATCTTCGCATCCCGCTTCAATAAGTTATGCCTTGGCTATGAACTCTAATCCATACCGAGCAACTTTTAAACGATCTTGGGCTAGAAGCTAAGTAACTTTTCAAATCGTACAACCTTATTTATTGCAGATAAATTTATTAGCAAGCGATGGGAGAATAGGCTTATAATTAACTCACATAAATTCACGAAAGAATACCAAACTTATAATTGACTCTATCATCTCTCGTTCTCTACAATTTAAAATCTCAAGGAATGAGACTCGTGGATGCTTAGCCTATTAAATCAAAGTTTTGGGTTTTCGAGTCATTTATAGGATCTTGCAAATTCTTAGACTTTTTCAAGTTTCAAAATCGCATTTTAAAGTTCCGTTGATAAACGACTCTCTAGGGTCAATTATAGGAACTTGCGAAAAGTTCTTGTTCTAAACCCGTGAGAGTTAAGACTTTCGCGTTTTAAAGCTCCCTATATAAAAGCCTAGCAAAACTTGACTTAAACACGTTAAGGATACTAGATAGAGTAAACTTAGATAAGTAAACTCGGGTTGAGTCAAAAGATTCACAACGTTTAAAAATTAAAACCACTTTATTAAAATTTATTCTAGTAAAGAAGGAAAAATAATTATACAAAGGGAAAACTAATAGGCCAAAATAGATCAAAAATTTTGAAAAATGTCGAAAAATTATTTTCCGGTTAAAATGAGGACAAATACAAGGAAAAGACCACTTAACTTCGATAGAAGTCCCCCCTACACTTAATATAAACATTGTCCTCAATATTTAAGCATGTGGGAGTAAACTCCCCTGCACTTAGGACATTGTGCACGTTATTTAAATCTTGCTAAAAAAAAGACCACTAACGAGATTCCTATTTTAATATTGAGAAATATAAAATAGTGAATCGAAAAGAGTTTAGGATAGAACCAGGAAGACGGAAACACGGAATCACGGGTCGTCAAAAATCATCAAGAGTGGATCATTGAACGCTCGAATCCCTGAATATGAGAAGAGAGGAAATAGCAAACACCAACGGGTCTCCCTACACTTAGGATAAAGATAGCTAAAAGATAGATACTTGGGTTGCCTCCCAAGAAGCGCTTGATTTTTGACCACCGAGTCGTGAGCCTGACTCGACCTTGATTATCATGGAAAGAAACTTGAAACACATCCACCGGGATCAAAGACATAGTTTTCGTCCATCAAATAGCACAAGCTTAAGGCGAACAAGGCAAGCCAAAGAAGAGTAGGCAAGGTTCCCTTAAGCAAAGATGGAGCACGGTGGTAGCAAGGGTGCAGAGGTGCAAGCATATCTTCATAAGTTCCAAAGATTTTTCCTTTTATTTCATCAGATGGATACTGAGATGGCTTAAAAATTTCAATACCGGGGTCGAACACCTTTTCCTTTTGGGGAAAATAGCACTCAGGCTCAGCAGAATTTGAAGAACATCCGCGAAGAAAAGGCACAACCTCGTCCTCAGAAGGTGGACAAAGAGGTGTCAAAACATACGTGTTGCGGATGATGGTGTCGTCCGGTTTCTTCTCCTTTGAAAGAATTTTCTTCAAATCCGTAGAAGAATGAAGACCATAATCATCAAAGTCCAAAGGAGGTGCATCACTCTCATGGGGGAAGTATGTATTGAGAAAAGTAGAAAAATCTTCCTCAAATGAATAGTCATCCAAAGTAGGATTAAGCATGGTTGGCGGAGGATCTTCATCATGTGAAGAATCACTCGAAAGAGTATCGGCCTCATCAAAATCATCATATGTGGGCATGTCGGGATACTCGGAAGTAAAGTCATTATAATCATCTCCATCGAAGCTAGAATCATCATCATAAGCATCAAAGATCGGTGGAGAATCATAAATGGGTGAAGGTTCCAAATTGGGGAGAGAATCATCCACATCATCTTGAAAAAGTGGATTATCAATGCAAGAATCGAATAGAGGATTGTTGTAGACGACAAAATCATCAAGCACATTAATCATATTTGCTGATTCTCGGCCTCCAAAGGATTTGCTTGTAAGCTTCCCCATTTCAAAAACATGTGCATCATCCCCGACTCTTAAGATGAGTTCACACTTATCTACATCTATTAAAGCTCTACCGGTTCTCAAAAATGGGCGTCCAAGTATTAACGGAATACGAGGGTCCATTTCATAATCAACAACGACGAAGTCGACCGGAAAAGTGAATGTGCCAACTTTAATGAACACATCTTCGGCAATACCAAAGGGGTAAGCGAGAGTGCGATTTGCAAGCTCAAGAGTCATCTTGGTGGGTGTAAGGTCGGGCAATGATAACTTTTTCCAAACACTTAAAGGCATCAAATTTATACTTGCCCCGAGATCGGCTAAGGCAGTAAATTTGTCGGTTTGGTTAAAAGTACAAGGTAGCACAAAACGACCGGGATCTCCAAGTTTTTCCGGCGGTTCTTTAAGAAGGATTGCAGAGCAATTTTCATTCAAGCGAGTGTTAACAAACTCGACCATCTTCTCCTTCTTATTAAGCAATTCCTTAAACATCTTGACAAACTGTGGCATTTGGGCAAGAGCTTCAACAAGGGTAAAGGTAACTTTCATGCCGGCAAAATTCTAGCCTTGTTGAATCGAGAAGGGTAAGGAATGCTGGGGTTGGGTGGTGGAGGTGTAGAAGGTGAAGGTTGAGATGTTGAAGGGTTCTTCTTGGGTACTTCGTCATGACGAGGCGGAGACGGTGATGGTGAACTAATACTAGGTGTGGGAGTAGTAGGGATAAATGGTGGTGGAGGAGGTGTAGATGGTGTTACTGGGGGTGGGATAGATGGTCCTACTAAAGTTGCTCTACTACGGGTAGTAATAGCACTCACATTCGCTCTCGGGTTGGTGACGGTGTTTGAAGGTAGAGATCCCAAAGTAGAGGGTTGAGTGGTTGGGAAGAAACTAGCCATCATATTCTTCAAATCATTCGTTTGATTGCTGAAGGATGATTGTATATCATTTCGAAGCTTGGATCTAATTTCATTCCCTTGCTTGGTGATATCCCCTTTCAAATTGATAATTTGGCTTTGTAGATTATTGATTTGCTCTCCTTGGGTTCTCATTAAAGCTTCAACACCTTGATTGATGGGTGGGGCTGGTTGAGCGGGTGGGTGATAAGGATTAGAAGCTCTAGGTGGGATTTGGTTGCTTCTAGTGTAATTGTTGTTGGGGTTGTGGTTTTGAGGAGAAAAACCGGGTGAAAGATAGTTGTTGGACCGGTAACTTAGCAAATTTCGATCCCCTTGAGGTCGGGCTTGGTAATTTTCCGGTGAATAATTACCATAAGCCGCATACACGTTTTCCGGATTGCCTTGAGTAGAAGGACAATCAGTGTATGAGTGAGGACAACCGCATGTCTCACAAGGAATGGCTACCGTTTTAACTTGTTTTTGGTTTGAAGCGATGAGCAAGATATTTTTGTTCATTTCGGCCATCATACGGGTGAATTCGGTCATGTCGGGGTTTGCTGAAGTAGAAGAAACATTGACTCTCGGGTTGTTCCTTGAAGAAGCAGAGGAATCCCAATTTTTGTGATGAGTAGTCATGTTTTCAATAAGCTCTCTACACTCCTCGGGTTTTCTTTTCATAAATGTGCCACCGGCGGCTGCATTAATCGTATCACGATCACGAAAAGTCAAACCGTTGTAGAAAGTATCAATTAAGGTCACGGGAAGCATGTTGTGGTTTGGACAACGATCGATCAAAACATTATATCTTTCCCAAGCATCAAAGAGAGATTCATCGGGTTCTTGCATGAAACCGCTGATTTGATTGCGAAGGCTCGTGACCATGGATGATGGAAAGTAGCGCGACAAAAAGCGTTGAGTCCTGTCATCCTAAGTATGAATAGAATTCTTCGAGAGACGATCAAACCATTTCTCGGCGTGGTGTGATAAAGTATGTGGGAAGACTTGAAGGCGAAGAACATCCATAGTAGCACCGGGCAACTTAATGCTTTGAGTGATAGTAATGAATTTGTCGAAGTGTTTGTTGGCATCATCATCAGGCAATCCGCGGAATCGATTAGTTTGCACTTGTTGGATCATGTGATGCTTCAACGAAAACTCCGGAGCCGTGATTTGCATCGGCGCAATCGGTCCTCCTAGTCCAAACATTATGGGTTGACAAAGCTCCTCCATTGTCCGAAGATCGGGTTGTGGAAGAACATTATTGTTGTTATTGTTGAGGTGCGGTGGATTATTGTTGTTGTTCACACCTGCCATAGCTAAATCTTCACGAGTCTCGGGCTCTTGGTAAGTAGAAGATCTAGTACGCATACACCTGCAAAAACAAAATAAAACAAATACCAAACACAAAGAGAGAATATATATACACTATAAAGAAAATAAAATCTTTTTGGATTTTTGAAAATTTTTAATTTTTATGGGTTTTTTGAAATTTTTAAGCAAGAAAAATAACGCTCACGAATGAACGGATCCCAAAAAGCAACGCGTCTCTCACAGAAAACCGTTAATCTTTACGAAAAGAGCCGGCAGCAGCGCCATTTAATACGAGGCTTTCGCCTAGTAAGAAAATATCGTTGTTCCAGTCTCTTCGAATTGATTACTGGTTTAAGTGTGACTCAGCTGTCTTTGGTGAAATCAAATGTTGTTTCGTTGTAGTAAAAGGAAAAGTGCAAAAACTTAATAGTAAAAGGCGGTAATTTAAAATCTAAACTAAATTAAAATAGATGACGGGAATTTAAAGCGAGACGAAAATTTAAAAGGCAACTAAAGTAAATAACGCAAACTTAAAACTATCCTAAAGGCAAACTTAAACTTAAACTAAAGGCAAGCTTAAAATAAACTAAGGCAAGTAAACTTAAAGTGCGACTAAGTAAAAAGGCGGGAAAAGTAAAGCTTAAAAATTCAAACTCAAAAACAGAAACTTAAAATAACCTGAAAACGGCTCATTCGGAATATTTGAACAAAACCTTTATTCCGAATATACTCTTCATCCGGAATAAAAGACTCGTCCGGAATATGGGTTCATCCGGAATAATCCTTGATTCGAAATAAAACGTTGATCCGGAATAAAGCCTTCGTCCGGAATAAACTGCTTCGTTCGGAATATCTGTTGATCCGGAATAAATTTATTCGGAATAACAGGTTGATTCGGAAAGATTGCTTATTCGGAATAAGGGGTTCATCCGGAATAACACTTCATCCGGAATGTTGGTTTATTCGGAATATGCCCTTCGTCCGGAATAACTCCTTTATTCGGAATAATTTTTTTATTCGGAATAATTGCTTTATCCGGAATATTCACTTGATCCGGAATATATTGCTTTGGTTCGGAATATGGCACTAATCTGAAATAAAGTCTTGATCCGGAATAAACTAGAACAAACCCTTCATTCGGAATAATCACAACTCAGCCTTCATCCGGAATGTTTAGCTGATTCGGAATCTGGGGAAAAACTAATAGTGCGAAGAACAAGGAAGAGATAAAAGCTACGAATCTAGACAAAACTAATCAAAATCAACCAAAAGATTAAACAAGACTAACCAAAAATGATCAACTAATGAATACCAATCAAACCAAATCAATAACACTAACAATAATAATCAAATTAATCAAAACCCACTTAATCAATTTAATAAAAACTCAATAACATGAACATAAACAATAAGCATAAAGATTAAAGATCAAACAAGAAAGGTAGATAAGAGATTAACAAATAAAAGTAAAGATTAACAACAATACAAAGGAAACTTACTTGAAATTAAAGGAATTTAAAGGTGCAAGACAATTAAGGAAAATGACATGAATTTAAATGCAAGTAATTAAAAGGGTGGAAGAACTAATTGTCACTATTAGCCAACAAAATGAAATGAAATGAAATGAAAGCTATTTATAGGGGATTAGGGAGGTGCTTAGTGGAAGGAAGCTTCCTCCCCTCTTTCTTCTTATTTTAATTACTTGTTTAGTCCTTAATCTTCCATATTCTTCGACTTTTGTCTCGGGATTAATAAACTCGTCTTGTAATTTGATAACTAGATTTTACTCAAGTTAAAAAGATTCGTTGTACCAATCTCTTCGAATTGAAAAACTTGTGTTTAATGTGTGACTCAGTCTTATTTTGGTGAAAACAAAGATGTGTCGTTGTAGTGTTTTAAATAAAAGGTGCAAAACAATTAAAGTAAAAGTGCAGTTAATGTAAATCTAAGTCTAATTAAAGTAAAGGTGCAAGTATTTAAAAACGTGACTGAAATTAAAGGGCACTAAAGTAAAGACGTAAACTTAAATCTAACTAATGCAAATCTTAAAACGCAACTAAAACTTAAACTAAGGCAAGACTAAAATTTAACTAAGGCAAATAAACTTAAAGTGCAATTAAAATAAAAGCGGGAAAAATAAAGCTTTGAAAATAAAAATCAAAGACAAAAACTAAAAAGAACCTGAATACAGCTCATTCAGAATAATCCTTCGTTTGGAACAATCACTCGTCCGGAATGTCGCCTTCGGTTGGAATGATTCTTCTTCGCTTGGAATATTACCAAAATCCTTGATCCGGAACAAATTGATCTGAATATGTCACTTATCCAAAACAATCCTTCGTTCGGAACTTTACTGATTCGGAACTTCTCAAACTTGCCTTGATTCGGAACTTTTGGTCACCCTTGATTCGGAAGATTCCGAATGAAGCCTCCTTGATTCGGAAATTTCAGACTTCCGAATGAAGCCTTCTGATTCGAAACTTGCCCTTGATCCGGAAGTTGCTTCGGAACTTTTAAGAAGTTCCGAATGAAGCTCTTGGTTCGGAACTTTTGAGTTCCGAATGAATCTCCTTGATCCGGAACTTTTTGAGTTCCGAATGAAGTATATTGATCCGGAACTTTTAAGTTCTGAATAAACAATTGTTGATCCGGAACTTTCCCTTTGTTCGGAAGTTGGAGACTTCCGAATGAGCAGTCTTGAGTCGGAAGTTGTCCTTCGTTCGGAACTTTGAATGTTCCGAATGAAGCCCTTGGTTCGGAACTTTGGAAGTTCCGAATGAACAGACTCCCTCTCTTGATTCGGAAGTTTTTTCCTGGAAAGATCAGAAACACAACAAACTCCCCCGAAGAACAAGGGATCACAGAAACAAGGAAGATAACACAGATTTAACCAAAATCAACACAAACGATTTAATAAAACTATCAATGAAACAACAGTAAACATAAACAAACAGTTAAAACCAATAAAACAAACAAATTTAACCACAATAATTGAAAACCATTTGGATAAAAATAAAAGCATGAACATGAACATAAACATAAACACATAAATCAAAGATTAAGAATGGTAGATAAGAGATGGACAAGATAAAGTAAAGATTGACAATAATTAAATGAAAACTTACTTGAAATTAAATGAATTTAAGGTGCAAGACAAGGTAATTAAATTGACAAGAAATTAAATGACAAGGTATTTAAATGTGGAAGACTAATTGTCACACTTAGCCAACAAAGAGAAATGTGATTAAGCCTAATCTATATATATAGGGGAGGATTAGGAAGCTTCCTCCCCTCCTTCATTTCTTCATAATTGCATCATTAAGCCCTTAAGCATATAATCTTCATTAATTGCATGCTTAGTCCTTTTCTTCTAATCTTCTTTAAACTTGATCTTTAAGGACTTTTGGCTTCGGGATTTCTTTGAACTCGTCTTTAAATTCTTCACTAAAATAGACTTGAGTTCTTCGGCTTTTGATAAACTTCCGTCTTTTGACTTTTTCTTCGATAAATCTTCAGAATTGGTCGTGGACTTCCGTTCTTTTTGCACTCTTGACTTCTTGACTCCGTATTTCATCTTTTTCTTCAATAAAAGTCCGTAAATGCCCGTGAATTCCCGTGTTTTCTCCACTTTTCACCTTTTCGTCCTAAATCACAACAAAAACACAAACCACGCATAATTCCGACATAAAAGACATAAAATACACGTTTTGGTCCGGTTATTATTGTAATTAAGTGGTAGAAAAGATGGGTGTTTACACACCTATCAAATCCCCTACACTTGACCATTGCAATGTCCTCATGCAATGCATTAGTTACAAAGCACGTTTACACTTTTCATCATAATCAATCCACGTTGGCCTTTATTAAAGAGATAGAAAATTAAAAACATATAAAATAAAGAAATCAAAAACATACCTTGGGTTTTGGAAATGTCATGAATAATCATCATCCTCAAGTTTTCACTTTCTCCAAACCAAGCTTAAAAACGAGATCATTGTTATTATAAGTTAGTATACTATCACGAACTCATGTGGGCCAATTATTCACTTAGACTCCCTTATTCCTAGGTGTATCTCTTATATTTTATTATTGTCTTGAATGGTCACGAGGATGCATTTTTGACTTATTTAGATAGTTATTTAGTCCGAAAATAAAGTGAACGATTTAATCAATAGTTATCTAAAGGACAAAATCTTTTAAAACTGCTTCTCGGGACCTCATAAAGTTCATATCTTGGCATAACTCGTTTCGCGATTTGAGACCTTTCTCGGACCGATATTTGGCAGCGACTTCATACTTCAAACCTTGAGAGACGTTCATGAAATTATGGTCTTCTCTTCATAAAGGAATTTATTCACTTGAAGTTTTGAGAGATTCATACTTGGACCACGACTTCTTCATTTTTCTCCAATCTTTATTTTGGACTTTGATATACAACGATCCGCCTCCTTTTATGACTTGGATCTATTTATCCTCATACCTTGTTAGGGTCTTTTCGGATACACTTCTCCATGACTTTTGGGGAGTATTTGCTTTTCGTCGTGTGTCTCGATCCTTCATATTGATTTTTGATAAATGATTCTTCACATCACTTTGGATCTTTAGCAACAAAATATAGCCCTCATGCCTTGTTAGGGCCTTTTCGGACTCGCCAATCTTCGTGTCCCGCTTCAATAAGTTATGCCTTGGCTATGAACTCTAATACATACCGAGCAACTTTTAAACGATCTTGGGCTAGAAGCTAAGTAACTTTTCAAATCGTACAACCTTATTTATTAGCAGATAAATTATTAGCAAGCGATGGGAGAATAGGCTTATAATTAACTCACATAAATTCACGAAAGAATACCAAACATATAATTGGCTCTATCATCTCTCGTTCTCCACAGTTTAAAATCTCAAGTAATGAGACTCGTGGATGCTTAGCCTATTAAATCAAAGTTTTGGGTTTTCGAGTCGCCTATAGGATCTTGCAAATTCTTAGACTCTTTCAAGTTTAGAAATCGCATTTTAAAGTTCCCTTGATAAACGACTCTCTAGGATCAATTATAGGAACTTGCGAAAAGTTCTTGTTCTTAACCCGTGAAAGTTAAGACTTTCGTGTTTTATAGATCCCTATATAAAAGCCTAGCAAAACTTGACTTAAACACGTTAAGGATACTAGCTAGAGTAAACTTAGATAAGTAAACTCGGGTTAAGTCAAAAGATTCACAACGTTTGAAAATTAAAACCACTTTATTAAACATTTATTCTAATAAGGCAAGAAAATAACTATACAAAAGGAAAAACTAATAGGCCAAAATAGATCAAAAATTTTGAAAAATGTCGAAAAAATTGATTTTCCGGTTAAAATGAGGACAAATACAAAGAAAAGACCACTTAACTTCGATAGAAGTCCCCCCTACACTTAAGATAAACATTGTCCTCAATGTTTAAACATGTGGGAGTAAACTCCCCTACACTTAGGACATTGTGCACTTTGTATAAATCTTGCTAAGGAAAAGACCACTAAAGAGATTCCTATTTTAATATTGAGAAAATTTAAAATAGTGAATCGAAAAGAGTTTAGGATAGAACCGGGAAGAAGTAGAACACGGAATCACGGGTCGTCAAGAATCATCAAGAGTGGATCATTGAAGCTCGAATCCCTGATTAAGAAGTGAGGAGAGGAAAGCAAACCAAAGGGTCTCCCCTACACTTATGGTAAAGAAAGCGAAAAGATAGATGCATGGGTTGCCTCCCAAGAAGCGCTTGGTTTTTGTTTACCGAGTCGTGAGCCTGACTCGACCTTGATCATCAACGGAAGAAGCATGAAACATATCCACCAGGATCAAAGACATAGTTTTCATCCATCAATAAGCACAAGCTTAAGGTGAACAAGGCAAGCCGAAGAAGAAGTGGCAAGGTTCCCTTAAGCAAAGATGGAGCACGGTGGAAGCAAGTATGGTGAGGTACAAGCATGTCTTCAAAATTTCCAAAGATTTTTCCTTTTATTTCATCAGGTGGATACTGAGATGGCTTAAAGACTTCAATACCGGGGTCGAACACCTTTTCCTTTAAGGGAAAATAGCACTCAGGCTCAGCCGAGTGTGAAGACGATCCGCAAAGAAGCACAACCTCGTCCTCAGTAGGGGGACAAAGAGGTGTCAAATCATATGTGCAACGGATTTCGGTGTCGACTGGTTTCTTCTCCTTTGACAGAATGTTCTTCAAATCCAAAGTAGGATCAAGACGATAATCTTCAAAGTCATAAGGAGGAGCATCACTCTCATGAGGGAAGTAAGTGTTGAGAAATTCAGAGAAATCTTCCTCAAATGAGTAATCGTCCAAAGTAGGATCGAGTGATGGCGGATGATCTTCATCATGTGAAGAATCGCTCGAGAGAGTATCGGCCTCATCAAAATCATCGAAAGTAGGCAGCTCGGGATACTCAGAAGTACAATCAAAATCATCCGAATCTGAGCTAGAATCATCATCATCATAAGCATCAAAGACCGGTGGCGAATCATAAATGGGAGAAGGTTCCAAAGTGGAGCGAGAATCATCCACATTATCTTCAAAGAGTGGATTATCAGTGGAAGACTCGAATAGAGGATTGTCATAGACGGTAAAGTCATCGAGCACATTAATCATATTCACTGATTCTCGGCCTCCAAAGGATTTGCCTGTAAGCTTCCCCATTTTAAAAACTTTTGAATCATCCCCGACTCGTAAGATTAACTCACCTTCGGCCACATCAACTAAAGCTCGTCCGGTTCTCAAGAATGGCCGACCAAGTATTAAAGGAATACGAGGGTCCATTTCATAATCAACTACGACAAAATCGACCGGGAAAGTAAATGTGCCAACTTTGATAAACACGTCTTCGGCTATACCAACAGGTAAGCGAGAGTGCGATTTGCAAGTTCGAGAGTCATCTTTGTTGGAATGAGGTCGGGTAATGATAGTGTTTTCCAAACACTCAAAGGCATAAGATTAATACTAGCCCCGAGATCAGCAAGGGCAGTAAATTCTTCAGTTTTGTTGAACACGCAAGGCAACACAAAACGACCGGGATCTCCAAGCTTTTCCGGTAATTCTTTAAGAATAACTGCTGAGCAGTTTTCATTTAAGCGTGTGTTAGCGAGTTCAATCAGCTTCTCCTTCTTGCTAAGCAATTCCTTGAATGCTTTGACAAATTTCGGCATGTGGCAAAGTGCTTCAACAAGGCTAATGTTGATGGTCATTTGAGATAGCATATCCACATATTTCGATACTTGACAGTCATTCTTGGTTAGCTCGTTGGTCTTGCCTGTGCGAGAAGGGTATGGGATTCTAGGTTTATAGGTGGAAGGTGAAGGTGTAGTCGGTAAAGGTTAGGATGTTGAAGGGTCCTTCCTGGAGACATCGTCATGACGAGGCGGAGACGGTAATGGTGTACTAATACTAGGTGTAGGAGGAGTAGGGATACATGGTGGTGGAGGAGGTGTAGATGATGGTGGAGGGATTGGTGGTCCTACGATGGTGACTCCACTACGAGTAGTAATAGCACTCACATTGGCTCGCGGATTAGTGACGGTGTTTGAAGGTAGAGAACTTGAAGTAGAAGGTTGAGTGGCGGGCAAGAAACTAGCCAACAGATTCTTTAATTCAGTCGTTTGAGTGCTGAAGGAGGATTGAATATTATCACGAACTTCGGTTCTTATGTCATTACCTTGCTTCATGATATCTCCTTTCAAATTGATTATTTGGCTCTGTAGATTCTTGATTTGCTCACCTTGAGTTCTCATTGTGGCTTCAACATCAGGATTAATGGGTGGGTTTTGTTGGGTGGGTGGTTGATAAGGGTTAGAAGCTCTTGGTGGGATTTGGTTGCTTCTATTGTAGTTGTTGGCGGAGTTTTGGTTTTGAGGAGAAAAACCGGGTGAAAGGTAGTTGTTGGAACGGTAGCTCAGCAGATTTCTATCCCCTTGTTGTCTAGCTTGGTAATTTTCCGGTGAATAATTACCGTAAGCAGCATACACATTTTCCGGATTTCCTTGTGTAGAAGGACAATCGGTGTATGAGTGAGGACCGCCACATGTTTCACAAGGATTAGCAACCGCTTTAACTTGTTGTTGTTGTTGGTTTGAAGCGAGAAGCGTAATACTTTTGCTCATTTCAGTCATCATGCGGGTGAGTTCGGTCATCTCAGGGTTTGCTGAGGTAGAAGAAACATTGACTCTCGGGTTGTTCCTAGAAGAAGCAGAGGAATCCCAGTTTTTGTGGTGAGTAGTCATGTTCTCAATTAACTCTCTACACTCCTCGGGTCTCCTTTTCATGAATGTGCCACCGGCGGCTGCATTTATCGTATCACGATCTCGAAAAGTCAAACCGTTGTAGAAAGTATCAATTAGGGTCACAGGGAGCATATTGTGGTTTGGACATCTATCGATCAAGACATTATATCTCTCCCAAGCGTCAAAAAGAGATTCATCGGGATCTTGCATGAAACCGCTGATCTGATTGCGAAGGCTCGTGACCATGGATGGTGGAAAGTAGCGCGACAAAAAGCGTTGAGTCATGTCATCCCAAGTGAGAATAGAATTCTTCGGGAGATGATCAAACCATTTCTCGGCATGATGTAATAAAGTGTGTGGAAAGAGTTGTAGGCGAAGTTCATCCATTATGACACCAGCCAACTTCATGCTTTGGGTGATTGTAATGAACTTGTCGAGGTGTTTGTTGGCATCATCATCAGGCAATCCTCTAAATGGGTTTGTTTGTACTTGCTGAATCATGTGGTGCTTCAACGAAAACTCAGGAGCGTTGATTTGCATCTCGGTCCTCCTCGTCCAAACATGGTTGGTTGACAAAGTTCCTCCATGGTTCGAAGATCGGGCTGTGGAAGAGCATTGTTGTTATTATTAGGGTGCGGTGGATTATTGTTGTTAACACCAGACATAGCTAAATCTTCTTGAGGCTCGGGCTCTTGATAATTAGAAGATCTAGTACGCATGCACCTACAAAGAAAAAAGAAAAAGAAACCAAACACAAAAACAATATATATACACAATAAAGATAAAATCTTTTTGGATTTTTGAAATTTTTAATTTTTATGGATTTTTATCAATTTTTAATTGTTATGATTTTTTGAAGTTTTTATGCAAGAAAAGTAACGCTCACAAGTGAACGGATCCCAAAAAGCAACGCGTCTCTCACAGAAAACCGTTAATCTTTACGAAAAGAGCCGGCAGCGGCGCCATTTGATAACTAGATTTTACTCAGGTTAAAAAGATTCGTTGTACCAATCTCTTCGAATTGAAAAACTTGTGTTTAATGTGTGACTCAGTCTTATTTTGGTGAAAACAAAGATGTGTCGTTGTAGTGTTTTAAATAAAAGGTGCAAAACAATTAAAGTAAAAGTGCAGTTAATGTAAATCTAAGTCTAATTAAAGTAAAGGTGCAAGTATTTAAAAACGTGACTGAAATTAAAGGGCACTAAAGTAAAGACGTAAACTTAAATCTAACTAAGGCAAATCTTAAAACGCAACTAAAACTTAAACTAAGGCAAGACTAAAATTTAACTAAGGAAAATAAACTTAAAGTGCAATTAAAAAAAGGCGGGAAAAATAAAGCTTAAATAAAAATCAAAGACAAAAACTAAAAAGAACCTAAATACAGCTCATTCGGAATAATCCTTCGTTTGGAACAATCACTCGTCCGGAATGTCACCTTCGGTTGGAATGATTCTTCTTCGCTTGGAATATTACCAAAATCCTTGATCCGGAACAAATTGATCTGAATATGTCACTTATCCAAAACAATCCTTCGTTCGGAACTTTACTGATTCGGAACTTCTCAAACTTGCCTTGATTCGGAACTTTTGGTCACCCTTGATTCGGAAGATTCCGAATGAATCTCCTTGATCCGGAACTTTTTGAGTTCCGAATGAAGTATATTGATCCGGAACTTTTAAGTTCCGAATGAACAATTGCTGATCCGGAACTTTCCCTTCGTTCGGAAGTTGGAGACTTCCGAATGAGCAGTCTTGAGTCGGAAGTTGTCCTTCGTTCGGAACTTTGAATGTTCCGAATGAAGCCCTTGGTTCGGAACTTTGGAAGTTCCGAATGAACAGACTCCCTCTCTTGATTCGGAAGTTTTTTCCTTGAAAGATCAGAAACACAACAAACTCCCCCGAAGAACAAGGGATCACATAAACAAGGAAGATAACACAGATTTAACCAAAATCAACACAAACGATTTAATAAAACTATCAATGAAACAACAGTAAACATAAACAAACAGTTAAAATCAATAAAACAAACAAATTTAACCACAATAATTGAAAACCATTTGGATCAAAATAAAAGCATGAACATGAACATAAACATAAACACATAAATCAAAGATTAAGAAAGGTAGATAAGAGATTGACAAGATAAAGTAAAGATTGACAATAATTAAATGAAAACTTACTTGAAATTAAATGAATTTAAGGTGCAAGACAAGGTAATTAAATTGACAAGAAATTAAATGACAAGGTATTTAAATGTGGAAGACTAATTGTCACACTTAGCCAACAAAGAGAAATGTGATTAAGCCTAATCTATATATATAGGGGAGGATTAGGAAGCTTCCTCCCCTCCTTCATTTCTTCATAATTGCATCATTAAGCCCTTAAGCATATAATCTTCATTAATTGCATGCTTAGTCCTTTTCTTCTAATCTTCTTTAAACTTGATCTTTAAGGACTTTTGGCTTCGGGATTTCTTTGAACTCGTCTTTAAATTCTTCACTAAAATAGACTTGAGTTCTTCGGCTTTTGATAAACTTCCGTCTTTTGACTTTTTCTTCGATAAATCTTCAAAATTGGTCGTGGACTTCCGTTCTTTTTGCACTCTTGACTTCTTGACTCCGTCTTTCATCTTTTTCTTCAATAAAAGTCCGTAAATGCCCGTGAATTCCTGTGTTTTCTCCACTTTTCACCTTTTCGTCCTAAATCACAACAAAAACACAAACCACGCATAATTCCGACATAAAAGACATAAAATACACGTTTTGGTCCGGTTATTATTGTAAGTAAGTGGTAGAAAAGATGGGTGTTTACACACCTATCAAAATTTCTTCAATAAATTAGACTTGAGTTCTTCGGCTTTTTGTAAACTTCCGTCTTTTGACTTTTTCTTCGATAAATCTTCAGAATTGGTCTTGGACTTCCGTTCTTTTTGCACTCTTGATTTCTTGACTTCGTCTTTTGTCTTTTTCTTCGATAAAATCCCGTGAAAGCCCGTGTTTTCTCCCCTTTTCACATTTTCGTCCTAAATCACAACAAAAACACAAACCACGCATAATTCCGACATTTACGACATAAAATACACGTTTTGGCTTGGTTAATATTGTAGTTAAGTGGTAAAAAGGATGGGTTTTACACACCTATCATAAGCGATCGTGGAACCCATTTTTGTAACGACCAATTCGAAAGAGTCCTAAGGAAATATGGGGTTACACATCCTTTCTACGGCTT
The DNA here is from genome assembly GCA_025667525.1 of Glebionis coronaria. NCBI lineage: Eukaryota > Viridiplantae > Streptophyta > Magnoliopsida > Asterales > Asteraceae > Glebionis > Glebionis coronaria. Next base: position 164,266 of record JANFOE010000139.1, on the reverse strand, counting down.
ATCACCCACAAACGAGTGGGAAAGTCGAGGTTTCAAACCGAGCTTTAAAGAGGATCTTGGAGAGATCTATTGGGGAAAACCGACAATCTTGGTCGGATAAGTTGGCCGATGCTTTATGGGCCTTTAGGACCGCTCATAAGACGCCGATCGGGTGCACTCCTTATAAGCTTGTGTATGAGAAGAATTGCTATCTACCAATTGAACTCGAACACAAAGCTTATTGGGCCCTTAAGCATTGTAATGATGATATGGACACAGCGGGAAAACACCGGAAAATGAAACTTAATGAATTAGATGAATTGAGGGATATTGCTTATGAAAATTCATTGATTTACAAGGAAAAGACTAAAAAGTTTCATGATTCAAAAATTAAAAACCGGGTTTTTAACATTGGGGATCAAGTGTTGCTTTTTAACTCTCGTTTGAAAATATTTTCCGGTAAGTTGAAATCCCGTTGGTCCGGTCCATTCACCGTGACTCAAGTTTTTCCATATGGGACCATCGAGCTAGCTCAAAATGATGGCCCCAATTTCAAGGTGAATGGACATAGGTTGAAGCACTACTTTGGCGGGGAAGTTCCATCCTTGAACTACCTCGACCAAATCACCTTCCCCAATGATAATTAGTATTGAGGGGATCGAGTCGAGCTCATGACTCGGTAATCAAAAACGAGGTGCCTCGTAGGGGAGTCCCATGCTTATCCTATGACATATTATCGCTTTCTAATGTAGTAACGTGTGGGGATTTGTGCCCTTCCAACCTTTGTTCCGTGGTTTTTTATGATATGTGGATTTTAGATGATCATGATCTTCACGATTGGAGCCTCTCGTGTTCGTTTTATGGGAGCACTCGATCGTTTGCTTGGAAGAATTTCTCAACATCCATGATATATCCTTTGATGTTCTAAACTTAGGTGTATAGCACACTTGATAAACGGCTTTAAATTTAACGGTTACACCCTTTCCATGCTAGATTAAGCATTCGACTACGTCTCTAGTATGGGGGTTTTCCAGCCCTTAGACTCGAAACATTGAGGAAAATGTTTAACTTTAGTATGGGGGTGAATAGATACTTGCCTTGCCAAACCTTCACGCTTTCCAAAGTTTATCTTTTTGTTTATCGTTTTGTTGCAAGCTAAAAATGGCCAAATTCTAAAATTTTAACATGTTTTATAAGTGTTTGAAGACACGAATGTAGATTTTCCGATGGCGAGAATAAGAGTAATTTTGACTCGACCGTGCGTGTTGAGCACTTAGCTTCGATTCCTTAACTTTATATTAGGCTAAGTCTCTTAAATGAGGACGAGAAATGATAGAGTTAATTATAAGTTACTATGCTAAATGTAGAGTATTCGTATTCTTTCAAAAACTCATGTGTTCTCGTTATTTGCTTATTCTCCCTTCGCTTGTAAATATTTTTTTATTAATAAATATTGACTTAGCGATTTAGTCTTGATTGTTAGTTTCTAGTCTTTTCTAGTAGCTTCCATGTAAGGAAGAAATTAAGGTATCGCCAGCGTCACGGTTTTGAAGTATTGGCAACCTGAATAATCGAAAGCTTCACCCAATAATAAGACTTCAAGTGCTCACCTAAATCAAGCAAACAATTTGAAGCTCACAAGGAAAAATCTATGCAAAATTGAAAGTGAATCAAGCATTAATCTTTGAAGCTTTAAAGATCCAAAATTCGCCTTAGCGTGAGGATATACGTCTTTGGCCATAATAAAACCACCGATGAGGAGGATAATAAAAGGCAAGGCAAGACCGAAGTCATAATAAAAGCTTCATGGTGAAGTTGAATAAAAGATGGAGATAAACCTATGATAATAAGGCCCTTCCGTTAGGGGGCGTATAAAAGTCTTGGTAATAAGTCTCATATTCAAAACCGTTATAAAACCGTGTTTATCGATCCTTCTTGTTGACTTAAGTTATTGACATCGTTGTCTATTAGGAGGGGTTATTAATTCGATGGTTTTGGTTACATCGTTAGGACTCTATTTTTAGACCTAAATCTCTATCATCGCATAAGTCAAACAATGTATCCTCGTGAAACATTCAAGACAAAATAAAATATAAGAGATACAACTTAGGAAAATGGGAGGATAAGTACGTGATTAGGGCATATGAGTAGTGTTAGCATTACTAACTTATAATGACAATGATCTCGTTGCACACTTGGCATGGAATTGGGGTGAAAATCAAGGACGATGAAATTATTTCTAACGAAGCATTCACGTGTTCTTATTCTATGAACCTAAACGTCCCATTTTGCGATGAAAATCATACATTATGTCTAAAACGCAAGTAGTATAAGTAATAGTAGTAATATATCTAGTTAATCATTCAATAAAAGTGAATAAACATGAATTTTGGAGGTTCTACGATACTTTATTCTAGCATTGCGTGAGGGCACGGCAATGGTTTAGTATGGGTGAGTGATGAGACTGCTTTTATACATAGTCTCATCGTCCAAAAAGGGCTTTAAAATGCATAAAATATCATGAAAAATGCCAAATATATGCTTGTGTTTGTTACTTGTGTATTTTAGGTACGGATATTGAGAAAATGACAAAAGATCACAAGAAACATACAAAAACGAACACGGGAAACGAAGACGCACAATGAACCAAGCCCTAATGAAGATTTTCCAAGAAAAACCCTTGAAGATTTGAAGATTATGCAAGAAGGGTCCTCCAATATTGAAGAATTGACACTTTAAACCCTTGTTTATTCATAATTACAAGTTTGGTCCTTAAAGTTTGTCAAATTTACAAAAAGGGCCCTCCACTTTGAAGAATTGGCAAGAATGGTCCCTCAACAATCATGACTTGTCAATATTAGTCCTCCAAAAAGTCAATCATACAAGTCAAGACCATTATCTATGAATAAAATGCCAAAACAACCCTTCAAGAATCAACAAATGGCAAGAAATATCCGTGAAAATACTTTGGAAAAGTATTTGTGGCCAAAGTATGAAAATGAAAACTTGTATAACAAAGGGAATCCGGTTTTGGTTATTTAAACTTCAAATGAAAGAAGGAAGAAAAGAGAGGGACTGAATTGGGCAAACAAGTAAAGAAACCTAGACCACTTGTGGGTGACACGTGCCCCACTCACTTCCCATAACCAATCATAAGCCTCCCTGCTTCCACCTCACAATCCACTCATAACCAACTTTAACTCATCCGTATTTATTAATTATTTGGCGCTTAACAACATGTTTAAACACAAATCTAGATTAAACACATGTTCTTGGTGTTCTTGAACAAATTTGGGCATTTGTTAATTACCAACAATTAAACCCTAATCTCTTCCAGGATTAAGATTAGGGTGTCCCTAAACACATCCCAACTTTGAAAACCCATGCCACATCATCACTTTGGTCACATGATAAACCCTCCCCACATGGTTATTGAGTGAAAACTGCTTATTGTTCAAGTCTGTGTCTGATCTGGTGCTTAAATGAATTAACTGTATCATTTGGCTAATTGGAAGTGTGATTTCTTTGTTGTTCTTGACTCCTTGTGATTCACTGATCACAAGGGTGCCTTGTTTGTAACTTGAATCCACAAAAAAGTCACAAAAGACAAAAAGTCAAAAAGGTCAAGCAGGGGGAAAAGTTCCCACTGCTCAACCTCCAAAACTAGCCCCTGCTAGTGTAAATCTTCAAACAGCTTATTCATAAGCCATATTGGCTTATCCAGACTTGCAACAACTTATTTTTTGTGATAGATCTTCCTCATTTGACCCTTTTATTTGATCTGGAGCTTATTAGACTTTGACTTTGACTTTTTACTAGAAAACTCATTAAGTTGACTTTTAAACAAGTGCTTATCTGCTTATTCTGGCTTATTTCTTGTGATTTTTTGAAAACTTTTTGATTATTTTGCTTAATTAAGTCATTTAAAAGCTTTTGAAAGTTGAATCAGCACTTGAGGTGGTCTAGAACTCAAAAACGACTATTTTGTCGTTTTGTGAAGAGAGTCTTGGCTTATTTCTTGTGCTTTTTCCAATTTTCTTTTTACAAATCTCTAAAGTAACTCAAAAGAAGCTTGTGTGTCAAATTTTAGCTTATGGCATCAGCTTATAGCTTAATGGGCCAAAAAGCCCATTAAGAATAAGCTGCTTTAAAATAAGCTAGCTTAAACACATTTTCAGCTTTTGGGCCTTAAGACTTTTGTTCTTAAAATCAAATTTTAAGTCAGATAGGAGATTTTGGGCTTATTTGGACAACAATTTTCTTATTTGGCCAGTTTGAGCCCATTAAGGGACTGTTTGGACATTTAGCCCATTTCAAGGCCCAATAGGGGTATTTTGTAATTTCAACTTCATTTCTGTTTTATTTAGGTTAAAATAAACTAGTTTGCAACTTTATAGAATTTTTTATAAATTTTGTATTTTTATTATTATTTTATTATTAAAAATTAAAATTTAGATTTTTCAAAGTTTTTCATTTTTCTTAGATCAAATACATTAAGTTAGGAATTTTACAATTTTTAGAGTATTTTTATTGTCATTACATTAATTTTTAGAAATATTTTTAGTTTTAATAGTTTTTAATTGTTTTTAAATAGTTTTTATTAATTTTAAAATTTTCAAAAATAGTTATAAATTCAGTTAAGTCATTTTATAGGTTTACAAGTTAAAAAATCTCATTTTGGGCTTTTTGTTAATTAAATTAATTTTTTGGGCTTTAATTAGCATTAAAAAATTATTATTTAATTAAATAAAAGGTTTGAGTGATTTTTGACTTTTTGTAAACTCTAATTACATTTTTAGGATTTATTGCAATTTTCTAGGAATTTTTAGGGTAAAATTTTAATTTTGTCACTTTTTACGGTTTTACGTGCATGACTATTCGTCTTAGTTAAATTCATAATCGTAACCGTCATTCTCTTCTAATCTCTTTTCTTCTTTTCATTTCTCATCAATATAATCACAAACCATTAATCACTTCTTAGCACAACACAGTTGCCTCCTTGAGAACGATCTTAATCACTTTTGGGTCATTAGTGCTTGGTTTTCCTAAACCGACACTTAATACTTTCCACTTTTACGCTCTTTTTCCTAAAGAGTAGTAAAATCACTACATCAATCATCATCCTCAGCTTTCCTAGGGACAATGTAATATGACGATCCTTAACTACATCTTTTTCACAAATAAAAGAATCCCAAAGGATTTATCCTTTTAAGGGGAGCTTAATCATCACCCTAAGCTTTCCTAGGGGCAGCGTAACAGGCGATCTTAACCCATATACAATTCACAGATAAAAGAGTCCCAAAGGATTTATCCTTTGGGGGGGCTGAATAATCACACTCAACTTTCCTAGGGGCAGCGAATGGCGACCATTAACCTCATTACTTTCACACTTAAAAGAATCCCAAGGATTTATCCTTTGGAGTGGCTGAATAATCATCCTCAGCCTCTTTGGGACAGCGAACTGGCAACCATTCCCTTTATCTATTTCCCTGTTACTAACTTACACAAATTGCAGGCTGATGTTGTACAGCCAAATGTAGACTCTCTAGCTACAGCTGAAGGAGCTGATAAATTGATTCAGGATCAGCCAAAAGAAGATGAGCCCATGCCTGATGCAGATGATGTGCTTGGCTTGATTGAAAGCCAATCTGAGCCTGAATCGATGCCAGATGATGAAATTCTCCCTGAGGGGATGATTGAGGAGGAGGATGATGACGAAGATGAACAGCCCTATATGTCACCACCCAAAGCCACAGTTGTGTCCTCACCGGCTAAAGAACAAACTCCTCCTCCAAAAGAAGCTATTGTGACTCCTACCTCTGCTACATCTGTCACAAAGGAGCTTACAAGCCCTGTGTATGATCCTACTGCAGAGTTTCTATTGTTCGATCATCCACAAAACCAAACTTTGATCTTTTTCCCAGGGAAGATGACTATGAGCAGCAAAGCCTGAACATTCATGGTTTAAGGCCCTATCATCATGCTTCAAACATTGAACGCCTGTCAAGAAAGTTGGACAAAATGGGGTCTGAAATGCATTCCTTCACTGTCAATTTTCCCAAGATCATTTCCCAAGCTGTTAAAGATGCCATCACTGAACCCATCCAAGATGGTACAAGAAAAGGAGTTTCCCATGGACTTAGTCACTTATCCACTCGCATCAAAGATACCATCATTAAAGAAGTCCCTTACATGCTTTCAGCCCATGAGTTGGTGATGCACAAAGAATTTGAGGCTGTGTGCAACAAGAAAAAACGTCACACTAACTATTTGGCTAGACATATTGATCGCTCTGTGAATCGCAACTGCAAAGGCTTCTTAGAATTGCCAGAGGATCAAGGAACAGGCAAAATAAAATGGCCACATCTGTTGAACATGTTGCTAGATACCTTCAGTCACGTTCAGCCAAGCGTCTCAAGAGACGGGCTAAACGTGAGGGGGAGAAAGTTGAATTACTAAAACTAGAACCTGTCAACACTACCACAAGTACAGCTGAAAACCCCACTCCTCTCCAAGTCATCACACCAATCAATGTACCTGATGATGATGATGAAAGTAAGGGGGAGCAACAAGACAACGAAGCAGTTGATTCATCAAACTCCCTGTCCTTGGATAACACCAATAAGGTTGTGGATGATGGTGAACCAAATTCTAAGAAACTTAAATTCACCGTCAGGTCCCTACCAAAAGCTGTCCAAGACCAAGCTCAAATAGCATTTTTGAAACATGCTGATGAAATTGAAGAAACCAAGTGAATAATCCTCTGTCTCAAAGAAAGGGAAATAAATAGTTGTGGTAGACACAGACGCCAAACTAAAGAAAATAGCTACGATGCTAGAGACAGGAGGATCCACTACAAAAATCTCTCAATTCTCAACTTTCAAAGTAGCTGATGAAAAACCATTAACAGTTGAAGAAATTGAGAAACAAGCACTTGAGTTCAAACGATTAAATGAAATCAAGAAATCCAAAGAGCTAGATGAAGCCAATCTGAAAGCCATGTCTCCTCAACTCAGAGAGGAGCAAAGACAAAGGCTAAGAGAAATGGATATTAAATGTGCAGAGGCTCTAAAAAAGGTAAAGGCTGACTATGATGCCTGCGTTAACAAAAGATATGCTCCAGGCACAATCACCTAGTTCAAATACATTGTTAAGAAATCAACTCATACCCCACGGATGGTTATTTGGAGAGATAACCAACAGGGCAACATGGATGTATTTGAGGACTTCAAACTTAAGACACTTGGTCTGTCTGAATGGTTTGAAATTGAAGCTTTAGCTGCAAAGAGGACTGGTCAGGCAAATTTCTTACTCCTAAAGACCCTGAGAGCTAATTTCAACTGGCTAAAAGAAACAGCTGCCAAACTCAAGATTGATCCACCTCCACAGCTATTTGAACCAAAACCAACAAAGGCTGAGAAGAAAAGAAAAAGGATGTCTCCATTCCTTCAAGAAACCTTTGTAACTAAAGATATCCAAGTAGATTGAGTGCACAGGAACTTGATTCTTCCAAATGGGATTGTAGGGCCTGTTGATGGTCAGACTTACACTGAGCCTGAAAAAGTTATGGCCTACATGAACAGGGGATGTCAATATGTGTTCCAAAGGGAAGATGAGTTGGGGCTTGCATCAATTGTTCAGCTTATTATGTTTCAGAAGGTGCTTAAACTTAACACAGAGTACTCCAAGGAATTTGCCCAAGCATTGAAGGCTGAATTAGATACTAGGACAGACATAGCTGAGGCTGAAAAGAAAATCAAGAATGATGATTACTAAAGTTTTCACAGCTGAACGTTTACTATCATATTTTGTTTTACTCATGTATTGTACTTGTAATTTTTTAAGTATTAATGAAGTATGAAGTTGTTTGTTAGATCTGTTATGTGTAAGAAGAAGCTGTTATCTCACTTACTATAACTCATTTAGATTTCGTTGTATTTATGTTTAAATAGGGGGAGATTGTTGGGAATCTAAGTTTGTTAGAATTCCCTTAGTCATAGATTTAAACTTAAATTAAGCTGTTTGATATTAACTTGCATGTGCCTAGGAGACAGGCAAGTAACCCAAGACTCACAGAGTTCTAAGTCTCTTTGAGCAACCATAGAGGAGTCCATGTCAGAGACATTGTTAAGGAAGTCGAAGATTACTTGAAGACATACTCATTGGCTGTGTTGGATAACAGCTAAGATGTATCAGGGACTCTGAGTGGTTGAGTGTTAACAGGGGTGGCAATACCCTGTTAACACTCAGTACACTTTGGACATACCTAAGTGTTTAGGCAGGAACTTATGCAGCCTAAAGTACAAGGAATGAAGAAAAGGGAAACTATGTCAGCTTTGTTTCCCTAAAGCGTTGTGGCAGACTACCAAGAATAAAAGAGCATCTTTTGAAAGATGTCTGACGTTGTCTGTTTTATGTAGTCACCATCAACCAGTACTAGTAGTCAACCTCTCACCACTATAAATAGGATATGTAGGCTAGAGTTAATGTTGTTCACTTTGTTAGATTACACACATTAACTCTATACAACTCAGAGAAAGAACAGTTGTGCCTGTGTTCTTGAGTTTGCTTTATTTTGTCCGAAGTGTACACAACACATTGTCCTCAAACTGTGTTATCCGTAACACATGTAATACTTGTTATACAAATTATTTACTTGTGTTAATTATCCTTCATAATCGTTTCAAGCTAGTTTTAGGGACTTTCATAAACCAATATCATATATGATTCTGTAAGAATTTATAAACTAACACTAATATCATATATGATAAAACACTATTATCATATATGATATTTTATGCAAAATTTAAAAAAACAATTTTTTTTCTTCAAAAGTATATCATATTGCATATCTGTAAAAAGCTAATTAAATGCTCGTCGCGATGGTATATTTTTTTCGTTTAGCACTTAACGGTTTAAAAGATAATTAAATTTTAAAAATAAGTGAAATAATTAAATACTTTTAATCTCATCCATTAGATATGATGATGAGGGATGGTGAGGATGAGTCTTTGTATCCATGATAAATATAATATCCAAAATAGACAAAAGTTATTTTACATCTTTGTTTTTTCTTGCATTCTGAGGGACAAATCCCCACCCTTTATTTTTCTTTAATCTAACGCTCCAAATTAATTTAAGATTTAAATCTTATTACTACCTTTTTTTCTTTTTTATTGTCGTTTTTCCTTTCATCTAACACTCCGATCTTTTTCTTTTTCCCTATAATTCCATAAATCAATCATAACATTTCTACTTCATCTCTCATTCCAAGCAGACTGTTATGACTCCAGTAGATCACCCTATCTCCCTCGTCCACGTCATCACCACCATAGTTCTTTCCGATCAGGTACGATTTTACTATGGATTTTTAATATTATCCCAAGTAGACAAGTCAAGCTCTGTGATTGAAGTGATCTAACATGGGGTTTAAGGATTGCACTTCCAAACAGGATCGGAATGAGGCAGATCGCATATTTAAAGATTGATAGGTTATTGAAGAGTGAGGCGTTAAAGGCGAAAGCGGTGTTGATGACAGTTCTAATGTGGATGATTTGTGACAATCCGTCAATTTCAGGTCGTTATTTTAATCTCGACTATTACGTATTACGTGTTTACTTTAATGAGAATTTAAAATTTATCGATTAACCGAGAAGGTTATGACTTGAAACTAGCGTAAGAATGTCGATTAGATGAAAACCGACAAGGAATATGTTAGGTATCGATATTATATTCTCAAATAATCATAAAAATGATTTTTATTTTATTTAATCTTTATTTCTCGTGTTTTACGTTTTAACGAATGACGAGAACTATTAGTGATCGCGATACCGACGGATGCCCAAAAATTTACGTTTTATTATCGAATGTCTTGATATTTAATATTTTCGATGTTTTCAATTTAATTGCGTTTTAAGTCGTGTCGAAGCTTTGTTATTATATTTTCAAGCGTTTTAACTTTCGAAAAGTATTTTTACGAAACCCGAGCCCCGTAATATTTTTCAAAATTTACAATTTACATTTTCTACCTTGTAAACTATTTAATTTCATTTTGGGACCAAAACTATGCAAAATTGGCAAAATCTACCCCACTACCCCACTATATATTAAAATTCCACTAACTAATCTTTATTAAAAATTCATTTTATAAAAAAATCACAAATCTCTCCCTCTCTCTTGTGTTTGCCGTCCACCACCATCACCATAGCCACCATCAAAAATCAATTTCTACTTTGATTCATTCAAATCTAAAAGAAGACCCATCTTGGAAATTCAACAAGCTTCAATTTGGTATAAATTTTTCCAACATGCATCCACTAATTTTTTCTTTTTAATTTTTGATGAAGAACATGTTGTTTGATCCATTTTTATGATGAAACATGTGTTAATATTATTATATTCATAATGGGATGTTGTTGCATGTTATTTATTTTGAGTGGGTTAATTTTTAGATGATCATTCTAGGGTGTTAGGAGTTAGATGGATGTGTTAGGATGATATTAGGATGATATTAGGAGTATAGAAATTGTTGGAATGGGTTGAAATGTTGATTTGGTATGATTTTTAACTAGTCATTTTAGACCAGTAGGTAAAAGGGTAATTTTGAAAGTCTTAGGTCTGATTATGAAATGGGATGATGTGATATTGTTGTAGTAATCTTCAAGACGCTCGTTTTTCCGCTTGAATGAGCTTCTAACTCATTACGAGCGAAAAGTTATGCTAGTTTTAGTATTCGTGTACCGGGAGACGAGTATCGGCACAATCCGAAAATTGTTGTCGATATTTGTTTCGAATCTCGGGGACTATAAAATGAGTTTTAAAAATGTTCAAGGACTGTTGTAAGTTGCTAAACCTCAGGTCATGAGTCTATTTTCAAACCCAAGTGTCGGTTTTGCAAACGGAATTGTTTAGATAAGTCAAAATGGTTTTACAAGTCGAAGGCGTAAAACTATCCGGTTTTTATAACACGAAGGTGTGTCGGGCAGAAGGTCTTAGAAGTAATATTTTTGAATGAAACTTAAACTGAGTCTTATTCATATTATGTGTGAGTTTTTCACCAAGTTTCATCGAAATCGGACAAGTCTAGATAGGTTAGATTGGTGTGTACATTTGGAGTGTACATGGTGATTGGTATTTTGGACACGTAGTTCAATACTTGTATGGCGTGAGTTGAGTATTCACTATTGGACATGGTGACTTACTCAAGTGTTAAGTCATTATATAAATGACTTAGTTACTGGTCCTAGGGAAGTAAAATGATGGTTTGACTTGGCGTCTTATGACGGGTCAATGTCGAGATGCAAGTTTTTAAAAGAATAGTGTTGAATAAAAGGGTATAGAAGTACACTTATATTTTTAATTTTTCGGGATTTTCATGGTTATATGAAATTGAATTTCGTATTATTTAAGTATTATTTATACTTGAGTCGTTTATTAACGAACGCGCCTTAATTGGTAGGTTGCGGTCTTCGTGTTTAACGGGCATCACAAATCGTCGGCGATCGTCACATTACTACTATCTTACCAAGGTGAGTCTATAGCCTCGCTTTAACATGTTTACTTGTTTAATAAAACCTGCGAGGGGGATAACATGCTTGTTTTATCAAAGTAAAGGGGTACAACGAGAAGTTGTGGAAACCCTTATTATTGGAAAAGTATTTATTATAAATGAAGGGTACAACGAGAAGTTGTGGTAAACCCTCTTTCTTTTAAAATTGAACACAAAGGACCCGATTGTATGCTTAGATGAAAGTTGTTATAAAAGTTTGCTCTAGCCTTAAAAGACCCATGAATCGTGAATTGTTAATCGAAAGAAACGCTAATACTATGGATAGATCTATCGGGGTGACACCCAGTCCGGTCGCGACTAGCTATCGCGTGGTGTTGTGATGCACCAGTAATGAAACATCGGATGCAATTATATAAGAGAAATATACGCACTTGGCTAGGTGTGTTGGGCTGAAATAATATATGTTAACGTTCAATGTCATGAGACTTATGAAATAACAACGATAATTAAGTCTGATCCACATGATTGTCAACCACGGAAGGTTTATTCAGAATACTTGTGTTCGTTTATTTAATTTAAACTTTATAGATTCACTCAGCATTTTTGTTGACTTTATAGCATGTTTTATCTCAGGTCCATGAAGAAGGCACTCAAGGGAGGCGGTTTCATGCAGCTTGCTTAATTAAAATGTTTTGGCCCGCTTTTCTAAACTATGTTCATTCAAAGAAACTTTTATCGTTTGGTTGGTTGTGTAAACTTTAAAACTATTTGGGACCGTGTGTGAACTGTTTTATCTTTAAACAAATGAATGGATGTATGTTTTATTAAAACGACTCATTTTGAGGCGTTTTCTATGATATTGAGATTGAACCATGATAGTAACACCCAATGACCCTTCCGCTGCTATGACTCGAAATTGGGGGTGTTACAGATTAGCATCAGAGCTCAAGTTATAGAGAACGAAAAGATTTTCCAAAAATAAAATTTTGAAATCTTTTGACTATAACATCTGCAAGCGAAACCTCCGAGTTGCCAATGGACGAGAATAAGAAAAGTATATATATGTTATAAATATTTAATTATTAATTATGCTTAAAGCATAATGAAATTACATTTATTTATAAATGTTAATTATTTGATTATTATAATACTAATACGTGATTTACAAACGACGCTGATTGTCACAATAGAAATCCCTGTCTTTTGACTCATTCCTCGTGAATCTTCGTTCCTTGTCTAAATTCTATTCTTTATTCTATCATCTATTCTTGTTTCTTTTCATCTATCTATTCTTATTTTGTGTTATTCATGTTTTGTTATCACAAGCGTTGAATGAATACTCATTTTGATGTGAATTGTGTAACATGATTATGCCGCCAAAACAATTGACTGAGACTCAGTTACGTGCTATAGTAGCTGATCAATTTGAGATCTCTATGAATGCATTTATGGCAAATATGAATAATGGAGCCGGTGGATCTGGTGGAGCTGGTGGATCTGGTGGATTTGGTGGAGCTGGTGGATTTGGTGGAGCTGGTGGATCTGGTGGAGCTGGTGGATCCGGTGGAGCTGGTGGATCTGGTGGAGCTGGCGATACTAGAGCTGGCAATACTGGAACTGGCAATACTGGAACTAGAACTACTGGAGCTGGTAATACTGGAGCTGGCAATGCTGGTGCTGGAACTGGTGATGCTGAGGCTACCCACAACGCATGAAGGTCGCGATCTAGTTTTTCGGCCGGCGACCTAGTGCGACCTATTTGCCACAACCCGGCGACCTAGTGCGACCTAGTTGAAAAAAAAATTTAAAACACAATAAGTTTAATAAAAAACATTACATTTATTTAAAAAAAACATTACACAATTATTCGAATTTAAAAAACATTAAACATTAAATGGGTGATATCGCCATTATTCATTGCGATTATTCCAAATGTGTTCCACTAGATCGGCTTTTAGGTTGAGATGTAGATGTGGGTCGACTATTTGCTGAGTAATTTGTAGCCTTTCTTCATGCGTATTCATCGGATCGTTATCAGCATGTTCTTCTACTTGATGATAAATGGGTGATATCGCCGCCCCCCTATGTTTAATAACCATATTGTGTAATATGATACACGTGTACATTATGTCTGACAGTCGACTTTTTGACAATCCTCGGGTCGGGATATCAATCATCTTCCATTTTGTTTTCAATACACCGAAGGCTCGCTCAACATCTTTTCTTGCTGCTTCGTGCTTCGTTTTATACAATCTTCTTTTCTGATCATTTGTCGGCGGATCTTTTATAGACTTAATAAGAACCGACCATTGCGGATATATCCCATCAGTAAGATAGTATCCTCGACGATAATGCACGTTGTTAGCCACGAATCCCAGTTCAGGTGCTTTCCCCGATTTAAGATCATTAAAAATAGGGGACTGACGTAAAACATTCACGTCGTTATTCATCCCAGCTACACCAAAGAATGCATGCCAAATCCATAAGTCTTGCGATGCAACCGCCTCAAATAAAATGAACGGTGTTGACCCCTGATCACGCCTACTAAATTGAGCTTTGAAAGCAACGGGACAATTCTCCCACGGCCAATGTGTACAATCGATACTTCCTAGCATCCCAGGAAACCCGTGTTTTTCCTCGTGACGAGCATAAAGTTTCTCAATGTCAGTATAAGTAGGCTTTCGCAAGTACTCTGTACCATATAATTGCATTATGCCGGTACAAAACCGTCGAAGACACTGTTGGGCTGTTGTCGCACCCATTTGCAAATATTCGTCTAGAGAATCAGGCACGGCTCCGTACGCCAATTGACGAATAGCGGATGTGCACTTCAGCAAGGGCAAAAGACATTCTCGATTCAAAGCATCCGTTGAGTTTTGAAAATAAGAATAGTTATTTTTCAAATCGTCAACAATTTGTAAGAATAAATCCCGATCCATTCGGAATCGTTCACGAAATGTCTCTGCAACATATTGCGGCCCTTCAGTAAAATACGCATCTACTAGACGATTATGTGCACCCTGATAATCTCTATATATATACGCCCGTTTTTTGGGGCGTGATGCTTCATAAGTCTGTGCGCAAGCTTACGTAAAAGCTTCTAACTCACTAGTAACTTCTTCTTCGTCGTCGGAAGAGTCGGCAAAAAACAATTCATAAGACATTTTTGGAGATTTGTGTGTTACTTTTTTGTGATAATTGGTAATAAGATAGGGTATTTATAGAAAATGTTTAAAATGTAACCGTTTGATTTTTTTGAAAAATGTGGCTAGAAAAATGTTACCGTTTTTTTTGGACACAAATCATAACAAGGTCGTGACCAGGGTCTTTTTGTGCGCGACCAAAACCGGCGACCGAATCGCCGCAACGCGGCGACTCGGTCGCGACCGACTGGGGACCGAGATTTTTCCGGTGCGTTGCGGGTAGCCTGATAGACCAGTGATTCTTGAAAACAAGAAGTGTAATTATACCTCGTTCATGAAATGCAAACCTCCAACTTTTAAGGGTACTGAAGGTGCTGTTGGGTTAATGCAATGGTTTGAAAAATTGGAATCCGTGTTTCGATTTAGTGGAAGTGAGGAAGGAGATAAGGTGATGTTTGCCTCTGCTACTCTTCAAGGGCGAGCATTAACTTGGTGGAATGGGAGAATGGCATCAATGGGTATGGATGCTGCTTATGCTACACCTTGGGTTGAGGTAAGAAGGTGGATGACTGAGGAATTATGTCCAAGGAGTGTTATTCAGAGGTTAGAACAGGAACTATATCAGCTGAGACTGAAGGGTACTGACATCGATGGATACACAGACAGATTCCATGAACTTGCTCTACTTTGTCCAAACAAAATTAACCCAGAATACTTGAAGGTGGAGCAGTATATTCGAGGCTTACCTACCAACATCCATGGTGATGTGACCTCATCTAAACCTGCCAATATTGATGAAGCTGTTCGTATGGCCTACCAACTAATGGGTCAAATCATCCAAGACAAAGCTGATGGTGTTTCTGAAGGTAACAAAAGAAGAGCTGAAAATGATAGTGATGATCGTGGTGATAACTGTCAATCTCACAGTAGGAATCAAAACCGAAGGAGGGGTAATGCTAATGCGATGACTGAAACTGCATCTGCTGATAAGGGAACCAGATGTCAACGCTGCAAGAAGTCTCATACTGGTGAGTGTGCTAAGTGTGGGAAGTGCAACAAGTTAGGTCACAAGACTGAAGACTGTTGGGGACCAGGAAAGAAGGGAGTGACGTGTTTTAACTGCCAAGGTAAAGAACACATGAGGAACCAATGCCCTAAACCTCCAAAGAATGCACGTGGTGGAGATAACCAGGGAAAAGCTTATCAGTTGGGTGAAGCCAATGCCAAGCAAAACCCAAAAGTTGTCACTGGTACGTTTTTACTGAACAACCGTTATGCTACAGCTTTATTTGATTCTGGTGCGGACAAAAGCTTTGTGTCTACAAGTTTTAGTACCTTAATTGATATCAAACCGGTCGAATTAGACGCGAGTTATGAGGTAGAACTAGCTGATGGTAAATTAATGAGTACCAATCGTGCGCTCCTAGGATGTTCTCTTAATCTTTTGAACCGTATTTTCAAAATAGACTTGATGATTGTCGAATTGGGAAGTTTTGATATTATTATCGGAATGGATTGGCTATCCAAGTATAACGCGTCCATCTTGTGTGGAGAAAAGAAAGTTAGGATTCCCTTGGATGACAAGACCATGGTTATCGAAGGTGATCAACGTAATTCACGACTAAAAATCGTTTCGTGCATTAAGGCTCGTAAGTATATCGAAAGAGGTTGTGAGTTATTCCTAGCTAAAGTATTGGAGAAGGAATCAAAGGAGAAACGTGTCGAAGATGTACCTGTCATCCGTGACTTTCCTAAAGTGTTTCCGGAAGATTTGCCTGGACTTCCGCCTCCAAGGCAAGTAGAATTCCAAATTGACCTAATTCTTGGTGCTTCACCCGTGGCTCGTGCGCCATATCGTTTAGCCCCATCCGAGCTGAAGGAGTTATCTGTGCAATTGCAAGAGCTATCTGATAAAGGCTTTATACGACCGAGTTCGTCACCTTGGGGAGCTCTTGTCTTATTCGTTAAGAAGAAAGATGGTTCGTTTCGTATGTGTATTGATTACCGAGAGCTGAATAAGCTAACGATCAAGAATCGTTATCCGCTTCCAAGAATTGATGATTTATTTGATCAACTTCAAGGTTCTCGTGTTTTCTCCAAGATTGATCTTCGTTCTGGTTACCATCAACTTCGCATACGTGAGGAAGATA
Source organism: Glebionis coronaria (assembly GCA_025667525.1). NCBI lineage: Eukaryota > Viridiplantae > Streptophyta > Magnoliopsida > Asterales > Asteraceae > Glebionis > Glebionis coronaria. The sequence continues at coordinate 147,485 of JANFOE010000139.1, read as the reverse complement.
TTCCTATTACGGCATTTAGAACTCGTTATGGTCATTATGAGTTTCTGGTTATGCCTTTTGGTTTGACTAATGCACCTGCTGTATTCATGGACTTAATGAATTGCATTTGTAAGCCGTATCTTGATAAATTCGTGATCGTATTCATAGATGATATTCTAATCTACTCCAAGAGCAATGAAGAGCATGTCGAGCACTTAAGGATTATCTTGAACTTGTTAAAGAACGAAAAGTTGTACGCTAAATTCTCAAAGTGTGATTTTTGGCTCAATTCTGTACAATTTCTCGGACATGTGATTGATAAAAGTGGAGTACATGTTGATCTTGAAAAGATCGAAGCCATCAAGAATTGGAGTGCCCCGACTACTCCAACTGAAGTGCGACAATTTCTAGGTTTGGCTGGTTATTACCGAAGGTTTATTGAAGGATTCTCTTTGATATCGAAACCATTAACTAAGCTGACTCAGAAGAATAAACCGTATGTGTGGGGCGATGATGAAGAAGAAGCTTTCCAAACCCTGAAGATGAAACTCTGTAGTGCGCCGATCTTATCGTTACCTGAAGGAAGTGAAGATTTTGTTGTTTATTGCGATGCATCTCTCCGAGGATACGGTGTTGTTCTCATGCAACGTGAAAAGGTGATCGCATATGCCTCTAGACAATTAAGGAAGAATGAGGAGAACTACACAACCCATGACTTAGAATTAGGTGCTGTGGTTTTTGCTCTGCGACTCTGGAGACATTATCTGTATGGCACGAAGTGTACAGAATTCACTGATCATAAAAGCCTACAATACATATTGGATCAAAAGGATCTGAATATGAGGCAACGTCGATGGGTTGAACTCTTGAGTGATTACGACTGCGAAATTTGTTATCATCCAGGAAAGGCGAACGTGGTAGCTGACGCGTTAAGTCGAAAGGAAAGGGAGAGACCGATTCGAGTGCGTGCTTTGGTAGTGACAGTTCATAATGACTTACCTGAGCAGATTCGAAACGCACAAATCGAAGCATGTAAGAAGGAAAATATTGCAGCCGAAAGATTTAGAGGAACGGTGAAACATTTGAGACGCGAGCTGATGGTATCAAATGTTTGAGAGGTCGAATCTGGTAACCATTATATGGTGGACTGAGAGACTTGATTATGTTAGAATCTCATAAGTCCAAGTATTCTATTCATCCTGGATCGGACAAAATGTACCAAGACTTGAAAAAGTTATACTGGTGGCCGAATATGAAAGCTGATATTGCAACATACGTCGCGAAATGCTTAACATGTGCAAAAGTGAAGGCTGAATATTAGAAGCCGTCAGGATTACTTGTCCAACCTGAAATTCAAATCTGTAAATGGGAGCGAATTACGATGGACTTCATCACAAAACTCCCAAGGACACCGTCTGGGTTCGATGCAATTTGGGTTATTGTCGATCGTTTAACTAAATCCGCTCATTTTATTCCAATCAGCGAGAGGTTCGGTTTGGAGAAACTCGCTGATATTTATTTGAAGGAAATCGTGTGCAAGCATGGTGTTCCTATTTCAATCATTTCCGATAGAGATAGTCGTTTTGCTTCTGGATTTTGGAGATCACTTCAAAAGTCATTAGGAACCAATTTGGATATGAGCACAACCTATCATCCGCAAACTGATGGGCAAAGTGAAAGAACAATTCAAACTTTGGAGGATATGCTACGTGCTTGTGTGATAGACATTGGAAGTAGCTGGGATAAGCACTTACATTTGGCCGAATTCTCGTACAATAACAGTTATCACGCGAGTATTAAAGTTGCACCTTTTGAAGCACTTTATGGGAGAAGATGTAGATCGCCCGTGAGCTAGAGTGAGGTTGGTGATGCTCAACTCACTGGACCAGAGATGATTAGAGAGACGACGGATATGATTGTGCAAATCAAGAATAGGTTGTTGTCTGCTCGAAGCCGACAGAAGAGTTATGCGGATGTGAGAAGAAAACCATTGGAGTTTAACGTGGGTGATAAGGTTATGCTAAAGGTATCACCATGGAAAGGTGTTGTACGATTTGGAAAACGTGGGAAGTTAAGTCCTCGTTATATCGGACCATTCAAGGTTACATCTAGAGTAGGACCCGTGGCATACCAACTTGAACTACCACAAGAGCTGTATGGGATTCATAATACTTTTCATGTGTCGAATCTGAAGAAGTGTGTATCCGATGAAGAACTCATTATACCGTTAGACGAGGTTAAGGTCGATAAAAAGTTGCACTTTATCGAAGAACCAGTCGAGATCATGGATCGCGAGGTCAAGCAACTGAAGCAAAGCCGAATACCTATTTTCAAAGTTCGATGGAACTCTCGGAGAGGACCAGAGTATACTTGGGAACGAGAAGACCAAATGTGGAAGAATTATCCTCATCTCTTTGATTTCAAAAAGCGATCGGGCAAGAACGCAAGTTGATCTTCGAGGGCGAAGATCCTAATTTGGTGGGGATGATGTGACAATCCGTCAATTTCAAGTCGTTATTTTAATCTCGACTATTACGTATTACGTGTTTACTTTAATGAGAATTTAAAATTTATCGATTAACCGAGAAGGTTATGACTTGAAACTAGTGTAAGAATGTCGATTAGATGAAAACCGACAAGGAATATGTTAGGTATCGATATTATATTCTCAAATAATCATAAAAATGATTTTTATTTTATTTAATCTTTATTTCTCGTGTTTTACGTTTTAACGAATGACGAGAACTATTAGTGATCGCGATACCGACGGATGCCCAAAAATTTACGTTTTTTTATCGAATGTCTCGATATTTAATATTTTTTATGTTTTCGATTTAATTGCGTTTTAAGTCGTGTCGAAACTTTGTTATTATATTTTCAAGCGTTTTAACTTTCGAAAAGTATTTTAACGAAACCCGAGCCCCGTAAATATTTTTCAAAATTTACAATTTACATTTTCTACCTTGTAAACTATTTAATTTCATTTTGGGACCAAAACTATGCAAACTTGGCAAACTACCCCACTACCCCACTATATATTAAAATTCCACTAACTAATCTTTATTAAAAATTCATTTTATAAAAAAATCACAAATCTCTCCCTCTCTCTCTTGTGTTTGCCGTCCACCACCATCACCATAGCCACCATCAAAAATCAATTTCCACTTTGATTCATTCAAATCTAAAAGAAGACCCATCTTGGAAATTCAACAAGCTTCAATTTGGTATAAGTTTTTCTAACATGCATCCACTAATTTTTTCTTTTTAATTTTTGATGAAGAACATGTTGTTTGATCTATTTTTATGGTGAAACATGTGTTAATATTATTATATTCATAGTGGGATGTTGTTGCATGTTATTTATTTTGAGTGGGTTAATTTTTGGATGATCATTCTAGGGAGTTAGGAGTTAGATGGATGTGTTTGGATGATATTAGGAGTATAGAAATTGTTGGAATGGGTTGAAATGTTGATTTGGTATGATTTTTAACTAGTCATTTTAGACCAGTAGGTAAAAGGGTATTTTTGAAAGTCTTCGGTCTGATAATGAAATGGGATGATGTGATATTGTTGTAGTAATATTCAAGACGCTCGTTTGCCGCTTGACTGAGCTTCTAACTCATTACGAGCGAAAAGTTATGCTAGTTTTACTATTCGTGTACCGGGAAACGAGTATCGGCACAATCCGAAAATTGTTGTCGATATTTGGATCGAATCTCGGGGACTATAAAATGAGTTTTAAAAATGTTCAAGGACTGTTGTAAGTTGCTAAACCTCATGTCATGAGTCTATTTTCAAACCCAAGTGTCGGTTTTGCAAACGGAATTGTTTAGATAAGTCAAAATGGTTTTACAAGTCGAAGGCGTAAAACTGTCCGGTTTTTATAACACGAAGGTGTGTCGGGCAGAAGGTCTTAGAAGTAATATTTTTGAATGAAACTTAAACTGAGTCTTATTCATATTATGTGTGAGTTTTTCACCAAGTTTCATCGAAATCGGACAAGTCTAGATAGGTTAGATTGGTGTGTACATTTGGAGTGTACATGCTGATTGGTATTTTGGACACGTAGTTCAATACTTGTATGGCGTGAGTTGAGTATTCACTATTGGACATGGTGACTTACTCAAGTGTTAAGTCATTATATAAATGACTTAGTTACTGGTCCGAGGGAAGTAAAATGATGGTTTGACTTGCGTTGACTTGGCGTCTTATGACGGGTCAATGTCGATAGTGCAAGTGTTTAAAAGAATAGTGTTGAATAAAAGGGTATAGAAGTACACTTATATTTTTAATTTTTTGGGATTTTCATGGTTATATGAAATTGACTTTCGTATTATTTAAGTATTATTTATACTTGAGTCGTTTATTAACGAACGCGCCTTATTTGGTAGGTTGCGATCTTCGTGTTTAACGGGCATCACAAATCGTCGGCTAATGTTCAGATTTTTATCGTTTGAAAGTTCGTTTTCTCGGTATCTCTTCGAATTGATCTCTGGTTAATTGTGCGACTCAGTTGTTCTTGGTGAAATAAAAAGGGAAAGGTTGTTGTCTAAAACTAATTAAAAAGAAAGACTTGAAACAAATAAAGATAAAGTAAAGACAGTAAAAGGAAACAATGAAAGATAAAAACTTAACGGGAAATAAATGACGAGAAATTTAAAATGCAAATAAAAGTAAATGACTCAAATTAAAACTTAAACTAAAAGGAAAGCGAGTAAAAGTGCAAATAAAGAAAAAAGGCGGGAAGAATAAAGTTTAAAACTTAAAACTGAAAAATTTAATGAAAGGCTATTCGGAATAATTATGTTATGCGGAATAAAAATAGAAAAGGCTACTCGGAATAAAAAGAGAAAAGAATGCTATGCGGAAAGTTAAACTCTACTCGGAATAAATACTATTCGGAAAAAGCTCCTATGCGGAATAACGAGTATTCCGAATAAGGGGTCCTATTCGGAATAAATCTAACATTCCGAATAAGGGGTCCTATTCGGAATATTTAAACTTTCCGAATAAAGACTCCTATTCGGAATAATCAAGCATTCCGAATAAGGGCTCCTATTCAAAATAATGAGACTTTCCGAATAGGGAAATCCTATTCGGAATATTCCGCATAGAAATCCCCATTCGGAATATCCAACATTCCGCATAGGAGGATGAAAAGACAGTCTATTCGGAAAATCTGGGAAAGAACAGTAACAGTAACGAGATGCAGGGTATGAAGAACAAAGCACGAATTTGATTAAATCTAACCAAATCAAACCAAAAGATTAAACCAAAACAACCAATAAACATCAACTAACAATAATCAATCAACACAAATCATCAAAACTAACAAACAAGGCCAAATCAATCAAAACCCACTTGATTAAAATCATAAAAACTTAAGAACATGAACAATGAAAAAGAAGAACAAATCAAACAAGAAAGGTAGGAGGAGATTAGCAATATAGTAAAGATTAACAACAATTAAAGGTAAACTTACTTGGAATTAAAAGAAAATTAAAGGTGCGTTACATGAAGATTAAGGTGCATAAAAGTAAAGAACAGGGAATTGAAAATGGTGGAAGAGAGGCTTGTCAAGCCACCAACACTCTAAACATTGAAACTACCTAATCTATATATAGGGGGATTAGGGAGGATCTTAGGAAGCTTCCTCCTTCTTTCTTCTTTCTCTTAATTGCACACTTGAGTCCTTAAACTTCTTAATATTTTGTTAATCTTCTTAATACTTGGACTTTGTCTTGGGATTACTTCGAACTCGTCTTGGATTTTCTTCATAAATAAGACTCGAGTTTTTCGGCTTTTAGTAAACTTCTGTCTTTTGACTTTTTCTTCGATAAATCTTCAGAATTGGTCTTGGACTTCCGTTCTTTTTCCACCCTTGATCTTTCGACTTCATCTTTCGTCTTTTTCTTCGATAAAAGCCTGTGAATGCCGTGTTTTCTCCACTTTTCACCTTTTCGTCCTAAATCACAACAAAAACACAAACCACGCATAATTCCGACATAAATGACATAAAATACACGTTTTGGCTCGGTTATTATTGTAATTAAGTGGTAAAAAGGATGGGTGTTTTCACACCTATCAAATCCCCTACACTTAACCATTGCAATGTCCTCATGCAATGCATTAGTTACAAAGCAAGTTTACATTTTTCATCATAATCAACCTACCTTGGCCTTTATTAAACAACTAAGGAAAATCAAAAAGGTAGAAAATAACAAGATGCAACAAGGAAGAAACTTGTAAAGAAATCTAAGACTTACATTAGGGCTTGTGTGTCATGAATGTTCATCACCCTCAAATTTCACGTTCCCCATGCCAAGCTTAAAAACAAGATCATTGTTAGTACAAGTTAGCATAACAAACATTTACTCATGTGGTTCGATTAATCACTTAAACTCCCTTATTCCTACGAGTATCTCTTATATTTTATTGATGTCTTGAATGATCACGAGGATGCATTGTTGACTTATTTTGATAATTTATTTAGGCTGAAAGCAAAGTAGGACGATTTGATCAATAGTTAGCTAAAGGACAAAATCTCTGTTGGAAATATGTTTTACGCATTTAGAAAGTCTCCGTCACTCCAACCATGTAGTTATAGGCTCGTAGTTAAGTTAAGTGTCATTTATTACATAGCCCGACCCATGAGCATGTTCATGGGCCGGAAGCCCAAGTCCTTTAAGGACTTGGGGTATTTAAACCTCTTTCCACCATGGAAAGAGGGGTTGGTTGTTTATTTCTCACTTTTACATAATACAAGTTTCTTTCACTTCTCTCTCTAAATTTCTCTCTCTAGAAAAACATCAACCCTCTTGATTCATAAAGATTATCATTGTTCTATAATCTCTTAAAACTGCTTCTCGGGATATCAAAAAGTTCATATCTTGGCATAACTTGGTTCACGATTTGAGACCTTTCTCGGGCCGATATTTGACATGTACTTCATACTTCATATCTTCGAGAGACGTTTTTGAGATAATGGTCTTCTCTTCGTTATAGAGTTTCTTCACTTGGAGACTTTTGAGGAGTACTCCAGCTTTGTTGACCACGACTTCATGATTATTCTTCAATCTCTAATTGGGATTTTGAGATACAACGATCCGCCTCCTTTTCGGACTTGGATCTATTTATCCTCATACCTTGTTAGGGTCTTTTCGGATAGACTTCTCCATGATCTTTATGGGAGTTGATTGCTTTTCGTCGTGAGTCTTGATCCTTCATATTGATTTTGGGAATAATGCTTTTCACATCACTTTGGATCTTCAGCAATAAAATTGAATCCTCATGCCTTGTCAGGGCCTTTTCGGACTCGTCAATCTTCGCGCCCCGCTTCATAAGTTATGCCTTGGCTATGAACTCTTATCATTACCGAGCAACTTTTAAACGATCTTGGGCTAGAAGCTAAGTAACTTTTCAAATCGTACGACCTTACTTATTGCAGATAATTTATTAGCAAGTGATGGGAGAAAAAGATCATAATTAACTCACATAAGTTAATGAGAGAATACCAAACTTGTAACCAACTCTATCATATCTCGTTCTCCATAATTTAAAATCTCAAGGAATGAGACTCGTGGATGCTTAGCCTAATAAACCAATTAAGGTCTACATGGTTAAGGATACTAGCTAGAGTGAACTTGGATAAGTAAACTCGGGTTGAGTCAAAATATTCACAACGGGCCTAATATATCTAAGATATCTAAACTTGCTAAAACCATTTTATTAAAATGCTAGAAAGTAACAAAAATAAAGGAGACTACAACTAGGCCAAAATAGATTAAAAATTTTGAAAAATGTCGAAAAATTTGATTTTCCGGTTAAAATGAGGACAAATACAAGAAAAAGGCCACTTAACTTCGATAGAAGTCCCCCCTACACTTAATATAAACATTGCATGTGGGAGTAAACTCCCCTACACTTAGGATATTGTGTACGTTGTTTAAATCTCGCTAAGGAAAAGACAACTAAAGAGATTCCTATTTTAATATTGAGAAATATAAAATAGTGAATCGAAAAGAGTTTAGGATAGAACCGGGAAGAAGGGAACACGGAGTCACGGTTCGTCAAAAGTCATCAAGAGTGTGTCTTTGAAGCTCTAATCCCTGCACATGATGAGAAAGAAAGCAAGAAACACCACGGGGCTCCCCCCTACACTTATGGTGAAAATAGATAGGTAATTGGGTTGCCTCCCAAAAAGCGCTTGTTTTTGTTGACCGAGTCACGAGCCTGACTCGTCCCCGAATTAAATAGTCCATGGGGAAGCCTCGAATGTGATATCGGGATCAAAGACCTTGTCCTCGTTCCCGGTTGACATCAACAAAGGAGAGGCGGGGGGATAAGTCTTGAAAGGAAGAAAGGTCCTTTCAACATACGAGAAGTATGTGAATTCAAGATCCACGGGAGGTGGGGTGGGTAAAGTAAGCACATTTTCCTCCCCCAAAGACAATGGATGCTGAGAAAACGGCAGAGCCGTATTGTTATCAATCATAGCATAATCAATGTCACCTCCCGGGTCAAAGCACTCATCCTCCGTGATAGTGGCTAAAGGGGAGGATGAAAGGTGCTCGGGAGGGGGACTTGGGTCAATACTTTCCTGCAGCAAATTATCAAAAATAATGTCCCCCTCCGTGTCAGAATCATCAATACCTGGAGGGATGGAGTGGATATCGATTTCTTCCAGCAATGGGTCATTATCTTCAACAGGAGGAATAGATGGAGGTAAAGACTTGGAAAGAGAAGGAGAAGTCAACTCTTCAAATTGAGCAATAAGAAGATGAACTTTCCGTAATCTATCGCGAAGAAGCACGTCTTCCACCTCATCCACAAGATCAAGTTCATCGGTGAACTTCTCGTAAACCGGAGAGAATAAATCGTCATCGTCTGCATCTCCCGGTGGAGATTGAGAAATTTCAAAAGTGAAATTCTCATAGCAGAGAGAAGAATCGTCATCACTAGGATCGACCTCTGTCGTAAGAGCAACGTCGTCCTCAGGCTCCATAGCAGGTAAGTCACAAACCTCATCATCCAATACTTTGTCGAGACTATCATCACTAAGCTCATTCAACGAATCTAGATCCTTAGATGCAGTAGGAACATCGACAGTAGGAGCAGCAACTGCAGAAGATTGGTTGAAAGTGTAGACATCATCGTCGTCGTCATCATCATAATAGATGGGACGAGTCCAATTAGGAGTGACGTAGTCGGCTAACTCTTCCTTGATAACCTCCACATCTTTAAGAAGCTCATGCAGCAACTTTTGTTGTTCATCGCCCCGAGTATGTTCAATTTCACCAATTCTATCCCACGCTGTAATTAAACATTTTGGTGTAGAAAAGAAGGGAAAACGACTAAATTGACTCAAAAAGGTGTCGGTGGTTTTCAAGGTTTCGTCCACATCAAGCAACGGTTGCCTTTCCTGATGTAAGTCAGCTCGAAGTTGAGCTATACTTTCTAGAATGTCATTCAAAGAAGTGAGTTGTTGATCAAGACTAGTTTGCTGAGAGGATTGATGATTGAGGGTGTGATGTGGGGGCTCACGGTTATAGACACTAGGATGATAGCACGATACTTTCTCAAAGATTTGCGACGGATCACAAAAAGAAGCATCGTGAGAGCCCCTACAAATATAGCACCATGTGTATGGAGAAAAACTGGGTGCCTCTTGTGGATAGCTATTATCATTTTCATAATTGTACCCTGGTTCTTGCCCGTGTCTATACGGGTATTGAACCGGGCACGAAACATGCCAATGAGAATCGCTTCTACAATAGATGCACGGGGGAACAGGAGGAGGTGGGTTCAAAAAGGACGAGTTAGTCGAGTTGCACAAAGGACAAAATCCGAATAGGAATTGTGTATTTTCGAGATCATTTCCACACCGCCCACATGTACACCATTGACAAGAGTTGTTCCCAGATAATTGTTTCCCACACCGGACGCAATGGATATAAAAATCCATAAAGAAAGATAGATCAGCAAGAAGAATATTTTTGGTGCAAAACTTAGAAAAAGAAATGCTTTTTATGATTTTTCAAATGTTTTAGGATTTTAGAAAATTTTTAGACACGAAAAATAACGTTCACGAGTGAACAGATCCCAAAAGCCAACGCGTCTCTCACAAAAAACCGTTAATCTTCACGAAAAGAGCCGGCAGCGGCGCCATTTTAATGTTCAGATTTTTATCGTTTGAAAGTTCGTTTTCTCGGTATCTCTTCGAATTGATCTCTAGTTAATTGTGTGACTCAGTTGTTATTGGTGAAATAAAAAGGGAAAGGTCTTTGTCTAAAACTAATTAAAAATAAAGACTTGAAACAAATAAAGATAAAGTAAAGACAGTAAAAGGAAACAATGAAAGATAAAAACTTAACGGGAAATAAATGACGAGAAATTTAAAATGCAAATAAAAGTAAATGACTCAAATTAAAACTTAAACTAAAAGGAAAGCGAGTAAAAGTGCAAATAAAGAAAAAAGGCGGGAAGAATAAAGTTTAAAACTTAAAACTGAAAAATTTAATGAAAGGCTATTCGGAATAATTATGTTATGCGGAATAAAAATGGAAAAGGCTACTCGGAATAAAAAGAGAAAAGAATGCTGTGCGGAAAGTTAAACTCTACTCGGAATAAATACTATTCGGAAAAAGCTCCTATGCGGAATAACGAGTATTCCGAATAAGGGGTCCTATTCGGAATAAATCTAACATTCCGAATAAGGGGTCCTGTTCGGAATATTTAAACTTTCCGAATAAAGACTCCTATTCGGAATAATCAAGCATTCCGAATAAGGGCTCCTATTCGGAATAATGAGACTTTCCAAATAGGGAAATCCTATTCGGAATATTCCGCATAGAAATCCCCATTCGGAATATCCAACATTTCGCATAGGAGGATGAAAAGACAGTCTATTCGGAAAATCTGGGAAAGAACAGTAACAGTAACGAGATGCAGGGTATGAAGAACAAAGCACGAATTTGATTAAATCTAACCAAATCAAACCAAAAGATTAAACCAAAACAACCAATAAACATCAACTAACAATAATCAATCAACACAAATCATCAAAACTAACAAACAAGGCCAAATCAATCAAAACCCACTTGATTAAAATCATAAAAACTTAAGAACATGAACAATGAAAAAGAAGAACAAATCAAACAAGAAAGGTAGGAGGAGATTAGCAATAAAGTAAAGATTAACAACAATTAAAGGTAAACTTACTTAGAATTAAAAGAAAATTAAAGGTGCGTTACATGAAGATTAAGGTGCATAAAAGTAAAGAACAGGGAATTGAAAATGGTGGAAGAGAGGCTTGTCAAGCCACCAACACTCTAAACATTGAAACTACCTAATCTATATATAGGGGGATTAGGGAGGAGCTTAGGAAGCTTCCTCCCTCTTTCTTCTTTCTCTTAATTGCACACTTGAGTCCTTAAACTTCTTAATATTTTGTTAATCTTCTTAATACTTGGACTTTGTCTTGGGATTTCTTCAAACTCGTCTTGGATTTTCTTCATAAATAAGACTCGAGTTTTTCGGCTTTTAGTAAACTTCTATCTTTTGACTTTTTCTTCGATAAATCTTCAGAATTGGTCTTGGACTTCCGTTCTTTTTCCACTCTTGATCTTTCGACTTCATCTTTCGTCTTTTTCTTCGATAAAAGCCCGTGAATGCCGTGTTTTCTCCACTTTTCACCTTTTCGTCCTAAATCACAACAAAAACACAAACCACGCATAATTCTGACATAAATGACATAAAATACACGTTTTGGCTCGGTTATTATTGTAATTAAGTGGTAAAAAGGATGGGTGTTTTCACACCTATCATCGGCGATCGTCACATTACTACTATCGTACCAAGGTGAGTCTATAGCCTCGCTTTAACATGTTTACTTGTTTAATAAAACCCGTGAGGGGGATAACATGCTTGTTTTATCAAAATAAAGGGGTACAACGAGAAGTTGTGGAAACCCTTATTATTGGAAAAGTATTTATTATAAATGAAGGGTACAACGAGAAGTTGTGATAAACCCTCTTTCTTTTAAAATTGAACACAAAGGACCCGATTGTATGCTTAGATGAAAGTTGTTATAAAAGTTTACTCTAGCCTTAAAAGACCCATGAATCAATTGTTAATCGAAAGGAACGCTAATACTATGGATAGATCTATCGGGGTGACACCCAGTTCGGTCGCGACTAGCTATCGCGTGGTGTTGTGATGCACTAGTAATGAAACATCGGATGCAATTGTATAAGAGAAATATACGCACTTGGCTAGGTGTTTTGGGCTGAAATAATATATGTTAACGTTCAATGTCACGAGACTTATGAAATAACAACGATAATTATGTCTGATCCACATGATTGTCAACCACGGAAGGTTTATTCAGAATACTTGTGTTCGTTTATTTAATTTAAACTCTATAGATTCACTCAGCATTTTTGTTGACTTTCTAGCATGATTTATCTCAGGTCCATGAAGAAGGCACTCAAGGGAGGCGGTTTCATGCAGCTTGCTTAACTAAAATGTTTTGGCCCGCTTTTCTAAACTATGTTCATTCAAAGAAACTTTTATCGTTTGGTTGGTTATGTAAACTTTAAAACTATTTGGGACCATGTGTGAACTGTTTTATCTTTAAACAAATGAATGGATGTATGTTTTATTAAAACGACTCACTTTGAGGCGTTTTCTATGATATTGAGATTGAACCATGATAGTAACACCCAATGACCCTTCCGCTGCTATGACTCGAAATTGGGGGTGTTACATGATTGATGTTAGTTGCTCTTATGGTGTGGTGATTGTTAAAAGTTTGGTGAATTTGATGATTGACTTTGTGGTGAAGAGTGAGGATTGGTGTGTCAGCAAAGGTGTTGTTGAGGTCTTGGAGAAGATGTCTGTTATTTAGGGGAATTTGTGTAGGTAGTTTAAAAGCTCGTGTTTGAAGAAGTTTGAGGAGAAAACATGTGAAAAGATTAGGTAAAGATGGTTAATAAATCGAGTTTTGGTTACTAATTTGATGTTTTGTAGGTGAATCATATGATTGAGGCATAGCATGTGGTTTCAGATATGGGGGATGAAGCCAGTGCCTGAATCGTTCTCTTCTAAAGGTATGATTTCACAGTACAAATAGTTAATTATGTGTTTGTGTGTCGGTGGGTGTTCTTGATCTCGATGATAGGTTGGTGATGAATTGATGCTTCTCTTTAAGATGAGATCAACCGTTTCGTCAAGTTTAGTGATTTTTAAGTTGAATTGCATATCAAAATACTAGTGTACATAGATTTAGTAAATGAACTCGCTTGAATCAAGTACCAGAAACTTCGTTGTAGTGCTAACTCGATATTTAAATATGATCACATTTATCATAATAGAACAAACTCATATCAGGTTTGAAGTTGTAAACTAGTGATTTGAGTTTTGACCCTTCCACTATCCAAAGTCAAGGTGGACACCTAATACTAGTTGATATTAGACAGGGGGAGTAATGAATTACTAAACTAGCGGACACTATTCTTGATACTTGCTTAGTTACCTGAAAACTATATAACATAAAACTAAATTCATCATTGTACCTAAAAGTGGAACTATTCATGGAATGGGTCTCTATGCGTGTGTGGTTTAGAGGATGGAGGCGGAAAAAGATGTTGACATAAAAAGTGAATTGTGTCAAAAGATTAAGAAATGGAAGAAAGCACTCACGTATGTTGCTGATTTAAGTGGGTATCAACCGTATTATACAAACGTCAGGTAATCACTTCCTTTATATCAATTTATATGATCTTACTAAGGTCATATAATTACATACCTATACCACCCAGCACCTCAAAATACGTCGAATTTGAGACATGAACTTGTGCCAAAAAAAGATGACTACAACCAGCTTTCCTTGTTATTAGGAAACCGTGAACCTGTAAAAGCATGACAAATGTATAATATGTACACCGTTCTGTATGTGACTGGGTTTGAAACAGGTGGTATCAGGCCATGTGTCTTCATTTTAAACTGATCAGTTTGAACGTGTACCAGGGGGGTTCAGTTGCAAATGTTTCTTTTATGCAATGCGTATTATCGTTGAGAAGGGATACTTGCAGATGCGTATCTCCCAAAATTTGCTTATTCTTTCTCGGATAGTATTTCTGAAGAGAAATACGATTCCGTTGTTATTATGTGACATGTGCTGGTCTGAGGAAACGAAATACACCAGAGCTCCATCTAAGGGAGGCAATGGCATGGAAATGTCTACTAGGATGTAGTAAATGATCCAAATATTACAAATCCTAAACACTTTAAAACTTCAAAAGAGATAAGTACGGTCGACGCTCCCAGAACCAGTAAATCAACCCATGCTAATAAAGCGCAGAAACCAAATTTGGGCCAGGCTATCGTTAAAAGGATGCATAAAAGTACACTGGTTGCGAACAGTTTGCAGAGTGTAAGGGGTTCTTCTGATGGCAATACTTCATTAAGAAAGTCATCATTGTCATTGGACAGTGCTTCTAGCGTTGATTCAAGAAGAAATGGTAAAAACTGATATATGCTAGCTTCTAATTTTAATTCTAGTTTTTCTCAGGATCTTGTGATATTAAAAGAAATGAAGTTGTTGGAAAGGATAGCGTAAACTAACAGTAAGTTACATTATATGCAAGCTTCGATTTTTGTTATGATTTTGTAGATTATTTTCGTCATTTTTGTAAGCATTTGATTTGTTTAATAATAACAGTAGTATCTTATAATGAAAACTACATCATTATAACAATAGTAAGTATTTAGGAGGCGTGCATATGGTAGTAGACTATCATTGGAAAGAATAAAGTAACAGAGACAAAGAGATGGAGGGTGTTTTATATCGTCAGAACATAGTGCTTATTATGTACGGTAGGTGTTAGCTAGAAATACATATTTTACATCTTTAGTGATCAATATATATGTTTGCTATTATTTATTCTGAGTCACACATCGGCTAGTTTTATGTGACTTGATGTTGCTTTGTGTATTAGAAGACTAGGAAGTTGCTGCAGATCGTGCTCATTATGAGTTGGTATCTTCACAGGGTTTACCAGATAGTATAAGAAAACTCACATTTGAAGATAAAAAAAGATCAGCAGTCTCCTGTAATACTTGGGAAGGGCATATTCTCGTATCAAAACCATGGCTTGTATAATGATCAACAGTCTGGTGGCCTATCAAGGATCACCCAACCAACTAACACATGCCTTCTAGTGTTGATCCGTATTTTTTTGTGCTCATTGTAACTGTTTCGGCTTTAATGTGTCAGATACATCATTACTCTTTGATTTTGTCTTCTGTAACTTGTGGTCTATTGTTTCCAGAATCTTTTTACTGTAAGTAAACTTAATTTTTGGTTTCATATTATTTTGGATCCATGTGAATTGTCTTCATGTTTAGACTTTAATGTTGTAATAACTAGTGATAATGGATTTAGGATAGTTTTTGGTTTGATGTATCAGTAGTGATAAATGATAAAATATTGAGATTTCAACTATTAAAATTAACAAAAAAAATTTGATAAAATGTTGAATGTCACTTGAAATATCACAAGTGATAATGAGTTAAGAAATATTTGTTTTTGATATATCACTGGTGATAAAATGTTGATGGTCGCTTGAAATATCACAAGTGATAATGAGTTAAGAAATTTTTGTCTTTGGTATATCATTGGTGATAAATTCTAACGTGTTTAAATAGTAAATGTCATATTTATCACTGGTGATATTACAATTAAGGTTATAAATATAACCAGTGTTAATTTACAGTAAAAGTTATATTTATCATCGGTGATATTACAATAAATGTTACAATAGGGATGATATTACAATAAGTTATATTTATCACCGATGATAAAAGTTACAATAAAAAGTTATATTCATCATCGGTGATATTACAATACATGTTCTTTATCACCGGTGATATTACAAAAACTTTCAATAGTATAGGTATTAGTGATATTAGACATGTCATATACAATAAAGCTAAACTGATACAACTTTATTATGTAGTAATCACATCAACAAAACACATCAATTCAGTAACACTTCAAGAACAACAAAGTTAAATAACATAAATAATAAGTAAAATTACACTCTGAACAATATCAAAGGTGATACTACATTACTACACTAATAAGCTCAGCAAGAAATTTATGAATACGCTCTTGAAGAACATCTAAGAGTGCAGCTACTATACACATGAAACACAAAGTAAATCTAATTCAATGCTTGAAATTCCAAGCATTTTTTAAAAAAAGTTAAGAAACTTAAGCCAATTTTTCAAGCATATTTTCAATGAGAATCTCAAGAACATCTTCACAAATCACATCTTTTTCCTCATTATCTTCACAAATTACATCTTCTTCCTCAACCTTCACTACCCAACATCAATCACATATGATGTCAGATGAGACTCAACCACACTACCGCCATCAGATTTCACATCATCTTCAACTTCAATTCTTTTAGGCATTTCATTAAACACCTTATCATTATCAACCACAATCCCATTTCCTAAATCATCACCTTAATAGACCTATGAATCGGTTCGTGTTGAACCATTTTTTTTTCAAGGATTGATTGATTTGCTAGTTCTTTATTTCACTTTTTTGTTTATTTCGTGATTTTTATGGTTAATTTGTTTAGATTTGTGGATCTTTTATTAGGGTTTGACTTAGAGAGAGAATATGTTAAATGTGGTGTGTGTTCTTTACTGGAAATGGGGGATGTGAGAATTATTAGATATTTTCATTTTTAGTCCCTCTTTTATCTTTAGCCTGTTGTAAACTTTACTCCTTCCGTGTTTTTTTCATATGATCTGATCTTGAAAAATTAATGGCCAAGATTGGTCCCTTAGAATTTAAAAGAAAACAAGTTTGTAAAATAACTCAACTCATCCAAAATAATATTATATTTTAAAATTAATACACAACGATTTTTTAGGGCTGTCATTAATAAAAAAACTCAATAATAATAAATAATTATAGTATAATTTTGGGCTTCATGGTTGGTTTTGTGCTTTTTAAGGCTTTATTAGGCTTCAAGCTCGTGGGGTTCTAACTGATACTGAATCCTTTTCGTAATTCTCTGTAGGTTTTCATTGGGACGCTTCATGAAAGGAGAAAACGTTCCTTTTGTCAGTCGATGATTATACACATCAATACTACATAATAAAAAATGCAATGTTTTAAAACTTGATTCAACTGGTTAAACTGGGAATCGAAGCTATGATCAGTCCATCTTTGATCGGGTTTTAACATAAACTTGAACCACATTGAACCGTGTGGTTTTGATTGATCCGAATCGAACTTTTAGACTAGAACTGAGGTGACCGGTTCAACAGTTACCAATGAAAAATACAGAAAAGCGAGACGTTAGACTAAATCAGTGACTTGTTGGATGTATAACTTTTTCATATATGGTAGTTGAAAATCTATGTTTTTTATTGAAAAGGGTTGAGATCAGTGTAATACTATCTTTTTAGCATAAATCACATCAACTAATCATATTTATTCAAACTAATTTATCATATTTTCTTTAAAATTAAATATCTCACAAACGGTGAATCGTTAAGGGATAAAGATATATATAACATTACAACGAGTAATTAAATAATCTTTCTATCGATGGGCACATGTATATACTTTTGATAAACTTTTTTTTCCTGAGAAAATCATATAAGATTTTCTTAACAAAAAAATGTTCGTCGAAAGTATATACATGTGTCTCTCGATAGAAAGATTATTTAATTCCCGTCACGATGGTATGTTTTATTTTGTGTAACGGTTAACGGTTTGTGAGATATTTAATTTTTAAAAAATAGTTTTTTTTTATATAAAAAAAATAAATAGCAATAATTAGTTGATTAAATTTATGCTGAAAAAAAAGTTTAGGTTGAATTTTTCCCGTGGTAACTGTAACACCCCCAAATTTATACAACTCAATACAGCGGTAGACTCGTTGGTGTTACGGGATAGCACATAACTCACATCATAGACAACGCATAAAAATCGCGTCGTTTAATAATAAAGCATTTCCATTCATAAATATCAAAGTTACATCGGTCCCAAGTCATATTATTTCATACAAAGTTTTACAAAGTATTTGAATGGAAATTATTGTTTAAGTGCGGGCCATGAATTCTTGTTGTCTTCCCGAGAATTACCTTCAAGTACCTGAGATAAGACATGTTAAAAGAAAAGGTCAGCGATGACGCCGAGTGAATTCATAGAGTTTATTAAATTACATCAATATAACTTTGGTATAAAATTATTACCAAAAATTATTTCGTACAAATCATTGTAATAAGACATAAAATAGCCAAAATCATTTTATACAAATCTTTATCGAAAATCATAATATCGGCATTTG
The DNA here is from genome assembly GCA_025667525.1 of Glebionis coronaria. NCBI lineage: Eukaryota > Viridiplantae > Streptophyta > Magnoliopsida > Asterales > Asteraceae > Glebionis > Glebionis coronaria. The sequence goes on along the minus strand of JANFOE010000139.1, from coordinate 129,126 downwards.
CCTTAAAAATCATTATACGAGCCAATGTCGTAAAAACATCATACAAAACGTTTTACAACGTTGTATAGATTACATAAAAACCGTTATATGAATATGGTTATATAAAACCAAAACACGAACATAATATCAATAGTATGACCCCGTATTGCTAGCCAGGCAATACATCGTAATTCGGAGCGTATAGCAGTATTTTGTTAATTTAGATTATTATAAGTCGCATGACATTGTTACCTTAATAAAACAAACAACGGGTAGCTAGCCCGATACTCAATTTGCCCATCTAAATTAGCGTGTCGTCACAAAGGTCACGCTATGGAAATCTTCTCATACATAAATTCGCTTACCAATCAATGTGGCACGACGGGGATCAACCGTCAAGGCGCGAACTGGGGTGATCGTCCCCAAATAGTACTATTATATGCATAAGCGTCTACCAAATCCCGGTAGTTCACAATTCATGCTAATGGGACTTTTAGTGACATAACCTAACTTTAATAATCCATTTAATTTCATCTATCGGGTCCTTTAATCATTTATCGGGTCATACAATCGGGTCATTCAATCATTCGGGTCCAAATCAATAAACAAACAATCGGGACAAATGGTGTCCTATTTTATAAAACTAACATGTTATCTCCCTCGCGGGTTTATAAAACATTTCATAAAAACATCTAAAAGAGTGCGAGGCTATGAACTCACGTTGATGTGGGAAGGCGGGTTATCGGCAATTCGGACGTACGGTACGTGCTTCAATCACGGAAACCTAGACAAATAATACTCATCTTAGACTCATGTCCAATGACTTTATAAAAATAACAATTATGTATATATATGATGATTTTATATATATGATGATCAAGTGGGTTTACATATTCTCATTTACTCATTTTAGTGTTATGTGTCGGTAACGTTTATACTAGTTTACTAGTTTTACCTATTTACATATTTTAAGTCCAATAAACTTATTATAAGTTCTTTAACTTGTATTACTCCATTTTATACTTGTATTATCAGTATCTACACTTTACAAGTTGGGCCTAAATGGGTTAAGCCCAATAAATAAGTTTATAAGTGTTTTAGTCCATTTTGTTGTATTATTAGTCCAATAACGTTAACTTAGCTCGTTAATGTCCGTATGTCCTATAGTTCGGGTTTTATCGGTTTTTACTTGTATTAGGTACTTATATATCAGTATATGACTTTTAAAAACTTTAAATTAGACGGGTTTGATCGTCTGGCGAAAAACGTTAATTTTACGGTAATAGCCGAAAAAGTCGTAAAAATCATGTTTATAGTTTTGTAACTTATAGAACTTATTAAACTACCATTTTTATAAAATGTCCACTTATTTACCATTGTACATATTTATATTAATGTATTATATGAGTTAGTGGGTTTTTATTTACATTTTATACTATTTTTATTTGAGTGCTTATATAATACTATTATACTTTAATTTCCAAAATCTGATTTTTATTTTCATCTTCACCAAAACTGCCATATCTAGAGTTCTATATGGAGATAGAAGCTCAAATTTTGATGACATAAACTACATGATATGTGCTCCATTTAACTCTTCTATAGCTACTGTTGAATCATCTTCTAAGTATTTTCTAAAAATCATCCAAAACAGTAAACTCAGATTTGCACCTTAAACTTGTTTTGATCATATCTCACTCATTACAATGATTCCATTGCATGGCCATCTCTCACATGTGTACAAGACATTTTACTTACTGTATATCCATTAATCTATGCCATTTTATCAGTTCATGACTTGTTTCTTTACTGTTTTATACAGCCATCATTTTTAAGCAAGATTTTAGCCTTGTTTCTTATAGTTTTTCACCTTTTTAATCATATTTATCAACACCAAATCCCCACATAATATTTTTAATCATCATTCATCATCATATAAATATACATAAATAAAGAAAATACAATATTTCATAATCAAAATAACAAGAGGATAGGAAGAACAATCTCTATACCACCATTAGTGATGAAAAGATGAGGTTTTTGATGAACAAGACTTGGTTTTGGGTAACCAATCTTATGAGATATCAACACCACTTCTAGGGTCACCAAGTATTTGTAGATTCCTCAAAAAATCAGCCCTTGTTCTTCATGAAAACTCCTTGAGAAATCAGCCCCAAAGTCCCTTGAAAACTCCTTTTTACATGTTAAGATCACCTCCAATCTTCAAGGCTTCAAAGGAGTATCATCATGTGTATGAATAACACATGATCTTATGGATAAAATAGATCAAATAAGGGTTGTTGTTGGTGATTTTGGGACGAATTTGAGAGAGAGAGGAGAGTAGTTTGCATGAAAAATGGAGTGAATGGTAAAGGGTTAGTGGTTTTACTTGTTTTGGTGGGTGAAGTAGCTTAAGTGTGAAGCTATGCTTACAAGTGTAAGCTTATTAAGTGTAAAGATGTCACATCTTTGATGTGGTGTCTTCCTTGGCTGCCCCTTAAGTTAGTGGGGTGGGATAAACTTGTTTTGTCCCATCCCGCTAATTTACGGGTATTCCTCGATTCTAGTTTCCTCGATTTGCGTGCCCTCGGGTCGTTTTACAAAAAACGTTTTTATAAATTATGAATCAACGGAACAAAACGAATCTAATAAAAATTGTCTCATCAAAAACGGAGTTCGAAAACGTAAATACGTAATCCTAAGGTTTCCGGTTTAATCGTAAAGGACGTTAAATTAAAATTGTAAGTCCTAATCTCTTCTCGTAAATTTGTGAGTTTATGAACCAACACAAATTTAAATCTCAAAATAATATTCACGGATAAATTTATTTTTCTGAAATGCCGGACTGTCACCAAAACGGTGTATGCAAATGTAAGCACGTAACGAAGAATCCTCCGGTTTAGACGTAGTCGATGCTACTTCAAGACGTAAATCCAATTTACTTCCCAAAAATAAGTGAGTTCATAATGTAACATTAAAATAATGTTTTCAAATAAATTGAGAATAAAATATCAACCATAAATTGACGGATTGTCACAGCATTTACCCCTAAATAGGATCTTTGTCCTGAAAGATCATCTTACTACTTGCTTCTTATAGAGTTAAAGCCATGTGGGTATTTCCTTCACATTCGGTCTTTTCTCACAAGTGCAATTCATTACAATACGCGAGTTTTATCAACATAACTACGGGAATAAGATCAGGCTTAATGTTGACTTACTTTCTCTATCCATGATGTTCACGGGTTTTTGATGAATGCAACTTTTCGCCGATCTAAACTTTACTAAGAAACAATCAGATTTTCACTTGATAGATATTTTATCAAGTTCGATTTACGAAACATAATTCACGCAGTTCTTGAAGTCCTAGGGTAGATCCAGCTTATATGCCTTTCAAACCAACTTTAACATCATCTCAATGGTCCCATACAACGGGGACTTATATCCCATGATCTTTCAGATCATTAATTCATTTTTCCAAGGTTAAAATTTTTGGCATAACTTCGCTACCCATCTGACACTTCAAGATCTACATTTCATATTCACATAACCTCCTGCCCACTACCGGCAGTCAATAATCAAATCCTAATTTCAACAATCATTTCAGGTCTCGCGGGTCGAGTATTTTGTAAGGCTAGGTTCGCCTTCATAGGAAACCTTAAACCTAAAAGACATGTCCAACTCACAGTGGGTGTATGTCGGGTGTCTTCATCTCAACTCTTGCTTACAGATGCTCTAAGATTTTAGATCCTAACAAGATTCGATCTCGATCCTAATACGATAATTATCAATGATAATATCTCCAAAGGAAAACGATTATACGGTTTATTACTAAAGGTCATTCATTCAAACATAAAACAGCACTTATATTACTTTGTATCGTTACTTTACCTCATCCCTTCGATTGGGGTGGTACATAGTACTCTCATCAAGGTTCGTTCTCAATGATTTCTGAGCAAATCTCTAGAAATTCGATGCGAAGCGAGGATCTTGATAAAGATGTTCGATACAAGCACACTATGTTTACATAACTCTTTTGCATTTATCATTAACGGGAATGATATTAGCAGATTTGGTCAGTCTGTCGACGATGACCCAAATCGAATCAAATTCAGATGATGACCTTTGCAATAGCTAGACTTTTACTTATGTATGAGGCGATGTCTGCCTTCATAATTGCCATCAGTACAACTTCTTCAGACAAAGATACTTTTAGTCATAAATGACATAAATAGAATACTTATACTTACAAATTCCAACATAACTATATCTCACAATCCTCCATATTTAGACAATCACAAGTGGCCTTTTAAAACATTTAACGTTATCGGCTTCTCAATTCTAATGGTTCACTGATTGTAGTGTTTTCTACTCTTTAGGAAAAGAGCGTAAATAGCGGTAAGTATTAACGAGTGATTTAGGAAAACCACAAGTAATGACCCCTGATCACTTAAAAAAGAGAAAAAGTTCGTTTCCCAAGGAGGTATATGTGTGTGATTCAACTTGTATTTATTTGAGATTAATATAGAGAAGAATGGGGATGAGAAGATGAAAGACGGTTACGTTAAAATTACACTACGACGTAAAAGACGTAAACGTAAAGTCGTGAAAAACTACCCAAATTAAAAATTTTTATACTAAGACTAAAAACAAAATCAATAAAAGATTAAAAAGAAGTCTAAAATAATATAAATAAAGATAAAAATCCAACAAAGATATTTTAAAACCTTTTATTAATTAAATATTTAATTTTAAATGCTAATTAAAGCCCTAAAATTAAATATAACTAATTCAAATGTCTAAAATATGATTTTATTGAATAATTACTTAACTTATATTATTAGAAGACTAAAAAGTAATTTTCTAAAAATTAAAAGCTATTAAGACTATTTTTAAAACTCTAAAAATGATTAAAAATGATTAAAAACTAATTAAACTTAAAATAATTATAAAAATAAATCTAAAAGCTATAAAATTATTCTAAAAATGGGAAAAGTCTTAATTAATGCTAAAGAACTTAAGAAAAATGAAAAAGAAATAAAAATAAAATTTTGATTTTTTAATAATAAAATAATATTAAAAATAATCCTAAAAATAAAAAGTTCTCAAATAAATTCTAAAAAATTTCTAAAATCTTAAAATATTCTAACTAAGAGAAAAACACAAATTAAAGTTCCTAAACCCTTTTTAATAATTTTATAAAAATGTTTAAAGTTTATAAAAAACCTTAAAATAATATAAAATTAAAAATTAAAGTTTATAAAACCAAAACTAGATGTAAACCTCAAAATATTATTTTAAAAACTAAAAACTATTTTTCCTAAAAATTAAAAATCTTTTTTCTATTTTTTAATGATTTAATAAAAAACGTATAATAAATAAATTCTAGAAAATAATCTAATAAAGGGAAAAATATAAAACTAAGCCAGAAAAATCTAAAAACCTAATACTATTCTAGGAAAAATAAGAAAAAGCCAATAAGTTAAACCAATAAGCTCAAATTAGCTTATTTGGTCACGGCTTATATTAGAAAATGCAAATTGAAAACAGGTTAAATGAATAACCTTTGCAACCTTGGTCAGTAAAAGACCCAAGGGCGCAACGGTTAAGGATGATGTGTGTGAGTGTGGTGATGCGGGTTCGAGGCTTAGCAACCCCTTTTTGCACGTTTGTTTTTTTTATATTTTTTTTTTATCTTTTTCAAATCAAAACTGACACTTAATAAGCTATAAACTCAAATCCAATTTCACTTTTTACACAAGATTAAACAAAATGAAGATCAAATGTGGCCAGTGTGGGTTGTTTTGCTGATGAACAAGTGCACTTGTACACTTGCACTTTTTGAGCCAAGAGGGGCTTGGCAAATGCTTGTTTGATGGATATATTGGACAATGGGGGCACCCTTGTGCTCATAGAAGCACAAGGAGTCAGTACAAGCAAGGATTAAGCACCTAGCACTCACTAATCACAAATCAATAGCACACAAAAGCACCTTAAGTTGCTGTGATAAAAATACAAGTCTGGTGGGCTTAATGAGCTTTTACTAGCAACCCAATGACTTCTAGAAGCTCAAATTCAGCATACACAATCACCAATTGATACTCAATCAATCTCAACTCATAGAACACCCTATTACTTCACAGAATTAAAAGATCATGCATACAATTTCATAAAACTCAAGCAAAAAGTGGATATGCAGATTTATGCTATGTGTTTCACTTTTTAACTCTACAAACTAACTCAAAACTTGATCCAAATTAACTTACCACTAACTAACAACCTATCTCAATCTATTCCAAACCTTCTAACACCTTTTTAAATCACAATCAATGATTTTACCCTGCTAAAACCTGTTTCCAAACACCCTTTTAAAAACTAGATTTCAACTTTTCTCAAACAAAAACCTTACAAACTTACTCAAACTTGATCCAACTAGCATCAATCATGCATAAAAACTCAAATGAACACAGATCAATCACCTTAAACACACAAAATTACCAAATCAAACAAAATCAAATAAAGCTACACTTTCTGAGATTTTTCAAAAGGAAAAGGAAATTACCTAAGGTCCTTACATCCAAGGACCTAGTGGATGAATATCCACCTCCTTATGCACCCGGGTGCATGCAGATCAATAATCAACCACCTTTCAACCTGTTTAAAACAAATCAAAAGAAAAAGAAAAATACAAGCTAATATGTATAATCTGTTTACTTTTTTTTTTTCTTTCTTCTTAAAATCTTTCCAAAAACTCTTAAACTCTCTTAAAACGTATTGATATCACTTAATCCAACACAATGAACCTCTAAATTTCCAAACTTGAAACAGATTTCTTACAAAAATCTTCAAATTCAGAAACCTTTAACTAAATTTTGAAAAACAAAATCAGTTAACCATATGACAAATTGGAACTCAGAATCAAGCTTCACACTACACACAACTTTTAAAAACAATAAAAAGGGATTACACTTGATTAAATCAAAAACCAAACTTTTATTTTTTTAAAAAGGAATTACAAGGAAAAGCTTGAAACTGGAACAAGGGACATCCACAGGTTGGAGTCTCCTTTTATACTAGTCTAATGAACAATCTAGAATGCTAAAAACGAAACCCTAATCACTAGAAAATCTCCAAAATGCCCTTGACGGTTTTGAGTGATGAGTTGTCACATTTTGATCCTGGACGTTTGTTTTTGCGTTGTGATGAAGCAATGCATCTCCACTGTTGATTTGGGACACGTCATAGTACTTGGGGATCAAGGTGTAAGCTGATTGGTGGAATGGGGAATTGGGGGTAGGGTCCACAGTGGTGGGATTGGGGTTTTGAGGTGTGGGATGGGTTTGTGTGTGTGGGAATTAAGCGTGTGCAAGTTTAATTGGAATTTACCCAAGTATTAAGTTGGGTAAATACTGGAGGTGAAAAAGATGCACAGTAAAACCTTTGATCCGATTTTGGGGGAAACACAAGTGTTAGGCGCGTTTTCTGTTTGAATGTTTCAAAGTTAACACATTTGGTCCTTAACCTTCCTTTCTTTTGTCTTTTCTCTTTTAAAACCTATCAGCGCCCCATTAAGCTTATATCAACTTCCATCATTTGGCAATTTTGGCACCAAACTTTTAAAAAGGGTTTTCAAGGGTTCATTTTGCCATTTTTGAGTATTGCAAGGGCTGATTTTGAACATTGTTGATCTTCCAAGGTCTTCTTTGTATCTTTAACTTCATGAGGGACCATAATTGACAAATTTGATTTGTTGAGGGACCAATCTTGTCATTTCTTCAAAGTTGAAGGACCTTTTTGCAATTTTGACAAACTTAAGGGACCAAACTTGTAATTATTAATATACAAGGGTTTTAAGTGTCATTTCTTCATTCTTTGGAGAATCAATCTTGCTTGTCTTCAAGTCTTCAAGGGTATTTGTTGAAAATTCCATGATTAGGGCCCGGTTCATTGTACGGCTTCGTTTCTCGTGTTCGTTTTTCCTTGTATTTTGTGATCTTTTGTCTTTTTCACGATATCCATACCTAAAATACACAAGTAAACAAACACAAGCATATATATGGTATTTTATGACATTTTTATGCATTTAAAGCCCGAAAAGAACGATGAGATCATGTATAAATGCCATCTCATCACTCCCCCATACTAAGCCATTGCCGTGCCCTCACGCAATGCTAGAATAAAGTATCTAAGAATCACCAAAGTTCAATTTTATTAACCTTTATTGAAGAGTAAAAGACTTGCAACATGTATGATTTTCATCACCAAAAGGTGACTTTTAGGGTCAAAGAATAGAAACAAGTTAATGTCCCTTAGAGTAAACTTCGTCATCCTTGATTGTCATACATTCCATGCTAAGTGCAAAAACAAGATCATTGTTGGTACAAGTCACAATGCTAACACTACTCATACGTCCAAATTGTGTAATACTTTTTCTCCCCGCAATCCTAGTTATTATAAAAGGAAATGGGTTACTAGCATTTTTATCTATTTGTCATGGATCACAAGTGATACATATTGACTTATTTGAGTAGTTATTAGTCCGAAAGCAAAGTAGCACGATTTGATCAATAGTTAGCCGAAGGACAAAATCTTTTAAAACGGCTTCTCGTGTATCTCCTTAAGTTCATATCTTGGCATAACTCGTTTCACGATTTGAGACCTTTCTCGGACCGATATTTGGCATGTACTTCATACTTCACATCTTGGGAAGACGTTCTTGAAATTATGGTCTTCTCTTCATATTTTGGAATTTCTTCACTTGACGTTTTTGAGAGGTTCTTCATATAGGACCACGACTTCATCATTTTTCTTCAATCTTTACTTTGGATTTTGATATACAACGATCCGCCTCCTTTTCGGACTTGGATATATTTATCCTCATACCTTGTTAGGGTCTTTTTGGATAGACTTTCTCCATTCTTTAGGGGAGTAATTGCTTCTCGTCGTGTGTCTCGATCCTTCATATTGATTTTGGAATAATGATACTTCACATCATCTTTGGATCTTTAGCAAAAATAGAGTTCCTCATGCCTTGTTAGGGCCTTTTTGGATGATCGCCAATCTTCGCGTCCCGCTTCAATAAGTTATGCCTTGGCTATGAACTCTATTCAACCCCGAGCAACTTTTAAACGATCTTGCGCTAGAGGCTAAGTAACTTTTCAAATCGTACGACCTTACTTATTGCAATTATGATTTATTCCTAATGCATTGATCTTATGGGAAGAAAAAGCCACAATTAAAAACATATGAGTTTTTGAAAGAACATTTTCATGTTCTACGTTTAGCATGATCACTTGTCTAACTCTATCATTTCTCGTTCTTCACTATATAAAGACCTCTAATTAAAGAGACTCGTGAATACTTAGCCATGCAAGTCAAAATTAAGCCAAATTTGGATTAGCTTTCATTAAGACTATATCAAATCAAAGTTTTGGGTTTTCAAGCCACCTATAGGATCTTGCACTTTCTTGGACTTTTTTAAGTTTAGAGAATGCATTTTATAGTTCCCTTGATAAGTGACTTTCTAGAATCAATTATAGGAACTTGCGAAAAGTTCTTGTTCTTAACCCGAATGAATTAAGACTTTCGCGTTTTAAAGCTCCCTATATAAAAGTCTAGCAAAACTTGAATTGAGCGGGTTAAGGAATGTAAATGGCTCCAAATGCCCATCAAGTCAAAAATTAACTCTTATTCTACCCATCGGAAAATATACATTCGTGTCTTAAAAACACTTACGAAAACTAAGAAAAATTTTAAAATTTGGCCATTTTTAGCCTTATTAGGAAAACAAAACATTGAAAGTTGGAACACGTGAGGGCGTAGCAAAGCAAGTACCTATTCACCCCCCCATACTAAAAGTAAACATTGTCCTCAATGTTTCGAGTCTAAAGGTGGAGCACCCCCATACTAGAGACGAAGAGTCGAATGCTTAGGATCTAGCATGGAAAGGGTGATCAACAATACATCTAAAGCCGTTTATTAATTATGCTAAAAGATAATTGTTAGAACAATAAAGGATATGTCATGGATTCGTGAAAAACTTCTTCAAACGAACAATGGAGGCTCACGTAAACGAACACGAGAGTCTTCAATCGTAGATGATGATGATGATCTAGATAACACAATCACAAACAACCACGAGACAACGAGTTGGAAGGGTACAAGTCCCCTTATTAGTGAATATAAAAGATAAGCATGGGATTTCCCCCACGAGGCACCTCGTTTTTGATTACCGAGTCATGAGCTCGACTCGATCCCCTCAAAATGTGAACATTTAGGGAAATCATGGTGTGGTCAATTTTTGATGGGGCTTACATGATAAACAAGGCCCAAAAAGCAACCGGTATAAAGGACTAAGTCCTTAAATGATGCAAAATACCGGGGTCGAAGATGGCGTTCTCGTTTCCTTTGGAAAAACAAATCAACACCACTCCAACATGTGCCATAAACTCAAAGAGTTTGAAGAAAATAGATGAGAAGTAGAAGGGTGAGACAATTGGTAAGACAAACGTTTGAGCTACTCGAGGTAGACTCGCACCAAACAAATAGAAAGATTTTCCATTTATTGCATCGGTGGAAGACCGAGATTTCCCTTTACATGAAATTCCGGGATCGAATATCTCGTCCTCGGTGGACAAGGATGAGGGAACATAAGGGGCTTCCCCCATACTAGAACCACACAAAACATCGTCAAAAGGAGTAGACGAGTTTGTAGCACTCAAAACACGTGGTGATGACGGAGTTAGATTTGTAGAAAAATCAATTAAATCACATTTAAGATCATTTCCTTTTTTATCTCTTAAACTCTCCTTATGAAAACCCTTTTTAATTATGTCGAAAATATTCGGTGTTTCTAAGACGATGTTAGTTACACTAAAAATTCTCACATTTTGAAACCGTTTTGGTTTTGGTGGTGGTAAGTTCTCAAAACGTTTATCGACGAAGAAAACCTCCCCATCGGGGCCAACATATTCATCATCCGAAAGATCTTCCGTAGAAACCGGCAACTTATCAACACTTTTCAAGAATGAATGTTCGAGATGAGGCGAAGGATTTTTCGATTCAAGTATTGATGGTTTCTTCTTTGTAGGCTTAGCACTCATAACCTCCACCGGCGGAGGAAATGGTAAATTGTTTTTGGCGACATTCCCTAAAACTCTTGGTGAAAATTCTTTGCAAATGACATTGGTCGAGTCACCATGGTTTAAAGTTTCAATAGAATAGACATGAGAAAGATTGGAGTTTTGCGTTGCATTGATGACAAGTTCTTCTTCATTGAAACGAAGGGTGATTTTTCGAGCATGAACATCGATAAGTGCTCGTGATGTATCCAAAAATGAACGACCCAAAATGAGAGGAACTTTTCGATCGATAGGAATGTCTACAACGATAAAGTCAACGGGATAGTAAAACTTTCCGACTTTAACGAAAACGTCCTCGGCTACTCCACATGCCATGATCGTAGAATGATCGGCCATCTCGATGGACATGTTCGAAGGAGTAAGAGCCGGAAGCGAAAGCGATTTGAAGATCTCAAGAGGCATTAAATTAATACTAGCGCCAAGATCGGCCAAGGCGTAGCATTCCTCCATATCTTGAATAGCACACGGAATCAAAAATTTACCGGGATCACCGACTTTTTGTGGTATGCGGCTTAGAAAAACCGATGAACAACTAGACGATTGTTGTAACTTTTCTTTGTTGTTTAGCATACTTTTGAAGTTTGTGGCGAATCGAGGCATCATGATTAAAGCATCGGCAAAACTTATGTTAAAATGCAAATCACGAAACATTTTCATAAATAGCTCAAATTGATAATTGTTCCGTTCTTGTGCTTTCTCTTTGTTTCGTCTCGAAGGGTAGGGTAAAGGTGGTGTGGGTTGGTCATTAGGCAACGGCCTTGGAAACTCGGGTTCCACAATTGGTATTGGTTCAACCGTAGGTGTGGTTTGAGCGGTACTTCGTGGGATTGTAATGTGCTCCTTTTCGACCATCACCTCGGGTTCTTTCTCGATTTCCTTCTCCTTAGAAGTACTTGGACGAGAGATTGGTTCCTTGAAAGTTTTACCACTTCGTGTAGCAACAACCTTCAATTCTCCCCTCGGGTTGTTAATGGTATCACTAGGAAGACCACCCGAAGAAGAGGGTTTACACATGATTGCTTCAAACATTTTAGCCATACGGTCCTCAAATTTTGATTGCCTAGCATCCGCTTTCAATAACTCTTGCTTAATCTCATGTTGTCCTAATTCCATCTTTTGTTGGTTTTGTTGAAGACGTTGGACATTTCCTTCCATTTTGTTTGCATGAGTTTTAAGTTCATTAGCAAGTTCATTTTTAAGCTCGTTTTTCAACTCGGATCTTAAGCTAATCATCTCACGTTGCATATTATCAAATTTAGCATCGTTTGCTTTTGCATAATCCAAAAATTCTCCTTGCAAATTTTTCGTGTGAGCATTTTGAAAACCTTGTGTAGTGTTTTGAAAATCACGGTTTTGGTTTTGATTAGAGATTTGTCCATTCCCACTTTGATAATTCCCTTTGTTGTAATTGCGTGTGTTGCCTTGGTAATTACCTTGGTTGTTGTTTCGATAATTGTTAACATTTTGGTTTGGTGGAGCTTGATTTGGACGAGAACCTTGGCCGTTTTGGTTGTAAGTTCCCGTTGCTACATAAGCACTCGAAGTGTTACCATCCGCGGTAATGCACTCGGAAAGATCATGAGCTCCCCCACAAGATAAACAACTCTTAGCAACCGCTTTAACCGAAGCGGAATTGGAAGCTTCTTGAGCCTTCCAATGGGACATTAGATTAGCAAATCTATCAAAAAACCGATTTTCCTCATTAGCTTCATCATGTAAGGCGTTAATGCTACGAGACGATTGTGACGACGATGACGAACCCATATTGGCAACACTCGGTGTGTTACGAGGGCTATAAACCTTAGATCGATTTTCAATGATTTGTAAAGCCTCATTTGTCGTCTTGCACAAAAAATTACCACCCGCGGCGGCATTCAAATAATTTCGTTCATGATCATTAAGCCCATTATAAAAAGTATCCACTTGATGCAATTCCGAAAAGTCATGGTGAGGACATTCATGTAACATCTCTTTAAATCGTTCCCATGCCATTGAAAAACTTTCATTGTTACGTTGCACAAATCGTGAAATCTCATTTTTTAAGTGTGTTGTTTTAGATGGTGGAAAAAACTTGTTCACAAACTTAGAAACGAGATCGGCCCATGTCAAAATCGAATTTGGCGGTTCTTTCTCGAGCCAAATTTTTGCGGGTCCATCCAACGAATATGGAAACAACATCATCTTAATGGCGTCATGTGGAACATCCTTAAATTTGCTAGTGGCGGTGAGACGGTTAAAATTCCTAATGTGGTAATGCGGGTTGTCTTTTTCGTGACCTCTAAACTTATTTGCTTGCAACATCGACATTAAACCCGTCTTAATCTCGAAATTCTCCGCAAGGATGGCGGGAATCACAATAGCCTCTCCAAAACCCTCGGTGGGTGCTTGTAGCAACTCCATCATAGTACGATTAGCCATGACGACTTCTTGTTCTACAATAGGTTCAACAATTGGAGGTTCTTCAACAATCAACGATTCTTGATTTGCTTGCTTTTGAAGACGTTTACGAGCTCGTTTTGCTTGATTACGAGTGATCATAAACTATACGAAGAATGGGAGGTGAGCAAAGAAGATTCTTTTTGGTTGTTTTGTGAATTTTCAATTTTTTTTTTGTGTTTTTGATGATATTTAATTTTTTGGATTTTGGTGTATCTTCGTAGACAACAATCTACAAAATCTCTCCTCGAATCAAACTCTTGATTAAAGAAGCCTCAAAGGAATGAAAACGATCATGTGGAGTGAACGCCTTCAAATGACTTTAGAACTTTGGTGAAAACCAAATTGTTCACGAGGGTTTAATCACAAAGAAAACCAAGCAAATATAGTATACGTAATAATACTTTGGGCGGCAAAACCCTCGATTAGCCTTCAATGTCAAAATACTCACAAGCAAGCGGGGAAACGAGGCGGCGCGAAGCACTTAAGAGCCTTTTTCCTTAGGGTATATTTTATAATACCCGCCTTATACCCACCTTATAGTTTGTATTTTTCAAAATCGAGCTTCACGAAAGTATTTATCTATTTTTGCCTTTTCTTTTTGTTTGAGATTCGAATACAATAATTAGGAGATCAAATCCCAATTAAGGTTGTGTTTTCACACTTTTGGAGATATTGTATTTTGATTGTGATACTTAATACAATATAGTAATAATATTTGTACAAGAAAACCGATAATACGTGTTAAGGGAGTTCCACTTAACACAAATACTTATTATGGATAATATCAAAAACAAAAGTTTCCAATTTAAAGCACAACACACCTCCCCGGCAGCGGCGCCAAAATTGATTGTAGTGTTTTACTACTCTTTAGGAAAAGAGCGTAAATAGCGGTAAGTATTAACGAGTGATTTAGGAAAACCACAAGTAATGACCCCTGATCACTTAAAAAAGAGAAAAAGTTCATTTCCCAAGGAGGTATATGTGTGTGATTCAACTTGTATTTATTTGAGATTAATATAGAGAAGAATGGGGATGAGAAGATGAAAGACGGTTACGTTAAAATTACACTACGACGTAAAAGACGTAAACGTAAAGTCGTGAAAAACTACCCAAATCAAAAAATTTTATACTAAGACTAAAAACAAAATCAATAAAAGATTAAAAAGAAGTCTAAAATAATATAAATAAAGATAAAAATCCAACAAAGATATTTTAAAACCTTTTATTAATTAAATATTTAATTTTAAATGCTAATTAAAGCCCTAAAATTAAATATAACTAATTCAAATGTCTAAAATATGATTTTATTGAATAATTACTTAACTTATATTATTAGAAGACTAAAAAGTAATTTTCTAAAAATTAAAAGCTATTAAGACTATTTTTAAAACTCTAAAAATGATTAAAAATGATTAAAAACTAATTAAACTTAAAATAATTATAAAAATAAATCTAAAAGCTATAAAATTATTCTAAAAATGGGAAAAGTCTTAATTAATGCTAAAGAACTTAAGAAAAATGAAAAAGAAATAAAAATAAAATTTTGATTTTTTAATAATAAAATAATATTAAAAATAATCCTAAAAATAAAAAGTTCTCAAATAAATTCTAAAAATTTTCTAAAATCTTAAAATATTCTAACTAAGAGAAAAACACAAATTAAAGTTCCTAAACCCTTTTTAATAATTTTATAAAAATGTTTAAAGTTTATAAAAAACCTTAAAATAATATAAAATTAAAAATTAAAGTTTATAAAACCAAAACTAGATGTAAACCTCAAAATATTATTTTAAAAACTAAAAACTATTTTTCCTAAAAATTAAAAATCTTTTTTCTATTTTTTAATGATTTAATAAAAAACGTATAATAAATAAATTCTAGAAAATAATCTAATAAAGGGAAAAATATAAAACTAAGCCAGAAAAATCTAAAAACCTAATACTATTCTAGGAAAAATAAGAAAAAGCCAATAAGTTAAACCAATAAGCTCAAATTAGCTTATTTGGTCACGGCTTATATTAGAAAATGCAAATTGAAAACAGGTTAAATGAATAACCTTTGCAACCTTGGTCAGTAAAAGACCCAAGGGCGCAACGGTTAAGGATGATGTGTGTGAGTGTGGTGATGCGGGTTCGAGGCTTAGCAACCCCTTTTTGCACGTTTGTTTTTTTATATTTTTTTTTTATCTTTTTCAAATCAAAACTGACACTTAATAAGCTATAAACTCAAATCCAATTTCACTTTTTACACAAGATTAAACAAAATGAAGATCAAATGTGGCCAGTGTGGGTTGTTTTGCTGATGAACAAGTGCACTTGTACACTTGCACTTTTTGAGCCAAGAGGGGCTTGGCAAATGCTTGTTTGATGGATATATTGGACAATGGGGGCACCCTTGTGCTCATAGAAGCACAAGGAGTCAGTACAAGCAAGGATTAAGCACCTAGCACTCACTAATCACAAATCAATAGCACACAAAAGCACCTTAAGTTGCTGTGATAAAAATACAAGTCTGGTGGGCTTAATGAGCTTTTACTAGCAACCCAATGACTTCTAGAAGCTCAAATTCAGCATACACAATCACCAATTGATACTCAATCAATCTCAACTCATAGAACACCCTATTACTTCACAGAATTAAAAGATCATGCATACAATTTCATAAAACTCAAGCAAAAAGTGGATATGCAGATTTATGCTATGTGTTTCACTTTTTAACTCTACAAACTAACTCAAAACTTGATCCAAATTAACTTACCACTAACTAACAACCTATCTCAATCTATTCCAAACCTTCTAACACCTTTTTAAATCACAATCAATGATTTTACCCTGCTAAAACCTGTTTCCAAACACCCTTTTAAAAACTAGATTTCAACTTTTCTCAAACAAAAACCTTACAAACTTACTCAAACTTGATCCAACTAGCATCAATCATGCATAAAAACTCAAATGAACACAGATCAATCACCTTAAACACACAAAAATACCAAATCAAACAAAATCAAATAAAGCTACACTTTCTGAGATTTTTCAAAAGGAAAAGGAAATTACCTAAGGTCCTTACATCCAAGGACCTAGTGGATGAATATCCACCTCCTTATGCACCCGATGCAGATCAATAATCAACCACCTTTCAACCTGTTTAAAACAAATCAAAAGAAAAAGAAAAATACAAGCTAATATGTATAATCTGTTTACTTTTTTTTTTCTTTCTTCTTAAAATCTTTCCAAAAACTCTTAAACTCTCTTAAAACGTATTGATATCACTTAATCCAACACAATGAACCTCTAAATTTCCAAACTTGAAACAGATTTCTTACAAAAATCTTCAAATTCAGAAACCTTTAACTAAATTTTGAAAAACAAAATCAGTTAACCATATGACAAATTGGAACTCAGAATCAAGCTTCACACTACACACAACTTTTAAAAACAATAAAAAGGGATTACACTTGATTAAATCAAAAACCAAACTTTTATTTTTTTAAAAAGGAATTACAAGGAAAAGCTTGAAACTGGAACAAGGGACATCCACAGGTTGGAGTCTCCTTTTATACTAGTCTAATGAACAATCTAGAATGCTAAAAACGAAACCCTAATCACTAGAAAATCTCCAAAATGCCCTTGACGGTTTTGAGTGATGAGTTGTCACATTTTGATCCTGGACGTTTGTTTTTGCGTTGTGATGAAGCAATGCATCTCCACTGTTGATTTGGGACACGTCATAGTACTTGGGGATCAAGGTGTAAGCTGATTGGTGGAATGGGGAATTGGGGGTAGGGTCCACAGTGGTGGGATTGGGGTTTTGAGGTGTGGGATGGGTTTGTGTGTGTGGGAATTAAGCGTGTGCAAGTTTAATTGGAATTTACCCAAGTATTAAGTTGGGTAAATACTGGAGGTGAAAAAGATGCACAGTAAAACCTTTGATCCGATTTTGGGGGAAACACAAGTGTTAGGCGCGTTTTCTGTTTGAATGTTTCAAAGTTAACACATTTGGTCCTTAACCTTCCTTTCTTTTGTCTTTTCTCTTTTAAAACCTATCAGCGCCCCATTAAGCTTATATCAACTTCCATCATTTGGCAATTTTGGCACCAAACTTTTAAAAAGGGTTTTCAAGGGTTCATTTTGCCATTTTTGAGTATTGCAAGGGCTGATTTTGAACATTGTTGATCTTCCAAGGTCTTCTTTGTATCTTTAACTTCATGAGGGACCATAATTGACAAATTTGATTTGTTGAGGGACCAATCTTGTCATTTCTTCAAAGTTGAAGGACCTTTTTGCAATTTTGACAAACTTAAGGGACCAAACTTGTAATTATTAATATACAAGGGTTTTAAGTGTCATTTCTTCATTCTTTGGAGAATCAAACTTGCTTGTCTTCAAGTCTTCAAGGGTATTTGTTGAAAATTCCATGATTAGGGCCCGGTTCATTGTACGGCTTCGTTTCTCGTGTTCGTTTTTCCTTGTATTTTGTGATCTTTTGTCTTTTTCACGATATCCATACCTAAAATACACAAGTAAACAAACACAAGCATATATATGGTATTTTATGACATTTTTATGCATTTAAAGCCCGAAAAGAACGATGAGATCATGTATAAATGCCATCTCATCACTCCCCCATACTAAGCCATTGCCGTGCCCTCACGCAATGCTAGAATAAAGTATCTAAGCATCACCAAAGTTCAATTTTATTAACCTTTATTGAAGAGTAAAAGACTTGCAACATGTATGATTTTCATCACCAAAAGGTGACTTTTAGGGTCAAAGAATAGAAACAAGTTAATGTCCCTTAGAGTAAACTTCGTCATCCTTGATTGTCATACATTCCATGCTAAGTGCAAAAACAAGATCATTGTTGGTACAAGTCACAATGCTAACACTACTCATACGTCCAAATTGTGTAATACTTTTTCTCCCCGCAATCCTAGTTATTATAAAAGGAAATGGGTTACTAGCATTTTTATCTATTTGTCATGGATCACAAGTGATACATATTGACTTATTTGAGTAGTTATTAGTCCGAAAGCAAAGTAGCACGATTTGATCAATAGTTAGCCGAAGGACAAAATCTTTTAAAACGGCTTCTCGTGTATCTCCTTAAGTTCATATCTTGGCATAACTCGTTTCACGATTTGAGACCTTTCTCGGACCGATATTTGGCATGTACTTCATACTTCACATCTTGGGAAGACGTTCTTGAAATTATGGTCTTCTCTTCATATTTTGGAATTTCTTCACTTGACGTTTTTGAGAGATTCTTCATATAGGACCACGACTTCATCATTTTTCTTCAATCTTTACTTTGGATTTTGATATACAACGATCCGCCTCCTTTTCGGACTTGGATATATTTATCCTCATACCTTGTTAGGGTCTTTTTGGATAGACTTTCTCCATTCTTTAGGGGAGTAATTGCTTCTCGTCGTGTGTCTCGATCCTTCATATTGATTTTGGAATAATGATACTTCACATCATCTTTGGATCTTTAGCAAAAATAGAGTTCCTCATGCCTTGTTAGGGCCTTTTTGGATGATCGCCAATCTTCGCGTCCCGCTTCAATAAGTTATGCCTTGGCTATGAACTCTATTCAACCCCGAGCAACTTTTAAACGATCTTGCGCTAGAGGCTAAGTAACTTTTCAAATCGTACGACCTTACTTATTGCAATTATGATTTATTCCTAATGCATTGATCTTATGGGAAGAAAAAGCCACAATTAAAAACATATGAGTTTTTGAAAGAACATTTTCATGTTCTACGTTTAGCATGATCACTTGTCTAACTCTATCATTTCTCGTTCTTCACTATATAAAGACCTCTAATTAAAGAGACTCGTGAATACTTAGCCATGCAAGTCAAAATTAAGCCAAATTTGGATTAGCTTTCATTAAGACTATATCAAATCAAAGTTTTGGGTTTTCAAGCCACCTATAGGATCTTGCACTTTCTTGGACTTTTTTAAGTTTAGAGAATGCATTTTATAGTTCCCTTGATAAGTGACTTTCTAGAATCAATTATAGGAACTTGCGAAAAGTTCTTGTTCTTAACCCGAATGAATTAAGACTTTCGCGTTTTAAAGCTCCCTATATAAAAGTCTAGCAAAACTTGAATTGAGCGGGTTAAGGAATGTAAATGGCTCCAAATGCCCATCAAGTCAAAAATTAACTCTTATTCTACCCATCGGAAAATATACATTCGTGTCTTAAAAACACTTATGAAAACTAAGAAAAATTTTAAAATTTGGCCATTTTTAGCCTTATTAGCAAAACAAAACATTGAAAGTTGGAACACGTGAGGGCGTAGCAAAGCAAGTACCTATTCACCCCCCCATACTAAAAGTAAACATTGTCCTCAATGTTTCGAGTCTAAAGGTGGAGCACCCCCATACTAGAGACGAAGAGTCGAATGCTTAGGATCTAGCATGGAAAGGGTGATCAACAATACATCTAAAGCCGTTTATTAATTATGCTAAAAGATAATTGTTAGAACAATAAAGGATATGTCATGGATTCGTGAAAAACTTCTTCAAACGAACAATGGAGGCTCACGTAAACGAACACGAGAGTCTTCAATCGTAGATGATGATGATGATCTAGATAACACAATCACAAACAACCACGAGACAACGAGTTGGAAGGGTACAAGTCCCCTTATTAGTGAATATAAAAGATAAGCATGGGATTTCCCCCACGAGGCACCTCGTTTTTGATTACCGAGTCATGAGCTCGACTCGATCCCCTCAAAATGTGAACATTTAGGGAAATCATGGTGTGGTCAATTTTTGATGGGGCTTACATGATAAACAAGGCCCAAAAAGCAACCGGTATAAAGGACTAAGTCCTTAAATGATGCAAAATACCGGGGTCGAAGATGGCGTTCTCGTTTCCTTTGGAAAAACAAATCAACACCACTCCAACATGTGCCATAAACTCAAAGAGTTTGAAGAAAATAGATGAGAAGTAGAAGGGTGAGACAATTGGTAAGACAAACGTTTGAGCTACTCGAGGTAGACTCGCACCAAGCAAATAGAAAGATTTTCCATTTATTGCATCGGTGGAAGACCGAGATTTCCCTTTACATGAAATTCCGGGATCGAATATCTCGTCCTCGGTGGACAAGGATGAGGGAACATAAGGGGCTTCCCCCATACTAGAACCACACAAAACATCGTCAAAAGGAGTAGACGAGTTTGTAGCACTCAAAACACGTGGTGATGACGGAGTTAGATTTGTAGAAAAATCAATTAAATCACATTTAAGATCATTTCCTTTTTTATCTCTTAAACTCTCCTTATGAAAACCCTTTTTAATTATGTCGAAAATATTCGGTGTTTCTAAGACGATGTTAGTTACACTAAAAATTCTCACATTTTGAAACCGTTTTGGTTTTGGTGGTGGTAAGTTCTCAAAACGTTTATCGACGAAGAAAACCTCCCCATCGGGGCCAACATATTCATCATCCGAAAGATCTTCCGTAGAAACCGGCAACTTATCAACACTTTTCAAGAATGAATGTTCGAGATGAGGCGAAGGATTTTTCGATTCAAGTATTGATGGTTTCTTCTTTGTAGGCTTAGCACTCATAACCTCCACCGGCGGAGGAAATGGTAAATTGTTTTTGGCAACATTCCCTAAAACTCTTGGTGAAAATTCTTTGCAAATGACATTGGTCGAGTCACCATGGTTTAAAGTTTCAATAGAATAGACATGAGAAAGATTGGAGTTTTGCGTTGCATTGATGACAAGTTCTTCTTCATTGAAACGAAGGGTGATTTTTCGAGCATGAACATCGATAAGTGCTCGTGATGTATCCAAAAATGAACGACCCAAAATGAGAGGAACTTTTCGATCGATAGGAATGTCTACAACGATAAAGTCAACGGGATAGTAAAACTTTCCGACTTTAACGAAAACGTCCTCGGCTACTCCACATGCCATGATCGTAGAATGATCGGCCATCTCGATGGACATGTTCGAAGGAGTAAGAGCCGGAAGCGAAAGCGATTTGAAGATCTCAAGAGGCATTAAATTAATACTAGCGCCAAGATCGGCCAAGGCGTAGCATTCCTCCATATCTTGAATAGCACACGGAATCAAAAATTTACCGGGATCACCGACTTTTTGTGGTATGCGGCTTAGAAAAACCGATGAACAACTAGACGATTGTTGTAACTTTTCTTTGTTGTTTAGCATACTTTTGAAGTTTGTGGCGAATCGAGGCATCATGATTAAAGCATCGGCAAAACTTATGTTAAAATGCAAATCACGAAACATTTTCATAAATAGCTCAAATTGATAATTGTTCCGTTCTTGTGCTTTCTCTTTGTTTCGTCTCGAAGGGTAGGGTAAAGGTGGTGTGGGTTGGTCATTAGGCAACGGCCTTGGAAACTCGGGTTCCACAATTGGTATTGGTTCAACCGTAGGTGTGGTTTGAGCGGTACTTCGTGGGATTGTAATGTGCTCCTTTTCGACCATCACCTCGGGTTCTTTCTCGATTTCCTTCTCCTTAGAAGTACTTGGACGAGAGATTGGTTCCTTGAAAGTTTTACCACTTCGTGTAGCAACAACCTTCAATTCTCCCCTCGGGTTGTTAATGGTATCACTAGGAAGACCACCCGAAGAAGAGGGTTTACACATGATTGCTTCAAACATTTTAGCCATACGGTCCTCAAATTTTGATTGCCTAGCATCCGCTTTCAATAACTCTTGCTTAATCTCATGTTGTCCTAATTCCATCTTTTGTTGGTTTTGTTGAAGACGTTGGACATTTCCTTCCATTTTGTTTGCATGAGTTTTAAGTTCATTAGCAAGTTCATTTTTAAGCTCGTTTTTCAACTCGGATCTTAAGCTAATCATCTCACGTTGCATATTATCAAATTTAGCATCGTTTGCTTTTGCATAATCCAAAAATTCTCCTTGCAAATTTTTCGTGTGAGCATTTTGAAAACCTTGTGTAGTGTTTTGAAAATCACGGTTTTGGTTTTGATTAGAGATTTGTCCATTCCCACTTTGATAATTCCCTTTGTTGTAATTGCGTGTGTTGCCTTGGTAATTACCTTGGTTGTTGTTTCGATAATTGTTAACATTTTGGTTTGGTGGAGCTTGATTTGGACGAGAACCTTGGCCGTTTTGGTTGTAAGTTCCCGTTGCTACATAAGCACTCGAAGTGTTACCATCCGCGGTAATGCACTCGGAAAGATCATGAGCTCCCCCACAAGATAAACAAATCTTAGCAACCGCTTTAACCGAAGCGGAATTGGAAGCTTCTTGAGCCTTCCAATGGGACATTAGATTAGCAAATCTATCAAAAAACCGATTTTCCTCATTAGCTTCATCATGTAAGGCGTTAATGCTACGAGACGATTGTGACGACGATGACGAACCCATATTGGCAACACTCGGTGTGTTACGAGGGCTATAAACCTTAGATCGATTTTCAATGATTTGTAAAGCCTCATTTGTCGTCTTGCACAAAAAATTACCACCCGCGGCGGCATTCAAATAATCTCGTTCATGATCATTAAGCCCATTATAAAAAGTATCCACTTGATGCAATTCCGAAAAGTCATGGTGAGGACATTCATGTAACATCTCTTTAAATCGTTCCCATGCCATTGAAAAACTTTCATTGTTACGTTGCACAAATCGTGAAATCTCATTTTTTAAGTGTGTTGTTTTAGATGGTGGAAAAAACTTGTTCACAAACTTAGAAACGAGATCGGCCCATGTCAAAATCGAATTTGGCGGTTCTTTCTCGAGCCAAATTTTTGCGGGTCCATCCAACGAATATGGAAACAACATCATCTTAATGGCGTCATGTGGAACATCCTTAAATTTGCTAGTGGCGGTGAGACGGTTAAAATTCCTAATGTGGTAATGCGGGTTGTCTTTTTCGTGACCTCTAAACTTATTTGCTTGCAACATCGACATTAAACCCGTCTTAATCTCGAAATTCTCCGCAAGGATGGCGGGAATCACAATAGCCTCTCCAAAACCCTCGGTGGGTGCTTGTAGCAACTCCATCATAGTACGATTAGCCATGACGACTTCTTGTTCTACAATAGGTTCAACAATTGGAGGTTCTTCAACAATCAACGATTCTTGATTTGCTTGCTTTTGAAGACGTTTACGAGCTCGTTTTGCTTGATTACGAGTGATCATAAACTATACGAAGAATGGGAGGTGAGCAAAGAAGATTCTTTTTGGTTGTTTTGTGAATTTTCAATTTTTTTTTTGTGTTTTTGATGATATTTAATTTTTTGGATTTTGGTGTATCTTCGTAGACAACAATCTACAAAATCTCTCCTCGAATCAAACTCTTGATTAAAGAAGCCTCAAAGGAATGAAAACGATCATGTGGAGTGAACGCCTTCAAATGACTTTAGAACTTTGGTGAAAACCAAATTGTTCACGAGGGTTTAATCACAAAGAAAACCAAGCAAATATAGTATACGTAATAATACTTTGGGCGGCAAAACCCTCGATTAGCCTTCAATGTCAAAATACTCACAAGCAAGCGGGGAAACGAGGCGGCGCGAAGCACTTAAGAGCCTTTTTCCTTAGGGTATATTTTATAATACCCGCCTTATACCCACCTTATAGTTTGTATTTTTCAAAATCGAGCTTCACGAAAGTATTTATCTATTAGAAAATGCAAATTGAAAACAGGTTAAATGAATAACCTTTGCAACCTTGGTCAGTAAAAGACCCAAGGGCGCAACGGTTAAGGATGATGTGTGTGAGTGTGGTGATGCGGGTTCGAGGCTTAGCAACCCCTTTTTGCACGTTTGTTTTTTTTATATTTTTTTTTTTATCTTTTTCAAATCAAAACTGACACTTAATAAGCTATAAACTCAAATCCAATTTCACTTTTTACACAAGATTAAACAAAATGAAGATCAAATGTGGCCAGTGTGGGTTGTTTTGCTGATGAACAAGTGCACTTGTACACTTGCACTTTTTGAGCCAAGAGGGGCTTGGCAAATGCTTGTTTGATGGATATATTGGACAATGGGGGCACCCTTGTGCTCATAGAAGCACAAGGAGTCAGTACAAGCAAGGATTAAGCACCTAGCACTCACTAATCACAAATCAATAGCACACAAAAGCACCTTAAGTTGCTGTGATAAAAATACAAGTCTGGTGGGCTTAATGAGCTTTTACTAGCAACCCAATGACTTCTAGAAGCTCAAATTCAGCATACACAATCACCAATTGATACTCAATCAATCTCAACTCATAGAACACCCTATTACTTCACAGAATTAAAAGATCATGCATACAATTTCATAAAACTCAAGCAAAAAGTGGATATGCAGATTTATGCTATGTGTTTCACTTTTTAACTCTACAAACTAACTCAAAACTTGATCCAAATTAACTTACCACTAACTAACAACCTATCTCAATCTATTCCAAACCTTCTAACACCTTTTTAAATCACAATCAATGATTTTACCCTGCTAAAACCTGTTTCCAAACACCCTTTTAAAAACTAGATTTCAACTTTTCTCAAACAAAAACCTTACAAACTTACTCAAACTTGATCCAACTAGCATCAATCATGCATAAAAACTCAAATGAACACAGATCAATCACCTTAAACTCACAAAAATACCAAATCAAACAAAATCAAATAAAGCTACACTTTCTGAGATTTTTCAAAAGGAAAAGGAAATTACCTAAGGTCCTTACATCCAAGGACCTAGTGGATGAATATCCACCTCCTTATGCACCCGATGCAGATCAATAATCAACCACCTTTCAACCTGTTTAAAACAAATCAAAAGAAAAAGAAAAATACAAGCTAATATGTATAATCTGTTTACTTTTTTTTTTTCTTTCTTCTTAAAATCTTTCCAAAAACTCTTAAACTCTCTTAAAACGTATTGATATCACTTAATCCAACACAATGAACCTCTAAATTTCCAAACTTGAAACAGATTTCTTACAAAAATCTTCAAATTCAGAAACCTTTAACTAAATTTTGAAAAACAAAATCAGTTAACCATATGACAAATTGGAACTCAGAATCAAGCTTCACACTACACACAACTTTTAAAAACAATAAAAAGGGATTACACTTGATTAAATCAAAAACCAAACTTTTATTTTTTTAAAAAGGAATTACAAGGAAAAGCTTGAAACTGGAACAAGGGACATCCACAGGTTGGAGTCTCCTTTTATACTAGTCTAATGAACAATCTAGAATGCTAAAAACGAAACCCTAATCACTAGAAAATCTCCAAAATTCCCTTGACGGTTTTGAGTGATGAGTTGTCACATTTTGATCCTGGATGTTTGTTTTTGCGTTGTGATGAAGCAATGCATCTCCACTGTTGATTTGGGACACGTCATAGTACTTGGGGATCAAGGTGTAAGCTGATTGGTGGAATGGGGAATTGGGGGTAGGGTCCACAGTGGTGGGATTGGGGTTTTGAGGTGTGGGATGGGTTTGTGTGTGTGGGAATTAAGCGTGTGCAAGTTTAATTGGAATTTACCCAAGTATTAAGTTGGGTAAATACTGGAGGTGAAAAAGATGCACAGTAAAACCTTTGATCCGATTTTGGGGGAAACACAAGTGTTAGGCGCGTTTTCTGTTTGAATGTTTCAAAGTTAACACATTTGGTACTTAACCTTCCTTTCTTTTGTCTTTTCTCTTTTAAAACCTATCAGCGCCCCATTAAGCTTATATCAACTTCCATCATTTGGCAATTTTGGCACCAAACTTTTAAAAAGGGTTTTCAAGGGTTCATTTTGCCATTTTTGAGTATTGCAAGGGCTGATTTTGAACATTGTTGATCTTCTAAGGTCTTCTTTGTATCTTTAACTTCATGAGGGACCATAATTGACAAATTTGATTTGTTGAGGGACCAATCTTGTCATTTCTTCAAAGTTGAAGGACCTTTTTGCAATTTTGACAAACTTAAGGGACCAAACTTGTAATTATTAATATACAAGGGTTTTAAGTGTCATTTCTTCATTCTTTGGAGAATCAATCTTGCTTGTCTTCAAGTCTTCAAGGGTATTTCTTGAAAATTCCATGATTAGGGCCCGGTTCATTGTACGGCTTCGTTTCTCGTGTTCGTTTTTCCTTGTATTTTGTGATCTTTTGTCTTTTTCACGATATCCATACCTAAAATACACAAGTAAACAAACACAAGCATATATATGGTATTTTATGACATTTTTATGCATTTAAAGCCCGAAAAGAACGATGAGATCATGTATAAATGCCATCTCATCATTCACATTAGCCGCGAACCACTTTTTATTATCTATATTATCCTTTTTACAAACATTGTTTATTTTTATATCGTTCGGCAATTTATCTTGCACCTTCATTATTAAGGAACATGCTAACTGGTTCTTTATCTTTTCTACATAATGCGTCGGTAATTACGTTCACCTTTCTTCATATTTTCTAAGTTTCAGTTTCGTCTCATCTATCATTTTTATTAGTTTTTCTCAATCTGGCGTTTAAAGCATCGATAACTATTACAATTAATTAAATAATAATTATTAAATTTTTATGAAACGTAAACGTAAAAAAAATTAAATTTCTTAGTTCGACCAATTATATAAAATGTTCAAAATAAATTTGAATTTAATTAACAAGATTTTTGTTGATTTATCGAAAATAATTAAAATAATTAATAAGATCCAAAAATGTTCGAGAAATCTTTGGTTATACTTTGGTCAAAATTTTCTTAGTTGAAAAGCAAAAATTGTCGTTTCAAATTTCAAGTTATGGTTTAAATGGGTTTCCTCAATCTTTCTTAGGTTGTCTTAAGGTATGCAAAAACATTTACCCCTAAACAGAAGTTTAGTTAAATGTTTTGGTTATAAGGGAATAATCCCTCAAAAGTTCTTTGTTAAAACATTTGTCAAAACATATTTGCACTTTCTTTTTAGTAATAATCCAAGGTCTTAAAAGGGCTCTTAATTTTTGAAGAGTCAATATAGATATATATCTTTCCGTCATTAATCAAATGGTCATTTTATGTAGAGGATTTAGTCTTTAATCATATGTTAAATATTCAAGGTACAGATTTTCATTGTTCGGCCAATTTAGGGCAGTCTATAACTAATTATTAACTCATTCTTATTCTTATAAACAAACAGATGGTCCTTAATGATCACGAGCATGAATTTATCAAATTACAGCCTACACATGTGATTCACCAAATTTATGAATGCTACATGTGCATTGGTCAATCCAAACGACATCACGTGAAACTCATAATGTTCATTACAAGTACCGGATGTAGTGATTGGAATAGATAATCCTTTTCGCAGATGCGAGGTTGATGATAACCATGCCATGGATCAAATTGCTAGAACCTTGTAAATGATCGAACAAATCTTCCATTTCGAGTTATGGATATCATTTTCGATTGTCAATTTACTCAGTTCACAGTAATCTTATAAATATAAGGAATAATAACACCATAGCTCTTCATGATGAGCTCGGTAAAATAAAATCTTTCTCCGACAACTCTCTCCGTTGTACGGTAATTCCTTTAATTTAGATGGTGCTGACGTACAGTGCACAAGTCACAGGTGCAGCACCGGAAATATAATCAATACCAATTTCAATCTTGCCTTAATGGCGAAAGTCTAGGTAATTCATCAACAAATACTTCCTAAAGTTTCAGATAACATAAACATCTTTTAATACATTCATATTAGGTTCTTCTAGATTATAATATCTATGACTAATTCATAACCATTCATGGTATAATTTCCAGTCTAAATGCAAGATATGGTCATCCATCAAGAATTATTTAGATCACTTTTGATAATCAACATCTTATCATTTAGGGGAATTCTACTCGAGTTCCCATCATTTAAGACAATGTCGTCATGTCATAATCAATCAATCCATTCTACTGGCACTATTAACTTTCCAGTTTCATTATCGTCGATAAGATGTGATCTTCTCAAAAGACTAATAATAACTCATAATCCTTCACAAGTTCGAGGATATATGGAGACACAACTATCATCTAAAGAGTAAGGTCAACGCATAATCTATGCGAGAGAATTTCAAATCGGATACAGACGAAAATATTTTACGAATATGAATATATCCCATGTTTTCATAATTTGAGTACGCATTCGAAAGCTCATCGGATCGTTACCCAGGTCATTTAAATAAAATCAAATCATAAGAAATGATAAGAATGTCAATACATCCAGTCGGGTATCAACACTCGGTAATCAGATACTTTTCCTAAGAATCTCACTACGGGAGAATTAGACAAGAAAGAATTGTCAATTGTCAAATAAGACAATTTCCACAGATGAGTAAATTCGATTCAGAAGAATAGATGCTATAGGCACATATTTAGTTGTCCCTAACACTATGTCCCTGTTTTTCACTTCTTGCACATCTCATAAAATTTAATCCTTCACAATCTTCAAAGAAAATGTAGTGTTTATTCATTAGTTTTATGGTGAGTACTAATCAGTCTTGCATGGTCTATTCCAAATTGTATGTAGGCGCGCAACTAAATACAATTTCAAGATTAACGATGCAATACTCAGTTCGTCAAAATTTTATCATCATGTTTATAACAAAAACATTTTCATGCTTAATTCTTTAATAAGAATCAAAAATAAATTTACAATGATTTTCTTTGTTATGAAAACAATTAGGTTTTCCAAAGTGTTTTATAAACAACTTCATTTCAATAACAATCACTTATAAATGTCACTATGAATAATCCTTATAGTGATGAAAATTCAATTTTTCTCAAGGCATACTGTTTTATCTTTTAAAAAGAATGAGTGATCTGCAAAAGAGTGATGAAGAGTTGTTCACCAAGAACTAACTACAATATAATAGGAAATGAGCTTAGTCAAATAATCATGAGGTTCATGACCTCGATGGCACTCACGAAGAATGATTCACAACGTAACTCAAATCAAGATGAGTACTTGCTCAATGGTTGCATCACTAATGCGAACATTAGGATATAGCAATAAAAGATAGATAACATCGATACATGTAGGATTTAGCAATCAAAGGTAGTCTTTTTCATTAATCACAAACAAGTCAAAATTGTACCGTAACACATTACGTGTCACTATGTCATACAATTCTCAGAACTCATCCTACCAACTGATGTCTCAGTTAAGTTAGGGATTTTTAAAAGATACCACAATGAATACTAATCTACAAGAGTCATTAGGTGTTCCACCTGTCCCAGAAGATCCATCGGTCTCAACTCAGAAGAATATTTCTTCAATTTATTTCGTGGACACTGGGCATCCTTGTCAATGGACAATGGCCTAGGAACAACCCTTAACACGAATCAACAATCAATTAAAATCTTATAATTCAATCACATGACTTAATAATTTCCTCTTATCAATCTCATATTCCAGACGGGTTAATTTTTTTTTTTCAAGTTTTAACAAATTTTATACTCAATTCGATATCCTACCTTATTCTCCAATACTTTCAACCTTATTCTTATACCTTCAAAGTGCAATAAAAGATCGATAAGAACAACACTTAATTTTCAATCCTATAGCTCTTTCAACAATAGTTATCAAATGAGTCACTAGCATGAGATGACTCACACATTCAATTATACTTCTCGGAAAGGTATTAGTGGCATGAGGCTTTTGGGTAATGGTTCCAATGACAGCCTCAAATGCAACCTTCACCCTTTCAATTTCAATTTAAGAATTGGATGACAACGAATCATATGACATCTTGCTAGGTGGTAATGTTTTGTCAAACTCCACTCTATAAGGAAAGATCGTCATGACATCGATATCAGATTTAATCTCACCAATTCTTTTTAAACATCACAATCAACTAATATCAACATTTCTACGAATATCAACCATTTTGTTGGGATCATAAATAGCCACAACTTGGTTTTAGATCTGGAATAGCTAGAATTTCCTACAGGAATAGCTTCGATTTATTTGCTAGGGGAGTTAGGGTTTCTTGTGACAATCTACGTCGTATAAGTACCTCATATAAATATTTAAATAATCATCAAACAATCATGTAATCAAATTACATCATATATATATAATCCAAGTTATATATATATATATTAAAATAACACTTCTCAGTCTGGCCTTGTCGGTAACTCGGGAATTCTTCGGCACCGTTATAGTCGAAAGATTTTTTTTGACATTTTTAGAGAAATGTTTATAGTTAAAAGATTTTGAAATGTTTTATTTGAAAACCTTGGTTTTAAAAATCTTTCGTTCTCTATAACGAGAGCTCTGGTACCAAACTGTAACACCCCCAAATTTATACAACTCAATACAGCGGAAGACTCGTTGGTGTTACGGGATAGCACATAACTCACATCATAGACAACGCATAAAAATCGCGTCGTTTAATAATAAAGCGTTTCCATTCATAAATATCAAAGTTACATCGGTCCCAAGTCATATTATTTCATACAAACTTTTACAAAGTATTTGAATGGAAATTATTGTTTAAGTGCGGGCCATGAATTCTTGTTGTCTTCCCGAGAATTACCTTCAAGTACCTGAGATAAGACATGTTAAAAGAAAAGGTCAGCGATAACGCCGAGTGAATTCATAGAGTTTATTAAATTACATCAATATAACTTTGGTATAAAATTATTACCAAAAATTATTTCGTACAAATCATTGTAATAAGCCATAAAATAGCCAAAATCATTTTATACAAATCTTTATCGAAAATCATAATATCGGCACTTGCCTTAAAAATCATTATACGAGCCAATGTCGTAAAAACATCATACAAAACGTTTTACAACGTTGTATAGATTACATAAAAACCGTTATATGAATATGGTTATATAAAACCAAAACACGAACATAATATCAATAGTATGACCCCGTATTGCTAGTCAGGCAATACATCGTAATTCAGAGCGTATAGCAGTATTTTGTTAATTTGGATTATTATAAGTCGCATGACATTGTTACCTTAATAAAACAAACAACGGGTAGCTAGCCCGATACTCAATTTGACCATCTAAATTAGCGTGTCGTCACAAAGGTCACGCTATGGAAATCTTCTCATACATAAATTCGCTTACCAATCAATGTGGCACGACGGGGATCAACCGTCAAGGCGCGAACTGGGGTGATCGTCCCCAAATAGTACTATTATATGCATAAGCGTCTACCAAATCCCGGTAGTTCACAATTCATGCTAATGGGACTTTTAGTGACATAACCTAACTTTAATAATTCATTTAATTTCATCTATCGGGTCCTTTAATCATTTATCGGGTCATACAATCGGGTCATTCAATCATTCGGGTCCAAATCAATAAACAAACAATCGGGAAAAATGGTGTCCTATTTTATAAAACTAACATGTTATCTCCCTCGCGGGTTTATAAAACATTTCATAAAAACATTTAAAAGAGTGCGAGGCTATGAACTCACGTTGATGTGGGAAGGCGGGTTATCGGCAATTCGGACGTACGGTACGTGCTTCAATCACGGAAACCTAGACAAATAATACTCGTCTTAGACTCATGTCCAATGACTTTATAAAAATAACAATTATGTATATATATGATGATTTTATATATATGATGATCAAGTGGGTTTACATATTCTCATTTACTCATTTTAGTGTTATTTGTCGGTAACGTTTATACTAGTTTACTAGTTTTACCTATTTACATATTTTAAGTCTAATAAACTTATTATAAGTTCTTTAACTTGTATTACTCCATTTTATACTTGTATTATCAGTATCTACACTTTACAAATTGGGCCTAAATGGGTTAAGCCCAATAAATAAGTTTATAAGTGTTTTAGTCCATTTTGTTGTATTATTAGTCCAATAACGTTAACTTAGCTCGTTAATGTCCGTATGTCCTATAGTTCGGGTTTTATCGGTTTTTACTTGTATTAGGTACTTATATATCAGTATATGACTTTTAAAAACTTTACATTAGACGGGTTTGATCGTCTGGCAAAAAACGTTAATTTTACGGTAATAGCCGAAAAAGTCGTAAAAATCATGTTTATAGTTTTATAACTTATAGAACTCATTAAACTACTATTTTTATAAAATGTCCACTTAATTACCATTGTACATATTTATATAAATGTATTATATGAGTTAGTGGGTTTTTATTTACATTTTATACTATTTTTATTTGAGTGCTTATATAATACTATTATACTTTAATTTCCAAAATCTGATTTTTATTTTCATCTTCACCAAAACTGCCATATCTAGAGTTCTATATGGAGATAGAAGCTCAAATTTTTATGACATAAACTACATGATATGTGCTCCATTTAACTCTTCTATAGCTAATGTTGAATCATCTTCTAAGTATTTTCTAAAAATCATCCAAAACAGTAAACTCAGATTTGCACCTTAAACTTGTTTTGATCATATCTCACTCATTACAATGATTCCATTGCATGGTCATCTTTCACATGTGTACAAGACATTTTACTTATTGTATATCCATTAATCTATGCCATTTTATCAGTTCATGACTTGTATCTTTACTGTTTTATACAGCCATCCTTTTTAAGCAAGATTTTAGCCTTGTTTCTTATAGTTTTTCACCTTTTTAATCATATTTATCAACACCAAATCCCCACATAATATTTTTAATCATCATTCATCATCATATACATATACATAAATAAAGAAAATACAATATTACATAATCAAAATAACAAGAGGATAGGAAGAACAATCTCTATACCACCATTAGTGATGAAAAGATGAGATTTTTTATGAACAAGACTTGGTTTTGGGTAACCAATCTTATGAGATATCAACACCACTTCTAGGGTCACCAAGTATTTGTAGATTCCTCCAAAAATCAGCCCTTGTTCTTCATGAAAACTCCTTGAGAAATCAGCCCCAAAGTCCCTTGAAAACTCCTTTTTACATGTTAAGATCACCTCCAATCTTCAAGGCTTCAAAGGAGCATCATCATGTGTATGAATAACACATGATTTTATGGCTAAAATAGATCAAATAAGGGTTGTTGTTGGTGATTTTGGGACGAATTTGAGAGAGAGAGGAGAGTAGTTTGCATGAAAAATGGAGTGAATGGTAAAGGGTTAGTGGTTTTACTTGTTTTGGTGGGTGAAGTAGCTTAAGTGTGAAGCTATGCTTACAAGTGTAAGCTTATTAAGTGTAAAGATGCCACATCTTTGATGTGGTGTCTTCCTTGGCTGCCCCTTAAGTTAGTGGGGTGGGATAAACTTGTTTTGTCCCATCCCGCTAATTTACGGGTATTCCTCGATTCTAGTTTCCTCGATTTGCGTGCCCTCGGGTCGTTTTACGAAAAACGTTTTTATAAATTATGAATCAACGGAACAAAACGAATCTAATAAAAATTATCTCATCAAAAACGAAGTTCGAAAACGTAAATACGTAATCCTAAGGTTTCCGGTTTAATCGTAAAGGACGTTAAATTAAAATCGTAAGTCCTAATCTCTTCTCGTAAATTTGTGAGTTTATGAACCAACACAAATTTAAATCTCAAAATAATATTCAAGGATAAATTTATTTTTCTGAAATGCCGGACTGTCACCAAAACGGTGTATGCAAATGTAAGCACGTAACGTAGAATCCTCCGGTTTAGACGTAGTCGATGCTACTTCAAGACGTAAATCCAATTTACTTCCCAAAAATAAGTGAGTTTATAATGTAACATTAAAATAATGTTTTCAAATAAATATTGAGAATAAAATATCAACCATAAATTGACGGATTGTCACAGTAACTAATCAAAGAGAAATATAAAAAGATGCAAGAATATTGTATGCTACTAGAGTATTGAGCATCTACAATGCAACCAAGTTTTTAAAACTTGGTGCATTTAATGCAACATTAAATTTGATATGATACATTAATGTTTTGATCTAGTTAATGCAATAGCTTTTTATATTTTTGTCAAACACTTGATAAAGTACAAGTCATCTTTAAAAAGTCATTGCTCAAGTTTTTGCTTCAATGCTAAAAACTACAAAAATGACTTTTTGATATAATAAAAAATCTTTTAAAAACTAACCCATTGCATATGTTTTTAGCTTGTTACTAATAACTAAAAGTCTACTTTTGCATGTGTAAAAACAATACATTACGCTTTTACCATTGGTTTCTTGTTAACACATGAGGAGTTACGTTTTTATCCTTTAGTAGCGGAATGTTTTCTCTAAACTAAAAACCGAGTTGATTTGACGGTTAAATCCGTGATTTGATCGGATCCATTAAAAAATTAAGTTTTAAAACATTGCTACCTATAAAATATTTTGATCATTATCTTTTTATTAAATGTTTAAGTTTTTAAGTAATATAATTATTTATGTTTATTACATAATATTTGATGTAAATAAAAAAACAAACAATATGTATAAATGTTAATTACTTTAAAATGCATCTAACTTGACAATTTTTTTGCGTTCTATGTACCCATCTTTTTTCTTTCCTATTATGGTCATCAAACTTTCAAAAGTAGGTCATTGTGTGTATTTTGTCACTATTTTACCATGTAAAATTACCATTTTACCCTTCAAAATTTCGAAAAAGTAAGGGTAAAATGGTCGTAAGATACACAGAATGATCGACTTTTGAAAGTTTGATGACCATAATGGGAAAGAAAAAAGATGGCTACACAAAACGCAAAAAAATGTCAAGTTAGATGCATTTTTAAGTTATTTGTCCTATGTATAATGTTTAATGGATTTTGTTAATCCTCACCCATATAGTGGTTTTTAAACATTTCATAATTAAGCACTTAACATTTAATAAATCTCAAATATATTATATTTAACATACTTATTATATCATACTAAAACTTACTTACCTTAATTATATGTGTTATAATCATGCATTTATAGAAAGAGGAATGCTAAAGCCTCCTACAATATGTTACTACTTACTCACATCAAATTAAAACATGTGTAATCCACTCATTCTCTTTCTTAATTACATCCATTCATTAGTCCACTTGTCATAATCATATAAGTAAGAGGATATGTATGCATATTTAGTAGGAGGATAAATTATTTCCCAATAGTTCATATTTAAAAATATTTTTAATTATAGAAATTTAAAAAACACGATATGTGTGTTTGTAGCCAAATCCATATTTAATATACAAGTTGAAACATACAAATATTTATATATAGTGTATAACTTTTTAATGTACTAATACATTATAAAATTGTTAATGCATAATTAATACTCTTATTAAAACACTTTTTTTTTACATAAATAGACACTAATGTATGCACATTGTATTAATATTAAAAAAACATTTATATTACAATACAAAAAATTTCATGCATGCATCAAATAAAAGTGTAATTCAAGAATGATTAATTGCATTTAATTTTTTTATTTTTTTTTCTTTGCCTTTTAACTATTTACATAACTTTATTTAAACTTTCATACATATATATTACATATAATGCAAAAAAAGTAATAATATCTTTCGATTGAAATTACGTTTTTAGATGAAAACTATCGATTCAGAAGTTATAAGAAAAACGAATTATTACGCCGAAAATTTTTCCCCTTACCGCGTCACACAGGTTACCCAACGAGAGTAATGAATTAATGAAAATTTTGAATTCTCGAAACAATCGCAAATTTGTGCGAAATTCTGTTTTAAGGCATTACGAATCATAGCAGGCCCAGTCACGTTGTTGTAATCTTCCAGCATTGACAAACGAGCGTGAGATGTGACAACTACTACTACTCACGCCTCACGGTTACTGCTCGTAACACAGGCTAATCATATTTCTGGTTCAGAATAACATACACATTCTTATTCAGTAATCATGTAAAGCGTTCGTGGATTCATGGTAGACCATCCCCAGTTTTGCAAGGGCTTCATAATTTTGCAAGGATCTAAAACTGTAGTTCTTAGTTCTCATTTTGTACCTTACGGGTTCCTGTTCAGTCATGTCCAGTATAAACACCCCTAATTAGAATCTTGCTGCAGCTGATTATATGATAAGATCATCACTGACACCAGAATACTAAAGTAATGAAATCACATGATTCGTGTTTTGAACTACCAATGTAATACAAACGTACATAATAAATACATGTCAATACATTGAGCGAACCAACACCAACAAGCTTCCATTGCTTCCAACATAAATTCCATTCGGGTTTTCTCATAATTTAGAGAACCTCCAGAATGACCAAGGGTCCGATCCATAAGACAAGTAGTCTCAAGCTATACATTTCCAGCACATCATTCTCATAATTTGCTCACTGCTCTTTCCATATACGCCCGCTAACTCTTAATTTAAGTTCCTGCCTGTCTCCACCAGAGAAAAAGAGTGCTAGGTTTCTTGGAATGACTAATCCGTCTTGACTATCACGGACTTTCCGATGACTGTCACGTATGCTCCTTGGAACCCCTTGCCATGTAAATTTACGTCCGTAACCTCCCACTTCTAACGAGTAGCTGAACTTCTTGGCTTCACTATCCTCACCCATGAACCGTAGGAATGATATATAAACTGGAGCCATCCCAAGCTGAAACGCTTCAAAGTGTAAACAAAACTGCCTTCCATAGCAATTGAATACCTACACAAAATAGCCGAAATATTTACACTCGCAGAAGTAACAACTGCCTTCCATAGATTGTTACTAATAACATCTCAATGCTTAAGCATTAAATGATATCCTAGAAGGTGGCAAGATGACCAGATTGGGTAACGGATCAAAACTAGTTTGTATTGTGGTGACTTTTTGGTTCTTCATTGCTCAGTGACATATAAAGACTTTTTTGTTCTTTTCTATAAAAACTTTAAGCCTTACCATTTAGGATGTAGTATGCATCAGAAAGACTTTGGGTGGCATTTGACTCACCATTTGGTCGGTTACACTTTTAGCTAAAGCCTTCTAATTGACCAGTTATGATAGTAACCTACTTTAAATAGGATATCTGTAGCAACTTACAGTTAGCATCCATGTAGCATTTTCAACTTCATGTGGATTAGATTTGACGTATCGATGGTTAAAAGTGCATCCATCATGCATGTCCACATTATGATCATCTTTCAAATGTGACACGAGATATGGAATATCGCCAGTGACGGAGCATTCAGATCCAGCATAAGGACAATTGTAAGGGCGAAAGCGACAATTTTGCTCATGCTTGAGCTTGCTATAGTAAGGAAAGATATCATGGCATCCAAGATCTTGGTGTCGGCAGGGAAGTTCTAATGATTCCGCTACTTTTTCCAAGGCCAAACATCTTATATTACCCATCTCAAGACGGCAGGTTGGGCAACAATTATGAACTCGAAGTTTGCAGTTTGAGCACAAAGTGTGGCCATTTGGACACTGCAAAGAAACAAAATGAGATTAAATGGTTAACCATTTTGGTACAAATGTCAACTACAATAACTTACATAAAACCAGAAATGGACGAATAATGCAAAGTACTTGACTCTAACCAAAATTGAGTATTTAGCAGTGAATAATCAGAATGTGGTAATAACATGTAACAAAAACGGAAAATACAAATCGTGTTCGGAAATTTGGATGTTTTTAGAAGTTGTAAACGTGTAATATTCAGATAATGCATCAGGTGTTTGGCAAATTCTGGTTTTATTAATATAAGTAGATAATTGACCAAATGTACATTGTTTGAAATTAAGTGATTGTGGGCCGGTTCGGGTTACTGGTTATTAACCTTTTGCACCTAACTAAATATATCAAACTAGGAATAAATCCTTTCAAATCAGGTCAAAAGACGGGGCAAATAAATTTAACGATTAATCATAAGACTGATTAGCCAACACCTAAGTAATAAATAATCAGTTTCAAAATGCAAAATCAAGCTACCCCTTAATATTAATCAGGAAGAATATGCATGAACATATGAAATCATGAACTTGATAGGCCTTACCTAACTGAAACAATTCATACAAAGTATAAGTAAGCTTTCTTGTGATCCTTTTTGTATACGTAATAAACAAAAATACCATTCCATATGTGGTACAAGATTTGAAAACTAGCAATTTCATAATAGTATTTGATATTGTTCTGAAACATCTAGGACCACTATGGCAAACATTTACTGTATATTTATGAAGAACGCAGTTCTTTGTTAAATGTTCTTTTGCGCTATTTCCTGTCATGATCTCTTAAAGAGCTCCTTAATAGCATAACTGCAATGTAAAGACATAATGCATCATGTATGCAGTATGCTATATGAAGGGATTAAAGAGCTACCAACGCGCTTGTAACCTAGGGGTATCATGGTGGCCCATCAGCCAAGAGGTTGCGGGAAGAAGTCATAAACTTGTAATATGAACAAAAGGAGTAGAGTAGAGGATGTGTGTCTTTGCAGTTAAAATAACACAGATTAAACAGCTATCTTTCTTACTAACTGGGTAAATTGCAGGCAAAACCCGTACTTTCAGTTAATTCCCGTTTTAGGGAAAGTACTTTCCAAATCAACATTTCCGGATGTACATTATATAAGTCTATAATCGGATAAATAATCCGTTACCAGCAAAATCCGTACTGGGTATGCAAGTCCCTTATCTAACTAAAAACTTATATCATACTCATAGGCCACAAGTTGATTCAAAAACTATGTTCCCTAAAACTGAAGTTAATCAATAGTATGTTCCTTTTACGTGCAATTAGCCCTAGTTAAACAAACACATTCAACCTCCAAAAGTTAGATGTGGTAGTTCTTAGAAGCCTGAATCTGTATTTCCTATATAAACGTATAGTCAAAATAACACGCTTGGAAGTATCACTGTATCAAGCTATCACTTAAATACATCTACAATCTAAATTAACTGATCTATTGAAATTGTATTTAGTATTTCTATACTTCTGAACTCTTAGCATTAGTACTTAGCCCATTAAATGATATACTATGTAGAAACAAACCTGATGAATCGGAGGGTACATCAGCGTGGAGCACACAGGGCATTCAAGAAGCTCATGAACACCATTTGTTGATTGCATTTCATGCTTTCCACTTACTCCATTAGCTATCCTTGTAATGCTTTTATCTGTCTTTGTTGTAGCCACATCATACTTTAAAATCTTAGGGTGAGACTCAATAACATCTTTACAAACACCGCCTCCGGGAGCCATTTGAATCCAAATAATATTTTCTGATTCAGTTGTAGTGTCTTAACACGTGATCAAAGCTCAAGTATTGTTACTCTTTAAAGGAGTAAGTAACGCTGTAAACACAATGTGTGAACCGAAATATGAGAACATCTTATAACTTATACAAATTGGATGACTGCTGAAGCATCTGAATTTTGACCAAATGTTTACAATATAATTGTCAAAGAATAGACAAAATGTAGCCGGCAAGTCAAAGAAGTAAAGATCAATAGCTTATTTAATCACAGGCCTATTATTTTAAAATATTTAAACAAATAAACAATTACTCCCCATAAATGACCATTGATATCCCTTTACTACCCCTGTCATCCCAAGTAATTGCAACAACATAGCATATCATAAACGAAGTTAAGCTTTATTGAGGGAACTTAGAGGTTTTCGCAAAGATAAATTGACATCTGGTTGTGACCACAAAAGATGCAACATATAACTTAATGTTTACTGTCCGTGTGTTTATACGTGTAATATGAATGTGATTATTCCTTGAGGTCAAGGCTCGAAACCAGAATCCATGTATAGTTCCTTTTAATTTATTTTGCGTTTATAAAAAAAATGATTAAAATCAAATCATATGCAAACACTCAAAAGTAACTTCAAGTTTAAATGCTCGCCAAACTCCCCAAATTTTGTATATACATAACCATATGTCTAAAATTACCCTTTATTAACAGACTTAAAAACACCATCAAGATTTACGCAACGACGACCATGGACTACCCAAATATGTAAACTGTTGCAATTCTAACGGGACAAACATAATGCTTTTTTTTTCTAAATAGCCGGTAGGTGAAACTGTAAACCAATGTTTAGTAGAATTTAGATTCTCACACCAACCATCTTCAATTATAATGAATAAACTTGACATAACGTATCACGAGTTAGCTAATCTCCAATTAGATACACATAAATTAAAAGTAATGCTAACCATATACTAATCAATCTAATCTAAACATATTCAATCATTGCATCAAGAAGACGTGACTATAACTAAATAGATTTAGCCACAACAACCAAATGATCATAAATTTCGGACATCGCTTTCATAAAATATTACTTTCAAGATTAGTTAGCATAGTTAATTCAATGTGAACTAATATAATAAACACAACAAAACACGCGTATAATAATATGCTTGTCCAACAAGATTAATATTCAAATATGAACCACCTTAACCTAATATTCATTATTTATCTAAAAAGTAGGTAAATTTGACATACAAACACATTTAATAAAACTTTTTGAAATAAAAATATATAAATTCATTCCAAATCACAAATCTTGAGCACAAACTTACTTCAATTATGCGCATAAATTACCATTTCCATAAACAAAAATAAACATCAAATGCACCCAAAAACAAATAAAAGAGCACAAAAATAGCCCAAATTTAAAATGTGACCATAATTAAAACAATGGTTAACAAAATATCCTAAAGTAACAATTTTGAACACAAACCTACTTCAATTGGGTGCATAAAATACCTTTTTTTTAATAGAATTAAGTATCAGATGAACCCAAAATTCCAAATAAATATACAACAGAAAAAGAACCCTGAAATTAAAATGTAACAAAAATTCAAATAAACTTAAAAAAAAAATTATTAGACAACTTTTTCTTAATTGGTCAAAACCCCATATGGATAATCAAAAATTAAAGCAAATACAATCAAAATGAAAGAAAAAAATCTAATCTTTTATGTTTATCAAGACAGAATAAATAAATAAAGTTAAATAAAAACAATCCTCATATGGGTAATCAAGAATCATAGGCAAATAACTTAAAGAAATTAATTAAATATCAAAACAGTTAAAAACAAATAAATTAAAAAGCAACAAATTTGTTACTGAAAACATAAAAAGAATAAGATAAGAAAGATACCCATTTGAGATTATGGAGCACATTCTTCAAATCTTGAATCAGATTGTGTATAAAAAGGGTGAAGTTTATTTTTAGTATTTGGAAAACTGGTAATGGAATGAAGTGAAAGAAGCACAAATTTCAAAGACCAAAAGTCACCATTCTCTTTGAAATTAAAGACACAATTTTGAGTGGTGATTTTTCAAATTAATTATTTTTTTATATATTTTTTTCTTGGAGTTTGTTGAAATTAATTTTTGGTAAAAAAGTATTTTCAAATTTTATGTGGAATTTAAATATTCTTTAAACAACGGTAAAATGTTACAAGGAAATTAAGGGCTTGTTTAGTTGTGCTAAAAAAAAGAAATTTGTTTGTTTTTATTAAAATTTTAAATAAGGAATTAATCTTTGGAATTTTTGGAAATTTTTAGATGGTGTTTAGGCTGTCTTTAGTTGAAGAAAAATATCTTATTTTTAGGAAAGATTTTTAAATGAAAATAAAAAAACAAAAAACTTGTTTAATCGTACTTTTTTTCAATAATTTTCAAAAAATAAGAAACTTTCATTTTTCACTTTTACATGAAAAACTAACAAACTCTATTTTACTTTTTTCCAATGTTTTAAAAACCGGTTTGACCCGCCCGGTTGAACTGTGAACCGGCTCGAAGACCGGTCCGGAAGTGATCGGGTTTTTACTTGTTTGAGAACCAGATTGAACCGCTGGTTTTTCGTTGACTCGGTTGATCCGGTTTGATAAACCCGGCCGGGTCACGAATTTTTATTAAAAAATAT
The DNA here is from genome assembly GCA_025667525.1 of Glebionis coronaria. Taxonomy (NCBI): domain Eukaryota; kingdom Viridiplantae; phylum Streptophyta; class Magnoliopsida; order Asterales; family Asteraceae; genus Glebionis; species Glebionis coronaria. The sequence goes on along the minus strand of JANFOE010000139.1, from coordinate 86,773 downwards.
TTCAAATACTTTTTTTTTATAATTTTTTTTAACTTTTAATGATAAATTAAAGTGATAGTAATTAATATTAGTTAAAATAAAGACAAAGTTAACTTAAAACATCAACTAATATTGTTTTATTATGATCTAATACAAAATGTAATTATAAATTCATTATTTTTGAATACTTGTACTAAAATCTTATAAATATAAAACTAAAAATCATGAGTAATAAATACATATTTTTCATCCGTTTTGTTGAATGAAAGATAAGTTATATGATAATTTAATACTACATATTAAATATAAAAAAATATATATATACATATAGAACCGGTTGACCCGGCGGTTCAACCGGTTAACCCGTAAACCGGTTACTAAACCAGGTCAATTAAAAAACCGTGTTTTAAAACATTACTTTTTTCTATTTTCTCCGCATTCCATCTACACACTTTCTTATTTTTGAAAAATGAAAAATAAAACTCTATGTAAACACGTTTTTAAAAAATTTTCTTATTTTTGAAAAATGAAAAATAAAACTCTATGTAAACACGTTTTTAAAAATTTTAACTCTTCACTATAGAAAGAAATCATTCCCTTCTCTAGACAACTAGAAACAAAAAAAAAACATGAAAAAAAAGAAACAAAAAATGTTTAGATAGAAGCGGGAAAAATTATAAGAGTCAAAATGTGTTCTATTTTTTTTACGTAAAAGTGGGGAATGAGAATTTATCTTTTTTAAAAATATTTGAAAAAAGTGCGATTAAACAGGTTTTCTGTTTTTCTATTCTCATATAAAGAATTCTTTAAAAATGTGAGATATTTTTTCCCAAACTTGTTTATCCTCAACACACATCTATTTGATCTCATGTCACATTTATGCATTTATCGTGTCGTGTCGAAAATTGCCACCATTACATTAGCTGTGTGATTATTCTCTTGAGGTTAAAGTCAAAACTCAAAATAAATAAAACTTCGCTATAGCAAAATGAACAGTAATGATCGTTATTTAATCATCGTCAAATAACGTCCGTTAACTTTGTTTTAACTTTAATATCTTAAATTTTACACGATTGATCTTTCATTTTATAGGTCCGTTTGCAAAGTTAATCTTTAATGAATTTCTGGCGTGGTGTAAACAATTAAAACGTCAAGCTATGGTTTTTAAAGTATATTTTGCTAAAGCTTATGATTCCGTTCGTTGGGACTACTTATTTGAGGTGCTTAAGTCCTTCGAGTTTAGGGACAAGTGGTGTGCTTGGATTAAGGGAAGTTTGTCGGCTAGTATGGCATCAATTCTGGTGAACGGCTCTCCTACGGATGAATTTCAATTCCATAAAGGTTTGAAGCAAGGTGACCCTTTAGCACCTTATCTTTTTATTCTCATAATGGAGCCATTGCATTTATCCTTCTCTAGAGCAGTTGACGCGGGTATTTTTAAAGGAATGCACATTGGCCAAAGTATCACGATTTCTCACCTTTTTTATGCGGACGACGCAGTGTTTATTGGAGAGTGGTTAGATGTTAATCGTCATCGTATCTTGCAGATTTTACATTGTTTTTCTCTAGCGTCTGGTTTGAAAATCAATGTGAATAAAAGTCACTTGTTTAGAGTTGGGATCTCGCAAGACACTATGGTTGCAGTAGCTAATAACTTGGGTTATGCTATTATGAAGGCTCCCTTTAAATATCTTGGCGTTATGGTTGGCGGAAATATGTCTTGTATTAATAATTGGGATGAAGTCTTGAGTAAGTTGAGGACTCAGTTGTCTAAATGGAAGTCTAAGATCTTATCAATAGGTGGGCGTCTTACTTTGCTCAGATCGGTACTAGGTTCTTTTCCTATATATCTTATGTCTTTATATAAAGTTCCAAAGTCTGTTTTGAATTCTATGGAAGCTATTCGAAGGAATTTTTTCTATGGGTACCAAGAAGCTGAGAAGAAAATTATGTGGGTTAAATGGAGTAAAGTCTTGGCTGCTAAAAAATTCGGTGACCTTGTTGTGTCAAGTCTCTTTTCCCTTAATAAAGCTTTACTAATGAAATAGATTTGGCGGTTCTTCTCATATGATAACTCTTTTTGGTGTCGCTTTATTTTGGCTATGCACGGGCCTTCGCTCTAGGTCATATCTGGTACTTCTCTATGGAGATCAATTATTCAGAGGTTGCTGCCCTAAAAGATCAAGGTGTCGATATCTTAAGTCACTATATAAAGCGAGTGGGTAATGCTGAGTCAACTAAATTCCGGAATGATTCTTGGATTGAGAATGTTACGCTTGCTTCTGAGTTTTCGCGTATTTTTGCTCTCGAACTTAATAAGCAAATAAGTGTGGCGGTCAAGATTCATACCCTGTTGGAGACGTCGTTTCGGCGTCCGGTTAGAGGAGGTTCTGAGCTATCTCAATTGAAGTTGCTTGAGGATTTACTTGAAGGTGTTACTTTTTCTACTTCAAGTGATCGGTGGATCTGGGATATGAATAGTTCTGGGATTTTCGAGTCAAGGATGTGCGTAGTCTTCTTGATTATTTCTTCCTGCCTAAGGTAGATGTGGCTACACGTTGGCTTTCTCATTTCCCGATCAAGGTTAATGTGTTCGTGTGGAGACTTTTCCTGGATCGTTTACCGACTAAGATAGATTTAAGCAGACGGGGGGTTTAGGTTAGTTCACTTCTCTGCCCAAATTGTTTGTCTGTGTTTGAAGATGTGGATCACATGTTTTTTAGTTGCTCTTTGGCGATCGACGTTTCTAGGGCTGTTTGTCGTTGGTGGGATGTGGTGTGGTCGTCGTGTAGTTCATTATCGGAGTGGCTCTCTTGGTTATCATCGGTTAGAATGGGGTCTAAGCTTAAAATATTTTTCGAGGGAGTCTGGTATGTTTCTTGGTGGTCGATTTGGCTTCATATGAGTTTGAAGATTTTTTCCTCTAAGAATCCTCGGAAAGCTATGTTGTTGGACGACATTGTAGAGCGTTCTTTCTCTTGGATTTTCAGTAGATGTAAATTTTCTTTTTCTTAAGAAGTTTGGTGTAAAAACCCTTCTCTTATTGTTTTGTAAGTTTATGCTAGCTTCTTGCTAGTCTTTTTTTTAATAAAATTGTCGTTAAAAAAAAATTTAATGACTAACTTTGCAACGAATGCTAACATAAGGATTATGTTCGCAAAGAAAAAATTGAAAACAGTTTACAAAAATAATCATTGGGTTTATAAATAAAGCTGAGGGCTGTTGTGAAAATTTTTTCATAGTTTTTTGTTTCTAAATTTCTAGAGAAGGAAGAAATAGTTTTCTTTTCTAGAGTGGAGTTGAAAATTTTGAAAACCTGTTTCGATGGTATTTTTCATGTTCTAAAAGAATGAAAATGTTTATACGAAAAAAAAATTTCAAATTTTTTTCCTGATCAACCTTTTTCATGTTTTTTGTTAGTATTTTTACGATTTCATCAGTATATTTACGTTTCCGTCAAAATTTTTACGTTTTCTCAGCGTTTTTACATTTTGTCAGTATTTTTACCTTTTCGTCCAAATTTTTACGTTTTCTTCCGATTTCTTACGTTTTCATTGGATTTTTCTACGTTTTCTTCAATACTTTTATGTTTTTGTCACTATTTTTACGTTTTCATCAGTATTTTTATGTTTTCGTTAGTATTTTTACGTTTTCGTCCAATTTTTTAAGTTTTCGTCCGATTTTTACGTTTTCATCAGTTTTTGTAAGTTTCTGTCAGTATTTTTATATTTTCGTCAGTAATTTTACGTTTTCGTCATTAATTTTACATTTTAATAAGTTATTTTACGTTTTCGTCCGAATTTTTACGTTTTCGTCAGTATTTTTACGTTTTCGTCGGACTTTTTAGGTTTTATCCGAATTTTTACGTTTTGGTCATATTATTTTCACATTTTAAACAATAACGTAAAAATACTGACGAAAACGTAAAATACTGAAGAAAAAGTAAAAAAAACCGGACGAAAACGTAAAGTTAATAATGAAAACGTAAAAAAAGCTGATGAAAACGTAAAAACGCCGATGAAAACGTAAAAAACTGACGAAAACTTAAAAAACTGACGAAAATGTAAAAAATCTGATGAAATCGTAAAAATACTGAAGAAAACGTAAAATACTGACGAAAACGTACAAAAACGTAAAAAAATACTAACGTAAACGTAAAAAAACTGATGCAAACGTAAAAAAGCTGACGAAAACGTAAAAAATCAGACGAAAAAGGAAAAAAGCTGACGATAACGTAAAAAATTGGACAAAAACGTAAACAAGCTGGCGAAACGTAAAAGTGAAAAATCAGACAAAAACGTTAAAATTCGGACGAAAACGAGTAAAAATACTGACGAAAACGTAAAATTACTGATGATAACGTAAAAATACACACTAAAACGGAATAATCGAAAGAAAACTTAAAAATATTGACGAGAACGTAAATTTACTGATGAAATTTTAAAATTACTGACGAAAACGTAAGAAACTTATAAGAACGTGAAAAATTAACCAAAACGTAAAAATAACCGACGAAGACATAAAAAGTTACCAAAGCGTAAAAAATTATACGAAAACGTTAAAAACTGACAAATACGTAAAAAAGAGACAACAACGTAAAAGAACGGCGCTAACGTGAAAAATGAAGAAATGTAAAGAAAACCAACAAAAACGTCGAAACATAGAAAATTTTGAAAAAAAAAACGTTAAGAAAGTGAAGAGAACGTAAAATAGGGTTAGAAATAGATATGTGAACATGTTTTATTTTTATTTGGGAAAATAAATAGAAAAAGGTAATATGGGGTTTTCTAAATTTCTATATAAAATTAATTTTTTTTTTTAAAGTAGAGTAAAAGAATGGAACTAAACATGTTTTCTGTTTTTTACTTTTCAAATAAAACATTTTATTATAAAGTAGTTTTCTCCAACTAAATACACCCTAAGCATTTTGTAAAATCGAGATAGTTGGCGATGAAATGTTAACTTTGGCATGACTATCTTTATAAAATAGAGCGATTATCTTTATAAGTTATATAAACAGTCTTTAATTATTGTCTCAGTTTTAAAATTATTTTTGTCGACAAAAAATTACATAGTTAAAAAGATACATTTATTGTTGCTTTTTTTATTTTACTTTTTGATAAACTTACAATTTTATTTTTATTTAATTAATTAAAAAAAATTAATGTTTGTAATTACAATTTTAAAGAATGGTAATATAATATGATAAATTTGATCAAAATCTTTTATTTATTTACTTTTATTAGTTGACAATTAAATTGAGACATTTATAAAAAAATATGAATTATATATTAAGGACGGATGGAGTAGTAGGTATTCGATTTTAAAAAAGTTTAAAAACATCAACTTTTTTCTGAAAAAATTCATAAGTTTTGTTACAAACAGGCTTTAAAGGACTCGCAGTGTATATATATAAGCATAGTTTTATATAGCCAGTTAAAGCTTGGTTTAATGCGTGTTAAAACTTGAGACGCGACCTTTATGCTACGTAATAGGTTAAGACGCGCTATAACATGATGTGCGATAATTTTTTTTAATTCAATTCTAAAAAATAAATAATATTACATGCAAGGAATTTTTCTAACTTTAATTGTTATTATAGCACTTATTGTGAACTCAATATAAATATAATATTGAAATATGATAAAATAAATAAATACTTTATATATTGTGTCATCATAAACCACACCTTAAAACGCTAAAAGTTCGTCTTAGCCTCTAAAACGTGTAACTTGGACATGCCGTCACATCACGCCTCACGCTATTTATAATCATATGCCCATGTACGTAAGACTTGTCGGTTGATCAGCGAGATCAAAACCAAACGAAGCATATGAATAGATTTACATATGAAACATCAAATTTGTACACAAAAAATTCATGTATCTTTAACTGAAATCAATTTAGCCCATTTGTTCAAAAGTTTGTTTTGGGACCATATGTGTATTACACTAAAAAGATATAAGGGAGTAAAGTAAAAGGAGAAACTTTGTTTAACCGATTTAAGCTTTAGTTTTAAGCAAAGTGTCCCGGGATTTCCCGCACGTAACTTTTGAAATGTGGCTCTAATGATTTTAAAAAACGTAGTGTATGTTTAGCAAAAATAATAGTAATAAAATGCATTAGCAATAAGAGCGCACGGTACGATTGGAGTTGTCGGTTCAAGGCGTGGACTAAAAGTGATACCACATCACCATTTTTTTTCATAATACAAAAACACTCATAACATCAAAAACACTCTCCCTGGTTAACAGCAAACTTCCTCGTTTAATCGTGACCCCACCATTTTTTTCTTTTTTTTATTCAATAATTTATTTTAAATTAAAAACTTAACATTTCATTAATAATAAAAATAAAAATACAAATTTTTTAAAAAATACACGGAAAAAATAATTCACGAAAAAAAATTACAACTCAAAAAAAATAACAATAATTTAAAAACATCACTGATTAAAGTTCCACAAATGCTCAACTACATCACGTCGAAGGTAATCGTGAACTCTCCTATCCCAACGTTCCTTATTTTTCCTTCTATGTGTCTCACATCGTTCTACCCATGTACGTTCAAGGTATTAATGCCACTTTCTTGCTCTTCATCATCTAACATTTATATTTGTTCCCAATATTGAAGATATCGTGTATAATCTTTCATATTATTTTGATCATAACTTTCGTAAATCATGGACGAATTGGAATACCCGACATTCATATTTAGAAACTAGTGTGTGAATATATTATAAACGATGGTATATGTTTTTTTGATAGTTAAATAGGGTATTTATACTAAATATAGTTGAAAAAATGAGGTATTTAAACCTCTCACATGGTCAAAATTTAGCAAAAAAAATGCGCGTTGCCCAACGGCTAGAAATTCAAGTATTCAAAAAAAATTGATAACGCGACCGACGACGTGAGCCAAGGTGCAGTTGTCGCGCCGGGGGCTCGTGTCGTCGACCATAACGTCGGCTGATACCTACGGTGCAAACCACGATAACGCAGCCCACGGTACGGTTAGCTGCGTTGTCGGCTCGCGCCATCGTGACCAGCCACCGTACCTTGCGTTCTAAGCAGTAAGCATGTTTTTTTGTTAAATTGTTTGATAGTGTGCTTGTATAATCATGTTAGAAAGTGAAAACGATTATTGCACGTAAATGCTACTCTCTCCGTCTCGAAATTATAGTACAATAGTATTATTTTGAAACATCCTAAATTAATAATCCACTTCTAAAAATAGAGAATTAATGTTGATTAGGTTTATCATATCACCCTCATTTAAATTTGTTACCACAAACAATGAAAAAAGTTGTAAATTAACTGATTTCGGGTAAAATTGTCATTGTTTAAAAAGTAAGAAATAGAAAATAAAAAATGATGTTTTTAATAAATTACGTGTTTTTTGTCGGTAGATATAATTGTAAAATATTAGTAATCTTAGATCTAGAGTGAGTTGAAGATTTTTAGAGAGAGAAATGTAGAGAGAGAAAGTGAGAGAAAACGTGTGAAATTATATTGAAAAGTGAAACCAACCAACATCCTCCCCATCAAAAGAGAGGGTTTATATACCCAAGTCCATAAATGAACTTGGGCCTCCGGCCCATGAACATGCTCATGGGTCGGGCTTGTTTAATGTAAACAAATAACTATACTACGAGCCCGTAACTATATTGTTGGAGTGACCGAGTCTTATAATGGGAAAAACGTATTTCCAACAATCTCCTCCTAAGGGAGGTGATGAGATGACATTTATACATGATCTCATCGTTCTTTTCGGGCTTTAAATGCATAAAATGTAATAAAAATACCATATATATGCTTGTGTTTTTTTACTTGTGTATTTTAGGTATGGATATCGTGAAAAAGACAAAAGATCACAAGAAACAAGGAAAAACGAACACGAGAAACGAAGCCGCATAATGAACCGGGCCCTAGTTATGGATTTATCAAAGAATATACCTTGAAGACTTGAAGATGTACAAGATTAATCCCTCATGTATGTTCATAATTACAAGTTTGGTCCCTTAAGTTTGTCAAAATTACAAAAAGGTCCTTCAACTTTGAAGATTTGGCAAGTTTAGTCCCTCAACAATTCTAAATTGTCAACAATGGTCCCTCATGAAGTCAAATATCCAATTAAGACCTTCAAAGATGAGAAATTTCCAAGATCAGCCGTTGAAGTATTCAAAAATGGCAAAAATAACCCTTGAAAATGTTTTACCAAAGTTTTGGGGCAAAAGTATGAAGTTTGAAAGTTTTATAACAAAGGAAATCAAGTTTTTGGGCTGAAAAACATTATATACCATTTCTGCCAAAACATAAGGACTCTTATTGTCAATTTCCAAAGTTTAAACAAAGAAACACGCGCCAAACACCTTTTCCCCACTAAACTCGGATCAAACTTGTTATTGTTTCACGTGATGAACCCAGATTTACCTCCCACTTAAACAAAGGGTAAATCAAAATTACCCAGTCCCACGTTTGATTCACACGCTTAGAAACCCATCCCACACCAAAAACCCTCAATCCCACTCACCAAAAGGCCCCACCATTCAACACGTCAACCAATCAAAACACAACTTCCTCTCCAAGTAAGCTGACATTGCAAGATCAACGCTTTAGGCTCATTGCTTAATCACAAAGCTAAAATGAACACTCAGGATCATTTTGGACAGCTCAACAACAACAAACGTCTAGAAGATTTCAAGGGTATTTTGGAGACTTCATAGCCTAGGGTTTTGCATCTTTCTACCTTGTAATCGTCTATATAAAGACTCCTCAACATGTGAGAGAGCTTTTGTTCCAGATTTTTGCTATCTTCTTTGTAATTCCTTTTTATGAAATAAAATATGAATTTCTGAAAATTTTGAATTCTCTTTTGTTATTTATAAAAGTTTGGTGTTTGAATAGCTAAGATCTGAGTTCCATATACATGTTTGGTTGATTTTGAGAAAAGGTTTTAAGGTTTGAAACTCTTGTTTTCAAAAATCAAAGGATAATCTGTTTTGATCTTACTTTTGTGTTTGTTCATCTTAGCAGCTTGTGGAAGCTGATGCTTGTTCTTTCTAGCACCTCAACTCAAACATTCCAAAGTGTGGATGTATATTTTGGAGGTTTGAATCTCTTATCTCTTTTACGTTTCTGAAAATATTGCATGATTTATGTGATTTTGGATTTTGGTCTGTGAATTTGTGGTTGATTTGTGTTTCTGAGGGTTGATTTATTGTTGCTAGGTTGTTTTGATCTTGGATTGAAGGTTAAATCACAACAATCCTTTTGAAAATTGAGAAATCAGATTCCAAAGGGGTGTTTAGGTTAACTGATTTTTCAAGATTCAAGGCAACCTTTGTGGTTGTTTGTTGTTTCTTTGTGTTAGTACTTGTTTATCTGGTGTAAGGGGTTACTTATCTACAAGTTTTGAGGGTTTAAACACCTAAATCAATCAAGGGTTCATAAAATCTGTTTTACTTGGGTATTTTGGTTAAAAGTTTGGGGACACCTAGATCTAAGGGTAGACTATGGTTAACAAGTGTTAAATTTTGGTTAACATCACCAGAGAAAGGGATTTGAGGGCTTGAAATTGGATTGGTGGTCAAATAGATCAGCAAAAGTATTTTGGAAAAGTACCTTTGTTCATCAGAAACTTTTTGTGCTTGAATCTGCTTATTTACTTTGATCCAGTGCTTGAAACAAGTTTATTTGTGCTTATTGGACTTTATTATAGCTTGTGTATGTATATGGTTCAATTTGGCTGGCTTATTGTAAGATATGTAAATCTTGTTTATGATTTAGAGAGAGAAAGAGATAGAAAGATATATGATTTCACATACACACTTGAGAGAGAAAAATAAGAAAAAACACTTTACTATGTGTATTGTATGAGAAAACCACACCCTCTCCATCTAAGGAGAGGGTTTATATACCTAAGCCCATGAGATGGGCTTGGGCTTACAATGGGCCGCCGGCCTACACATGTTGTAGGCTTGGCTTGGCCTTGTTTGCTTAATATTAAGTTAACTAAACTACCAGCTATTACTTAGACTATTGTTGGAGTGACCGATCTTTTCTAATACGTAAAACGTATTTCCAACAATCTCTCCCTAAGGGAGGTCACTCCAAACAAGGACGTTACCCAAGTTACAATAATAAAATGAACCTAGCATACTATGCTTGTCTTGAGCTCGTAGTCTTCGTCTTTCTTTTCTGTTTTTCTTTTTTGGTGAACATGCTGATGTGATCTTTTTTATCAATCTTGAGCATTAATCTCTTGCCTTGATCTTAAGCATCCATCACTTGTGATCTTCGCCTCTTCGTGACACCATGTCCCACATACTTATACCTTCGTAATTCTTGAAAGATCCAGAGTTTGATACAACGAAAGACTTAACTTTTAGGCTTTCTTGAATTAGATGAGGTATTAAGTGCATAAAGTATAAGCATGTGAGGACGACTTCTTCTTGGATTCCGCAACGCCACCGTCTTCAAATGCCGCTACATAAGTAGACACGAACAAAATGGCTTTGAACATTTTATTCTAATTCGGTAGCATTTTACCTCCGGTCGGTGAAGATCGTTGGACGATATAAAGTATCGTACTTGTGGCAGGTAGATTTAATTAAAAATCTCCTTGACAAGATTTCGCGGGTAAACCCGTTCTCTTTACTCGACCGTCCAAAGCTGACTGCGAACGTAAAGAGTGAATCATTTGGATTAAATTATCTGCATGATTGAAGCCGTCAATTCTGATTCCTGGAACAAGTTTGATTCATTAAAGAATCGCACCATCGTTGCTTTCCAGTTGTCAGGAGCTTGATTCATATTGAATCTTGCAAGTTACCTACCAAGTGTTGTTTGATGTTAACACTAGAAGGATTTCCACTCATCACTGTGAACACTAAGGTATCACTCTGAGTGTTCTGGCAAGATCACTGAGATATTGCGTAGAGGCCTGGAACGTGTTTAAATTCAATTAAGAATTAAACAACTGTTGCTTTCCAGTTATCACGAGTTTGATTCATAAAGAATCGCACAAGTCACCTACCATGAGCTTTTTGATATTCTCTTAAGAAGGATTTCCATCTTCATTGTAAGTACTTTCGTATTACTCTGATGTTCGGGCAAGATCATGAAGATTTTGCGTAGGACTCTTAATATCTTTCTTACTTTTCACAGTGTGTGAAGAAGCAAGGAAATATGGAAGTGTGTCCTAATGAGATATTTGATGATCTCAAATGGCTCTAGACTCGATCGTGTATTTTAGATTTTAGTGATCGGAGGCTGGAGAGGAGTGCCACCATTTCAATACCAATTTATTCGGAGTGAATAAATCAATAGATAATGCGTTGTCTCCGTGTGATTAAAACAAATATCTTTTAAGAGATATCCGAGTTAGCTGGGATGGGTTGTGCATTGCATCACTGGGTCCATGATGTATATCTTCAATATCAAGAATCATTAAAAATGATCTCAATAGCATATGTATTGACCCGGTTTCTGCCTAAGGTTGTAAGGAGGGCTTCTTTCTTTACACCCTTTATCTTTACAATTCTTTTTCATTCTTCAACCCCTTCAATGCTTACCAATACGTCATAACTAGCACCTTGTTGTGCTAACTTAAGTACTTGGTCGGCATTCAGCTACGTTCACAATCTTTCTCCATCTTTCCTAAGGACTACTATTTCTAGCTAAGGAATTTCCTTGGAAAGATTCCTCCGGTTTTGGAAGAATCATTGGACTTAACCTATCCTACCATCCATATGTCACCACAATCTTCATCATTGTGAAATAAATGGGTTTTGGGTAAGTATATGTCACCGTGAAAATCCATTTTGATATGCAAATCCGTTTTGCTCCCCCTTAACATATGCCGCTATATTCGAAAACATTTCGCATATGTCGGGATGAGCCAACACATTAAGTCAAACCATTTGTGATAATTTCCCATATTAAATCACATTTTCTCCACCATATTAAAAATATTAACCCAATCGATGTTTTTAATATCAATTGATTTAATGAAGTTTTAACAAAGGTTTTGGGAAGAAAAATGCAAGTCCGTTTTATTGACACCACGTGTACGATTGGTACTTTTGTCTTGACACCAGTTAGTGAGCTTGGCACATTTGGCATCGAAGATTCTAAATGCTTGACAGTTGCTCCCCCTCAATTGTTGACCCGTGTTTTATTGAAAGAGCTGTAGTCGCCGTTTGAGTTGTCGCATCGTCGAGTATGTAGATACCAATTGACAAAATCTTTTGTTTGTGGAGATGATAACTTCATAAAAACAAGATTTCTCTTGTTGTGACAAATAAATGCACGGATGCGTACATAGATTTGTGTTAGACCAAGTTATAAAGTAAACTTGATCCCTTACAAGGTTTTAAAGTATACTTGCTCAAGAAAATTAATTCCCATTGTGAGCCAGAGCTTTCATAAGAAATACTTGACTTTAATATGAAAACCGGGTTGCAGTCAGAAATAACTACAAGCCATATAGGCATGTTTTATGAAATATTTACAAATTTTGTACAAACTCTATTTATGGCGCCGTGTCAATATTAATCAACATTTCTAAGGCCGTAAATATTATCTTACCAAAAGACATGCCTTTGAAAAATAAAGTAAAAATATTTTTGTATTTTTCTAGATTTTTCAATTTTTATGGTTTTTATATGGTTTTATATTTTTGTATTTTGCTTTTGTGGATAAAAATATAAACAATATATACAAATGATCACCAAGGATACGGAGAATAGTTTACCACCACTATTCTTTCGCTTCATCTGCCAATTCCTTTAGAGTCTCAGGCGAGAAGGTTCTCATTCCTAGCTTGTCGGCCAAAAATTCAATTCGAGCGCGATCTAAAGCCTTCGTGAAAATATCCGTCAATTGATACTCAGATCGGACAAAGTAAAGCTCTATCACTCCATTTTCCACTTGCTCCTTGATGAAGTGGTAGCGAATGTCAATGTGCTTTGACCGGGAGAATTGAACGTTGTTGCAGCATAAGGCAATTGCACTCTTGTTGTCACAGTACATTGGAATTTTGTTGAAACCTAGACCATAGTCGGTTAATTGCGATCTCATCCAAAGAATTTGAGCACAGCAACCGGACATAGCTATGAATTCTGCTTCCGTACTTGAAATTGCAACGCTTTTCTGCCTTTTAGATGGCCAACTGATTAATCGATCTCCTAGTAGTTGCAAATTTCCACTCGTGCTACGCCTTGTATCTTGACAACCCGCGTGATCCGCATCTACATATGCCATTAGTGCAATCGAAGAGTCCTTTGAATACCAAAGTCCCCGATTAATGGTTCCTTTAAGATACCGAAAGAACTGGGTTTGACAGTAGCTAAGTGTAACTCAGTAGGTAGAGTTTGATACCGAGCACACATACATATAGCAAACTGAAGATCAGGTCGAATAGCTGTGATATACAGAAGAGTGCCGATCATTCCACGATAAAGTGTCGGATCAACGGCAACTCCGTGTGGATCTGCATCAATCTTAGTTCGTTCCACCATTGGAGTATCCACGGGGTCGCAAGATTCCATCTTATATTTCTTAAGAGATTCAAGGGAATACTTGGATTGATTGATAAAATGCCTCTGGGACTCTGAGATATCTGAATACCTAAGAAGAATGACACCTTGCCCATCACTGACATCTTAAACTTGGAAGACATGAGTGTCCCAAACTCATCCGATAAGGTTTGGGTCGAGGCAGCAAATATAATATCATCAACATATATTTGTACCATAATCATATCTTTACCTCGTTTCTGAATAAACAGCGTGGGATCCACCTTGCCTTTAGCGAAGCCTTGCGTGATGAGGAATTGTGACAAGAGATCATACCATGCGCGTGGAGCTTGCTTCAACCCATAGAGAGCCTTCTTAAGCTTGTACACAGGATTAGGGTATTTAGGATTCACAAAACCATTCGGCTGTTGAACATAGACCTCTTCCTTGATTTCACCATTGAGAAATGCCGTCTTCACATCCATCTGATAGACGATCATATTCATATGGGCTGCATAAGCAAGGAATAGTCTAATAGCTTCCAAAGGGGCAACAAGTGCAAAGGATTCCATAAAGTCAATGCCTAATAATTGCTTGTATCCACGAGCTACTAGTCGAGCTTTGTTCTTCAATATTTCACCTAACTCATCGAGTTTCACCTTGTAAACCCATTTCAAAGTGAGTAAATGCACTTGATCCGGGCATGGGACAAGTTCCCATACTTCAAGACGTATAAATTCATTAAGTTCTTCTTGCATAGCTTCTATCCAACAGGATTGAGTAAAAGCTTCTTGCCATGTCTTAGGTTCAACCTCAGTGAGAAAAGCATCAAAATGACAAAACATTGCATTTTATTGTAACTGACTTCTTGTGGATACCGGACGATTAGGGTCACCAATAATAGAGTCTATAGGATGATCCTTTTTCCACTTGCTGTCATGTTCACGAATCCGTGGATTGGAGTAAACCGTAGTAGGAGCTTCCTCTGAGGTGGACGACCCAGCTTGATTAGAGTCGGGAATAGGTACACCAAAGAATGGAAGTTCACGCATTTGAGCGAATTCCAAATCGTGATCATCATCATCCTCTTCATCATCAATAGGCATGACATGATTAGTTGAAACATGCGTTGGTTGAGAATTACTCGTTGAAGGTATGTCTTGAACAATTGTAGGTGCAGATGTATCTGATTGTGCAACGTTTGCTGGAGCGACAACTTCGGTAACCGGAGCTATTACTTCAGGTTCTGGAGCAACAATACTTGGAGGAGTAAAAAATTCATCAAAGAACGGTTGAAATAATGTATCCCATTCATTCCTAGAAGGTGGTGTAAATGATGATGAAGTAGCGTTATTTGGGACAAGACCAGAGCTAATCTTACTGGGTCCCATTTCATGAAGTGCAGGTTCAGAGCTGCTTTGCTCAGAAGCCATAGCTGTCAGCTCATCAAAATCAACATTCATAGTTTCGAGGATCTTACGAGACTTACGGTTGTAGATTCGGTATGCCTTCTTTGCGGGTGCGTAACCAATGAAAATACCAATATCAGCCTTTTGTTGAAGTTTTCCCAAATTGTCACCATCATTATTTGGATAGCAAAGAGAACCAAATACATGAAGATATGATAAATCTGGTACTTTTCCATGGAGAAACTCATAAGGTGTTTTACCATGGCGTTTACGAATTAGTGACCGGTTTTGGGTGTACACTACTGTAGATACTGCTTCTGCCCATAAAAACAATGGAGCCTTTGCGTAAATTAACATCGTTCGAGCAACTTCCATAAGTGTGCGATTTCGCCTTTTAACGACACTGTTTTGTTGTGGAGTGCGAGCAACGGATGTTTCATGAGATATGTCAACTTCTTCATAATAATCACGCAAAATTTGATTCACAAATTCGGTTCCATTATCTGTATGAATGCGTCGGACAGTAGTGTTGGGACGCACTTGAATCATCTTGAGAAATCCGATGATGAATTTAGGTGCCTTATTTTTTGTTGTAAGAAATTTCACCCATTTAAACCGAGAGTAATCATCGACAATTACGAGGATGTACCTTTTACCACTAAGACTTTCAACACGCATTGGCCCACAAAGATCCATATGCAACAAATAAAGTTTCTCTTGGTTGGTGTCTTCGGTCTTGGGTTTGTATGATTTAGTGCTTTTCCCCATTGTACACGCGGAACACAAATGATCCTTGTGAAATGTAAGTTTAGGAAGACCACGAACAAGTTCGTTTTTCGCCAAATGATTACCGTCGATGCCATAACCATGACTTAGTCTTCGATGTTTTGGAGAGAAGACATACGAGAGAAGCGGCCATCATATATTGTAGAGACAAAGTGTACAAATTATTTCCTCGAGTACCTTTCAATAAATCAACCCCTTCCAAATTACGAATGAAGCAGGTATGCTCTCGAAAAGCAACTTCTAGGTTTGCATCACAAAATTGTCCCACAGAAAATAAGTTGTGACCGAGACCTTCCACATAATACACTCTTGAAATTATAACATTCCCAATATGATATTCACCATAACCCATAATCTTTGCATTATGATCATTTCCAAATCAAACCGTACCAAAAAACTTGCTGACGAAATTTCTGAGCTGAGAGCGATCTCCGGTCATATGTTTAGAGCAACCAGAGTCCAAATACCAGAGAATAATTTGGACCACCTGTTTTCAATAACAACAGTAGACAATGCATTGGAAACTATTGGTTCCGGAGTGTTAGCAGATACAGATATAATATTATCAGAATTGCTAACATTTGTGTTGCCCTTAGATTTCCTGCGTTTTCTATTGTTAGTTTTACCACGAACAGGTTTTATTGTTCCAATTTTCTTAGGTTTTGGATTATTTGCGGGCACTACAGTGGGAGTAGACCTATTTAAAGGGACTTTGTTCCTACAGTAGTGTCGGTGTTCCTAGTTAAAGGACACGCTTGTGTTTTGGTAGCCTTGGTACTCCTAGTTAAAGGGCAAGCTTTCTTCGCTTTAGTAGAAGTGATTGATAGGTGTGAAAACACCCATCTTTTCTACCACTTAATTAAATTAAAACGGGACCTAAACGTATATTTTATGTCGTAAATGGCGGAATTATGCGTGGTTTTTGTTTTTATTGTGTTTCAGGGTCGAGAAGGTGAAAAGTGGAGAAAACACGGCTTTCACAGGCTTTTATTGAAGTAAAAGACAAAAGACGAAGTCGAAAGATCAAGAGTGGAAAAAGAACGGAAGTCCAAAACCAATTCTGAAGATTTATCGAAGAAAAAGTCAAAAGACGGAAGTTTACCAAAAGCCGAAGAACTCAAGTATAATTTATTGAAGAATTACAAGACGAGTTCAAAGAAATCACGATCCAAAGTCATTATAGTCCAAGATTTAAGAAGATTAAAGAAAGGAGGGACCTAACGACGCAATTAAGGAAAAGAGGAAAGAGGGGAGGAAGCTTCCTTCCACTAATCCCTTCCTCCCCTTTAAATACACACTACTAGCCATTTTGTATAGGTTGTTGGAGGCTTGACAAGCCTCTCTTCCCCATTTTTCATTTCTCTTGTTCTTTAAATTTATGATCTTTAATTCTCTTGTAACGCACCTTTAATCTTCTTTTAATTCCAAGTAAGTTTACCTTTAATTATTGTTAATCTTTATTTTATTGCCAATCTCCTTCTACCTTTCTTGTTTGATTTGTTCTTTGTTTTGATTATTCATGTTCTTGAGTTTTCTTAATTTCAATCAAGTGGGTTTTGATTCATTTGGCTTTATTTGTTAGTTTTGTTGATTTGTTTTGATTGATTATTTTTAGTTGACGTTTAGTGGTTATTTTGGGTTAATCTTTTGGTTGATCTTGATTGATTTTGCTTAAATTCGTGTTCTAGTACTTTTCCCTGTTCTTTTCCTGCTACTGTTAACATTGCCCAGTTAAACTTCCGAACCAATTTGTGGCAAAAAGTTCCGAATCGGAACTTTTGAAAAGTTCCGAACCAATTTTATGCCAAAAGTTCCGAACCAGTTGTCTTGCTTAATCTTCCGAACCAGAGAAATCTTCCGAACCAAATTTTGTTAAAAAAAGTTCCGAACCGGAACTTTTGAAAAGATCCGAAAATTAAAAAAAAAAAAAAAAAAAAAAAAACTTCCGAACCAATTGTTTCAAATCTTCCGAATCGGAAGTTTTATAAACTTCCGAACCAATTGTTTCAAATCTTCCGAATCGGAAGTCTTATAAACTTCCGAACCAATTATTAGGTCACCTGCTAGCTTGCTAGCTTCCTTTTCTCTTCCCGCCAAATTAAGCAGGCGCTTCCAGCAGCTAGCCTGCTAGCTTGTTTATTTAATAGCATTGTTCCGTAATTGTTTAGTTTTATCTGAAAGTTGTTCCGATTTCATTTTTGAAAGTTACGTATTTTTAGTTGAATTTTTCGTCGATTTTTACTATTAATATTTTTTCGTAAAGTTTAAGTTTTATCTTTTATTTAGTACCCGCTTTAGGTTTTGCCTCGTTTAGCTTTAAAGTACCATTTTAGTTTTATTCTCTCCTTTTTCATTTAGTAAACTTTATTTTCGAGTCTATAATTAATTTCGTCTTTTATATTTATTTTTATTAATTGTTTCGCTTTAAATTACGTTTTATTATTTGTTTTAATATTCGTTTTAATATCGTTTTAACTTTTAGTTTTTAATATTCACCTTGTTTTACTTTTATTATTTGTACTTGTCTTTAGTTTGTTTTTAAATACTTTTCGCATTTACTTTTTAATTAGTTATAGATAATCAACTTCCCTTTTTCTTAACCAAAAACAATTGAGTCACACATTTAACCGGAAATCAATTCGATTAGACACCGAGAAACAAACTTTTTCAACTAGTAAAAATCCTGTTATTAAAATGGCGCCGCTGCCGGCTCTTTTCGTGAAGATTGAAGGTTTTTTGTGAGTGACGCGTTGGATTTTGGGATCCGTTCACTTGTGAACGTTATTTTTCTTGTCAAAAATTTTCAAAAATCCAAAAACATTTGAATAATCATAAAAAGCATTTCTTTTTCAAAGTTTTGCACCAAAAATATTCTTCTTGCTTATCTATCTTTCTTCATGGATTTTTATGTCCATTGCGTCCGGTGTGGGAAACAATTATCTGGGAACAAGTCTTGTCAATGGTGTACATGTGAGCGGTGCGGAAACGATATCGACTACACACAATCCGGATTTTGTCCTTTGTGCAACTCGACTAATTCGTACTTTTTGAACCTACCTCCTGTTCCCCCGTGCATCTATTGTGGAAGCAATTCTCATTGGCATGTTTCGTGCCCGGTTCGATACCCGTCTGGTCACGGGCAAGAACCGGGGTACAATTATGACAATGATAATAGCTATCCACAAGACGCACTTGATTTTTCTCCATACCCGGTTTGCAACAACTGTCGGGGTCCTCACGATACCTATTATTGTCAACCACTGAATTGTTATGAGCCAAATCCGTGTCCTCAGTTTTCTTCACCTATGGATTATTATGAACCAAACACGGTTTCTAATTATTCCCAACCGATGAACAACCATGAGCCACAACCTTGCTATAATTCAGGTTTTCAACACTATGAGCCCCCACATCACACCCTCAATCATCAATCCTCTCAGCAAATTCATATTGACCCACAACTCACTACCTTGAATGAAGAGACACACTCCATTGTTTTGCAACTTCAAGAGGTCGTTGTTTTGGTTAAAGAACTTCGAGACGAGGAAAAGCGACTGCAACTAGAGCAAGTATCTAATCTTAGTGATTATACCCGTCTGCTTGTGCGTCAATACTATTATGATGATGATGACGATGATGCTGTATGCACTTTTAACTCATCTTCTGAAGTTACTGCTCCTATTCTCGATGTTCCTTCTACGTCTAAGGATCTAGATTCGTTGCATGAGCTTAGTGATGTTGGTCTCGCCAAAGTATTGGATGATGAGGTTTGTGACTTACCTGCTATGGTGCATGAGGACGACGTTGCTCTTACGGAAGAGGTCGATCCTAGTGATGACGATTCTTCTCTCTGCTATGAGAATTTCACTTTTGAAATTTCTCAATCTCCACCGGGAGATGCAGACGATGACGATTTATTCTCTCCGGTTTACGAGCAGTTCACCGATGAACATGATCTTGTGGATGAGGTGGAAGACGTGCTTCTTCGCGATGGATTACGGAAAGTGCACCTTCTTATTGCTCAAATCGAAGCGTTGACTTCTCCTTCTCTTTCCAAGTCTCTACACCCATCTATTCCTCCGGTTGAAGATAATGACCCATTGCTGGAAGAAATCGATATCCACTCCATCCCTCCAGGTATTGATGACTCTGACACGGAGGGGGACATTATTTTTGATAATTTGCTGCAGGAAAGTATTGACCCAAGTTCCCCTCCCGAGCACCTTCCATCCTCCCTTTTAGCCACTATCACGGAGGATGAGTGCTTTGACCCGGGAGGTGACATTGATTATGCTATGATTGATAACAATACGGCTTTGCCGTTTGCTCAGCATCCATTGTCAGTGGGGGATGACAATGTGCTTACTATACCCAACCCACCTCCCGTGGATCTTGAATTCACATACTATACGTATGTCGAAAGGACCTTTCTCCCTTTCAAGACTTACCCCCCCGCCTCTCCTTTGTTGATGTCCTCCGGGAACGAGGACAAGGTCTTTGATCCAGGTATCACATTCGAGGTTTCCCCATGGACCATTTAATTCGGGGACGAGTCAGGCTCGTGACTCGGTCAACAAAAACAAGCGCTTTTTGGGAGGCAACCCAATTATCTATGTTATTTCACCATAAGTGTAGGGGGAGCCCCGTTGGTGTTTCTTGTTCTCTTTCTTATCATATGTAGGGATTAGAGCTTCAAAGACACACTCTTGATGACTTTTGACGAACCCTGATTCCGTGTTCCCTTCTTTCCGGTTCTATCCTAAACTCTTTTCGATTCACTATTTTATATTTCTCAATATTAAAATAGGAATCTCTTTAGTTGTCTCTTCCTTAGCGAGATTTAAATAATGTGCACAATGTCCTAAGTGTAGGGGAGTTTACTCCCACATGCTTAAACATTGAGGACAATGTTTATATTAAGTGCCGGGGGACTTCTATCGAAGTTAAGTGGCTTTTTCCTTGTATTTGTCCTCATTTTAACCGGAAAATCAGTTTTTCGACATTTTTCAAAATTTTTAATCTATTTTGGCCTAGTTGTAGTTCCCATTATTTGTGCTATTTTTTTTTCTTATTTTAATAAAATGGTTTTAACAAGTTTAGTTATCTTAGATATATTAGGCCCGTTGTGAATTTTTTGACTCAACCCGAGTTTACTTATCCAAGTTCACTCTAGCTAGTATCCTTAACCATGTAGACCTTAATTGGTTTATTAGGCTAAGCATCCACGAGTCTCATTCCTTGAGATTTTAAATTGTGGAGAACGAGAAATGATAGAGTTTGTTACAAGTTTGGTATTCTCTCATTAACTTATGTGAGTTAATTATGATCTTTTTCTCCCATCACTTGCTAATAAATTATCTGCAATAAGTAAGGTCGTACGATTTGAAAAGTTACTTAGCTTCTAGCCCAAGATCGTTTAAAAGTTGCTCGGTAATGACGAGAGTTCATAGCCAAGGCATAACTTATGAAGCGGGGCGCGAAGATTGGCGAGTCCAAAAAGGCCCTAACAAGGCATGAGGATTCCATTTTATTGCTGAAGATCCAAGGTGATGTGAAAAGCATTATTCCCAAAGTCAATATGAAGGATCAAGACTCACGACAAAAAGCAATCAACTCCCATAAAGATCATGGAGAAGTCTATCCGAAAAGACCCTAACAAGGTATGAGGATAAATAGATCCAAGTCCGAAAAGGAGGCGGATCGTTGTATCTCGAAATCCCAAATAGAGATTGAAGAAATAATCATGAAGTCGTGGTCAACAAAGCTAGAGTACCCCTCAAAAGTCTCCAAGTGAAGAAACTCTATAACGAAGAGAAGACCATTATCTCAAAAACGTCTCTCGAAGATATGAAGTATGAAGTACATGCCAAATATCGGCCCGAGAAAGGTCTCAAATCGTGAACCAAGTTATGCCAAGATATGAACTTTTTGATATCCCGAGAAGCAGTTTTAAGAGATTTTGTCCTTTAGCTAACTATTGATCAAATCGTCCTACTTTGCTTTCAGCCTAAATAAATTATCGAAATAAGTCAACAATGCATCCTCGTGATCATTCAAGACATCAATAAAATATAAGAGATACCCATAGGAATAAGGGAGTTTAAGTGATTAATTGAACCGCATGAGTAAATGTATGTTATGCTAACTTGTACTAACAATGATCTTGTTTTTAAGCTTGGCATGGGGAACGTGAAACTTGAGGGTGATAAACATTCATGACACACAAGCCCTAATGTAAGTCTTCGATTTCTTTACAAGTTTCTTCCTTGTTGCATCTTGTTATTTTCTATTTTCCTTAGTTGTTTAATAAAGGCCAAGATAGGTTGATTATGATGGAAAGTGTAAACCTTGCTTTATTGCTAAGCATTGCATGAGGGCATTGCAATGGTTAAGTGTAGGGGATTTGATAGGTGTGAAAACACCCATCTTTTCTACCACTTAATTACATTAAAACGGGACCTAAACGTATATTTTATGTCGTAAATGGCGGAATTATGCGTGGTTTTTGTTTTTATTGTGTTTCAGGGTCGAGAAGGTGAAAAGTGGAGAAAACACGGCTTTCACGGGCTTTTATTGAAGTAAAAGACAAAAGACGAAGTCGAAAGATCAAGAGTGGAAAAAGAACGGAAGTCCAAAACCAATTCTGAAGATTTATCGAAGAAAAAGTCAAAAGACGGAAGTTTACCAAAAGCCGAAGAACTCAAGTATAATTTATTGAAGAATTACAAGACGAGTTCAAAGAAATCCCGAGCCAAAGTCATTATAGTCCAAGATTTAAGAAGATTAAAGAAAGGAGGGACCTAATGACGCAATTAAGGAAAAGAGGAAAGAGGGGAGGAAGCTTCCTTCCACTAATCCCTTCCTCCCCTTTAAATACACACTACTAGCCATTTTGTAAAGGTTGTTGGAGGCTTGACAAGCCTCTCTTCCCCATTTTTCATTTCTCTTGTTCTTTAAATTTATGATCTTTAATTCTCTTGTAACGCACCTTTAATCTTCTTTTAATTCCAAGTAAGTTTACCTTTAATTATTGTTAATCTTTATTTTATTGCCAATCTCCTTCTACCTTTCTTGTTTGATTTGTTCTTTGTTTTGATTATTAATGTTCTTGAGTTTTCTTAATTTCAATCAAGTGGGTTTTGATTGATTTGGCTTTATTTGTTAGTTTTGTTGATTTGTTTTGATTGATTATTTTTAGTTGACGTTTAGTGGTTATTTTGGGTTAATCTTTTGGTTGATCTTGATTGATTTTGCTTAAATTCGTGTTCTAGTACTTTTCCCTGTTCTTTTCCTGCTACTGTTAACATTGCCCAGTTAAACTTCCGAACCAATTTGTGGCAAAAAGTTCCGAATCGGAACTTTTGAAAAGTTCCGAACCAATTTTATGCCAAAAGTTCCTAACCAGTTGTCTTGCTTAATCTTCCGAACCAGAGAAATCTTCCGAACCAAATTTTGTTAAAAAAAGTTCCGAACCGGAACTTTTGAAAAGTTCCGAATAAAAAAAAAAAAAAAAAACTTCCGAACCATTTGTTTCAAATCTTCCGAATCGGAAGTTTTATAAACTTCCGAACCAATTGTTTCAAATCTTCCGAATCGGAAGTCTTATAAACTTCCGAACCAATTATTAGGTCACCTGCTAGCTTGCTAGCTTCCTTTTCTCTTCCCGCCAAATTAAGCAGGCTGCCTGGCTGCTTCCAGCAGCTAGCCTGCTAGCTTGTTTATTTAATAGTATTGTTCCGTAATTGTTTAGTTTTATCTGAAAGTTGTTCCGATTTCATTTTTGAAAGTTACGTATTTTTAGTTGAATTTTTCGTCGATTTTTACTATTAATATTTTTTCGTAAAGTTTAAGTTTTATCTTTTATTTAGTACCCGCTTTAGGTTTTGCCTCGTTTAGCTTTAAAGTACCATTTTAGTTTTATTCTCTCCTTTTTCATTTAGTAAAGTTTATTTTCGAGTCGATAATTAATTTCGTCTTTTATATTTATTTTTATTAATTGTTTCGCTTTAAATTACGATTTATTATTTGTTTTAATATTCGTTTTAATATCGTTTTAACTTTTAGTTTTTAATATTCACCTTGTTTTACTTTTATTATTTGTACTTGTCTTTAGTTTGTTTTTAAATACTTTTCGCATTTACTTTTTAATTAGTTATAGATAATCAACTTCCCTTTTTCTTAACCAAAAACAATTGAGTCACACATTTAACCAGAAATCAATTCGATTAGACACCGAGAAACGAACTTTTTCAACTAGTAAAAATCCTGTTATTAGTGATCCTAGTTAAAGGGCACGCATTTCCTACTATAGTGAAAGCTCTACCAGTGGGACGCCACATCCAACCGACTTGGGTTAAATCTTTCCCAGTCGGTTTCCATTCTAATCCATTTTTCCGGGCATTCATCTCATTCACATGGTCAATAAGGCAAGAATCATGACGACTAGAAAACATACATTCATTGCAATTCCAACATTTCAAATTAGAATTCACAGTAGGCTTAGAACGCTGCACAACCACAAAGCCTTTAGGTTTAGCTACATGATTCTTTTTATTCAAAACAAAAATAACATTCCTAGGATGGGCTTCTATTTTCTTCTTCACTTGACTACTAGATGGGGGCAAGATCCTATCATTCTTCTTGTTTCTTTAAAGCTTAGATCTTTGAGCCATAGTAGTGGTGCTTACTCCTGTAGAAGGCAACACGAGAATATTAGAAGCTGGTTTTGATTTTTCCTTATCTTTAGTGACCAATGTTTGAGATGGTTTAGTCCTAGGGCCCTTGTTAAGTGGTGTGACGGCGATAAGGTTCCTTTTGATTGCACTAGAGGACGATGCTGAGACAGTGGCTGCGTTATCCACAACATTCTTACCTTTTAGGGTACGAAGTGTTTCCTTTAACCAGTCAAAGCCAGATTTTTATCACACATTTGTTCCCTCAAATCAGATATTTCCACCGACTTTCGATTCAATTGTTCAATCAATGATTGATTCTGTGCAGTGGTATTAGCAAATGCGGGCTTTACTGAATCAAAGAGTTGTGTATTTTTCTGTTTTAAGTTATCAACTTTGGACAAAATCTTGGAAACTCGATTATCTAGATCAAGTTTAAAATTCTCAGCGGCCTCAAGTACGTTCACCACATTTAAGCTCTTTAGGTTCTCTATGTCTATCGGCAATGATTTAGCAACCTTGTCAATTGGCTGACGCTGTTTTGATTGTAAATTCAATCGAAAATTCTTTTCAAACTTTGCATCATCGATATTAACACTTTCGAATGACGTTTCAAAGATTTCTTGAATAAACTGTTGCTTGCATTCAAGCGAAATACAATGTGTTTGAATCTTATCAAAACGTTTTGAGAGCGAAGAATATGAATAATGAAGCTTTAAAAATTCAGCGTTAGATTCATGACAAGTACTATCTACCACATTATCCACAGATTCAACATTATGCACAATAGAATCATTATCAACACTTTTATTCACACAGACGGAAACTATATCATGAGACATCACTTGCTTCAGAAGCTGATCATTTTGGCGTGAAACCCGTTCTATTTCAAGTAAACTGTTTTCATAAGCATCATCCATTTCATTGAAAACACGTCTAACTTCTTCTATTTCCAAAAGCAAATCTTGATCAATGTTACTAAGACAAGCTTTAACATTGTTTACAAATGGAACAATTTCGTCTCGAAATGCAGCTCTTGTATGCTCAAAATTCCATTCACCTTCCGTTATGGCCGAAGCCGTCGTACGTTCCAAAATGACCTTGTCAAAATCGGCTAAGTGTTGCTGTACCGCATTTAAGCTAACGGACGCCTTACTTACAGGTGGAATTAACTTCGTTAAATCCGTTTTGACAAGTGTAGGAGATGTACTAGGAGGGTTTTCATTTGACAAACTTTGGGGCACAAGAACTGTCAATTCAGCTAATTCCTTTTTTAAGCGAATACGTGTCTTTTTAGAAAATTGATCTTTATTATACGTATCATAATCAAGCTTATGGAATTTTGAAAGCATTTTAGAATGAGTTTCTTCCGCAAGTGACTGTGTCTCCTCAGTACTACAAACAAAAGGTGCTTCTTTCGATTTGCCAATTAGGGTCATATCATAAAGACACGGAATATATCCTGAGCTTGTTTTGCATAACCGGGATTAGGTGGTAAATATTGAAGACGCTTAAGTTCGAGTTCTTTAAACAATTTAGTTAAAAGATGAACCTTTTCTGTGGAAGCGTATTGTTTTAAAAGCTGTTGTTCTTTGAATTTAAGAAGTTTGGTAGCATTGATTTCCGATTCAAACTTTTTAGACTCGAGAGTTTCGAAATCCATTTTAAGTTTCTGAAAATCATTGACAACCGACTCTTTTGCTTTTAATTCATTGGAAAGATTAGCTTTTAATGATTCTGTTTCTTTCAAGTGTTCAATCTTTTCAAAACGAAATTGGTTAAATTCAGAACATGTTATTTTCTCTGCTTGAGGAACCATTTCAAAAGTTTTGACCTTTTCTTTATGCAACGCAAGCTCAGTTGTTAGGGTGGAATTCGTATCTACGGATTGTCTGAGATCCATATGCATTTGACCAATAATATGTTTAGGCACAATGACCAAATCATGTTGAGCATAAGATTCCATACCCGTCGTAGCATTTGGTTGAGGTTCACTCGAATGTGTAGGATTGGGTACCACATCATTTGAGTTACTAGTTCCTGAATGCTGTTGGAGGTTGTCATTTTCATGCCCAACTTGATGTTGGTTATCATCATTACCAAGATTGGTTGTGGTGGGTACCTCACTGATGACATCAGAACTGTAGTGAGAGAGATTAGCAACGAGAGCAACTTGGGCAGAGTGAATGTCATCAGAATCCGAATCATAGGCGTCAAGATCATCTACTTGATAAGCTGCATTAGAAGTGGAAACGACTGCAATGCCTTCATTGTCTGTTGCCCCTGGGTCTGCAAGAAATACTAACTCTTCTGAATCCAAGATCTTTCCCTTAGACTGAGCATCAACCAATTACATCTTCTCACGAAACCACGTTGCATCCCTTCTCCTTTTTGGTTGAGTGCATTCCCTATACATATGACCTTGTCCTCTACAATTGTAGCAAGTCACAACCTTTTGTGGACCAATAGGGCTTCCATTTCCATTAGCTTGAGAATTCACAACTTGAGCATTCACAGTCCTTGTAGGATGTCCATATGAATTTTGCCTTCCCTGAATAGGTTGCACCGTTACTTGACCATCTTGAACAGTGGCTTGTTGTCGAGGATTTGAAGAGGTGCGGAGCTGATTGTTTGTTGGTGGAAATCCTCTAGTTGCAACAAGTTTTGACAAGTAGGTAGTGAGATGGTTTAGAACACCAGCTGGCGTATCATTTGGAGTAAAGACCGGTGCTTGGATTGGTGGAAGTTCACTGGAGTAGAAGGCTTGTGCTGGTTGTGCTTCAATTGGAAAATATCCTTGCTGAGGAGTATAACCCATTGGAGAAGTGTTGGCTTGTGATGGTGATGTCTGATGTGGTGGTTGTTGTGGAAAAGATTGTTGATGAACACTTTGTTGAAATGCTTGCTGTGGCATCATTAGTGGTTGATAAGATGGTTGCTGTGGTTGCTAATAGGTGTGTGATGGTGGTTGCTGCAAGTATGATGGTTGTTGATAAGTATAAGCCATGTTTTGTTGAGAAGCATACATGACAAGTGGATCATGAACTTGAGGTGTAGACAACCGAGCCTCGATCACATGGCATTCGTGTTGTTGAAGAAAAGCTTGAAGTTGATCCACATTGGTGTTATGCAAGTCCTTAGCCAATTTAACATCCGTCACGTACTTTTTCCATTCTGAAGGAAGAGTGTTCAAATACTTGGTGTTCAATTGAAACGTAGGAATTGCCATGCCATAGATATTGAGCTCATTCAACAATAGGGTAAATCTCAGATAGTAATCATTGAGAGTTTCCCCTAGGACATAGGAAAACTTATCAAAAGTATCATAAAGCTTACACTCTCGTTCTTGTTTAGTTAACGAGGTGCCTTGCATTAGAACACGAATTCTATCCCATAACTCTTTGGCAACTTTATGTTTACTGACGAGTTTGTTGGAAGGGCTTGGAGAATGATATTTTTAGCTTGTTTATCACACTTGTCTTGTATCTTAGAATCTCCAGTTAGTTCACCCGTAGTTCGAGGACGAGTAACAGCACCTTCCGTCACAGTACCATATACCAATGGTCCATTGAGCACCAATGCCCAAATTAGATGTCCATTTTCTTTGTTCAACATATAAAGTTCCATTCGGGAAGCCCATTCCTCATACATAGTCTTCACCAACATTGGTGGACGATTATCCGTACCCGAGAGGATGGACTTATCCGTAAGAGATGTGTACTCCATTTCTATAAGTTAAGATTTACAAAGTTGATCGATAAATGAGAGAAAGTAAATGTGTTTGTTGTTGTGTGTTAAAGCCGAGAAATAATGTTGAAATCCCCTAAATTATGTTCTGGATAAACCAAAATTCCAAGACAAAATTACAGACGAAAACACGTTTTTGAAAAATCTTGGAAATCTTGTCACTCTATCGGAATGCTCAAAACAAGTTCTGTCGCAATACCTGTCGGAATAAGTGATGGAAACACTGTCGGAATATCTATCTGAATACCTATCACAATGTTATCTATCGCAATGCTTGATCGCAATACCGATCACAATGGTTGATCGCAATACATGTCGCAATGCTTGATCGCAATACCTATCGCAATGCTTGATCGCAATACCTGTCTCAATATGGCAAATGAAATTTTGGCAGAGTGACGTTTCAATAAGCCTTAATTCCGTCGCAATCCACGATCGCAATGAACGATCGCAATGAACGATCGCAATGTACGTCGGAATAAGGGGTGTCGGAATACTCTTCGATCGCAATGTAGAAACCCTAGGGTTTTTGCGATCGCAATGAAGAACCCTTCTTACTTTGCGATGGATACCAACTTTGCGATGGAGACAAAAGTACCACCTTTCTCGGATAGAACACAACAAATTCGAAATTTTAAGCCTAAAAACGAATCAAACACCCAAATATTTTGTGTTTTTAACCAAAATACCAATACCAAATCACTATAACAAGTAACTAGATGAAGTATATCAAGATTAAATCATAAAAACACAAAAAACTTTTTGGTTCGTGTGATTAAGGATCAAAATAGGCGTAATACTTAAGAACACAAACATAAAAACCAAACAATCATCCCATGGCTCTTGATACCATTTGTAAGATATGTAAATCTTCCTTATGTTTTAGAGAGAGAAAGAGATAGAAAGATAGATGATTTCACATACACACTTGAGAGAGAAAAATAAGAAAACACACTTTACTATGTGTATTGTATGAGAAAACAACACCCTCTCCATCTAAGGAGAGGGTTTATATACCCAAGCCCATGAGATGGGCTTGGGCTTACAATGGGCCGCCGACCTACACATGTTGTAGGCTTGGCTTGGCCTTGTTTGCTTAATATTAAGTTAACTAAACTACGAGCTATTAATTAGACTATTGTTGGAGTGACCTATCCTTTCTAATACGTAAAACGTATTTCCAACACTTATTCATGCTTAATCTGCTTATTTGTGCATAACTGCTTATTTGCTAGGTCTGTATCATATCTATGGACTGTTTGCTTATTCTGTGCTTATTGAGTGAACTAAATTGTGATTTGTTGATCAATATTGACTCCTTGTGATCCACTGATTACAAGGGTGCCTTTTTTTCATTTGAATCTAACTAGATCTCTCTAAAAAGGCAAGTCAAATAGTCAAAGCAGTGGGAACTCCTTTCCCCTGCTGCTAGCCACTGCTAGTGTTATTTCAACTGGTGCTTATTAATAAGCTGTTCTAGCTTATTTAAACCTGCAACAACTTTGAATTTGTAATAGGTGTCACTTATTTGACCCATTTGTTCATTCTGGAGCATTTGAGGGGTTGACTTTGAGCTTTGACTAGAAAACCAATAACTTTGACTTTTACATAAGTACTTATCAACTTATTCAACTTATTGGGTTTGCTTTTTCAAAATTTCTTTTCATAGATCTCTTAGGCATCTCAAAAGAAGGTTGTGTGTCTATTCTGAGCTTATGGCATTGGCTTATTGCTAAATAGGCTTATTAGCCTAATAAGGATAAACTGTTATACCAATAAGCTGTGATAAGCTCAAAACCAGATTTTGGGCCTTCAGACTTTTGTGTTCAGAATAAAATTTTGAGTCAGATAGGGATTTTTCAGGTTATTTGGGCCTTGTTGAACTTTTTGGGCCTAAAAGCCCATTTAAGTGGACTGTTTTCATTTTTAGCCCATTTGGGGGCCCATTAGGGGTATTTTGGTAATTTCACTTTCATTTTTCTGTTTATTTAGGTTAAAATAAACTAGTTTGCAAGTTTATAGAATTTTTTATAATTTTTGGATTTTTAATATTATTTTAATATTATTTAATTATTAAATTTCATTTTTCACATTTTAGCACTTTTTATATTTTTCTTAGGTTTAATACATTAAAATAGGATTTTTGCAACTCTTAGATTAATTTTATCATCACTTTTCTAATTTCTAGAATTATTTTAAGTTTTCAATAGTTTTTAATCATTTTAAATAGTTTTAATTAGTTTAAAAATTCATAAAAATAGTTTTTATTCTTATTTATTATCTTTATTTGGGCTTTTTAGTAATTATTTTGATTTTTAGGGCTTTAATTATCATTTAAAAAATTAATATTTAATTAATTAAAAGGTTTGAAAAAGTTTTGATCATTTGTAAACTCTTAGTTTATTTAATTTGATTTTTGGTAATTTTGTGGGAATTTTTGGAATTTATTTTTATTTTACTTTTTACGTTTTTTAATTTAGTCGTCGTAGCAATAATTTTCACGTATCCGTCATTCTATTTTCTCATCCACTTCTTTAAAATATTAATCACAAATATCATTACATTTTAGTCACACACATATACCTCCTTGGGAAATGAACTTAATTGGGTCATTAGTGCTTGATTTTCCTAAATCATCACTTAATACTTTCCGCTTTATGCCTTTTTCTTAAAAGGTCGTATTTTACCACAATCATTTTGGCGCCGCTGCCGGGGAGGCGTGTCGTGATTAATTTGTCATTTTGTTTTTAATATTAACCATAAATAGTATTTGTATTAGTAGAACTCTACTAATACGTATTATCGGTTTTTTCATTTTTCTTGTGAAATTATTATTACTATATTGTATTAAGTATCACAACAAAATCAAAATATCTCCAAAAGTGTGAAAACACAACCTTAATTGGGATTTGATCTCCTAATTATTGTATTCGAATCTCCAAAAAAAAGAAAAAGGCAAAAATAGATAAATACTTTCGTGAAGCTCGATTTTGAAAAATACAAACTATAAGGTGGGTATAAGACGGGTATTATAAAATATACCCTAAGGAAAAAGGCTCTTAAGTGCTTCGCGCCGCCTCGTTTCGCTGCTTGCTTATGAGTATTTTGAGATTGAAAGCTAATCGATGGTTTTGCCGCCCAAAGTATTATTACGTATCATATATATTTGCTTGGTTTCTTTGTGATTAAACCCTCTTGAACAATTTGGTTTTCACCAAAGTTCTAAAGTCATTCGAAGGCGTTCACTCCACGTGATCGTTTTCATTCTTTTGAGGCTTCTTTAATCAAGAGTTTGATTCGAGGAGAGATTTGGTAGATTGTTGTCTACGAAGATACACAAAATCCAAAAAAATTAAAAACAATCAAAAACACAAAAAATTGAAAATCCACAAATCACCCAAAAAGAATCTTCTTTGCCCACCTCCCATTCTACGTCAAGTTTATGCTAACTCGTAATCAAGCAAAACGAGCTCGTAAACGTCGTCAAAGTCAAGGAAATCAAGAGCCTTTGATTGAAGAACAAGCTCCAATTGTCGAACCCGTTGTAGAACTAATAGTCGTCATGGCTAATCGTACTATGATGGAGTTGCTTCAAGCACCCACCAAGGGTTTTGGAGAAGCTATTGTGATTCCCGCCATCCTTGCGGAGAATTTCGAGATTAAGACGGGTTTAATGTCGATGTTACAAGCAAATAAGTTTAAAGGTCATGAGAAAGACAACCCGCATTACCACATAAGGAATTTTAATCGTCTCGCCGCAACAAGCAAGTTTAAGGATGTTCCACATGACGCCATTAAGATGATGTTGTTTCTATACTCGTTGGATGGACCCGCTAAAATTTGGCTCGAGAAAGAACCGCCAAATTCGATTTTGACATGGGGTGATCTCGTTTCTAAGTTTGTGAACCAATTTTTTCCACCATCTAAAACAACACATTTGAAAAATGAGATTTCAAGATTTACACAACGTAATAATGAAAGTTTTTCAATGGCATGGGAAAGATTTAAGGAAATGTTACATGAATGTCCACACCATGATTTTTCGGAATTGCATCAAATAGATACTTTTTACAATGGGCTTAATGATCATGAACGAGATTATTTGAATGCCGCCGCGGGTGGTAATTTTTTGTGCGAAACGACCGATGAAGCTTTAATGATTATCGAGAATAGATCTAAGGTTTATAACCCTCGTAACACACCGAGTGTTGCCAATATGGGTTCGTCATCGTCGTCATCGTCTCGTAGCATTAATGCCTTACATGATGAAGCAAATGAGGAAAATCGGTTTTTCGATAGGTTTTCGACGCTTATGACACATTGGAAAGCACAAGATGCTTTGAATTCCGCATCGGTTAAAGCGGTTGAAAAGAGTTGTTTATCTTGTGGTGGAGCTCATGATCTTTCCGAGTGCATTACCGCCGGTGGTAACACTTCGAGTGCTTACGTAGCAACGAGAACTTACAACCAAAACGGCCAAGTTTCCCGCCCATATCAAGCTCCACCAAATCAAAATGCTAACAACTATCGAAACAACAATCAAAATGGTGGTTATCAAGGCAATTCACGTAATTACAACAAAGGGAATTATCAAAGGGGGAATGGACAAGTTTCAAATCAAAACCAAAACCGTGATTTTCAAACTACTACACAAGGTTTTCAAAATGATCACACCAAAAATCTTCAAGGAGAATTTTTGAATTATGCTAAAGCAAATGATGCTAAGTTTGATAACATGCAACATGAGATGATTAGCTTAAGATCCGAGTTGAAAAACGAGCTTAAAAACGAACTAGCTAATGAACTTAAGACTTATGCTAATAAAATGGAAGGAAACGTTCAACGTCTTCAGAAAAATCAACAAAAAATGGAACAAAGACAACATGAGATTAAGCAAGAATTGTTAAAAGCGGATGCTAGGCAATCAAAATTTGAAGACCGAATGGCAAAAGTGTTTGAAGCAATCATGTGTAAACCCTCTTCCTCGGGTGGTCTTCCTAGTGATACCATTGCAAACCCGAAGGGAGAAATGAAGGTTATTACTACACGTAGTGGTAAAACTTTCAAGGAACCAATCTCTCGTCCAAGTACTTCTACGGAGAAGGAAATCGAGAAATAACCCGAGGTGATGGTCGAAAAGGAGCATATCATAAGCCCACGAAGTACCGCTCATACCACACCTACGGTTGAACCAATAGCAGTTATGGAACCCGAGATTCCAAGGCCATTTCCTAATGTCCAACCCACACCACCCTTACCTTACCCTTCGAGACGAAACAAATTGAAATTGCAAGAACGTAACAAACAACAAATCGAGCTTTTTATAAAAATGTTTCAACAAGTTCATTTTGATGTAAGTTTAGACGACGCGTTGTTATACATGCCTCGTTTCGCTTCCACTTTTAAAGGTATGATGAATGATAAGGAAAAACTTTCAAAGCTTGCTAATTGTTCTTCGGTTTATCTTAACCGCATACCGGAAAAATTTGGTGACCCCGGAAAGTTTCTCATTCCTTGTGATATACAAGATATGAAAGAATGTATCGCCTTGGCCGATCTTGGTGCGAGCATTAATTTGATGCCATTTTCCATTTCGAAATCGCTTTCGCTTCCGGCTCTTACTCCTTCGAACATGTCTATCGAGATGGCCGATCATTCTACGATTTTAGCATGTGGAGTAGCCGAGGATGTTTTCGTGAAAGTGGGGAAGTTCTACAATCCCGTTGATTTTATAGTGGTTGACATCCCCACGGATCCTCAAGTTCCTCTAGTTTTAGGTCGTCCATTTTTAGACACCTCGAGATCTCTTATCGACGTTCATGCAAGAACTATTACTTTGAGATTCAACGAAGAGGAACTTGTTATAAACGCTACTCAAAATTCGACACCTTATCATGTTTATGCAATCGATACCATCAATCACATCGACTTAGTTGATGTGGTTTGCGATGAGTTTTCACAAGAAGTGTTAGGTTTTTCCGATAGCTCGTCAAGTGGCAATCCCACTATTTTGGATCCGATTCTTGCTAATTCTACACCAAATCTCACTCCATTCCAAGGAGGCGATTTTACTTCAAATGAAATCGACAATGAAGATGAGGTGATTATTGGTAATGATACTTCTATTCCACCATTTCTTCCGCCGATGGAAGTTATGCGTGTTGAGCAAAAATCTTCAATCGAGGGACCACCTATCCTTGAATTGAAAGATCTTCCATCTCACCTTGAATACGCATTCTTGGAAGGTGATGACAAGTTTCCGGTTATTATTGCAAAAGGTCTTGCTAATGATGAAAAAACCACGCTCTTGAAAGTTCTTAAAGCTCATAAAGGGGCAATTGCGTGGAAAATTTCTGACATTAAGGGTATTGACCCAAAATTTTATACTCACAATATTTTAATGGAGGAGGACTATAAACCCACAATTCAAAGTCAAAGAAGGGTAAACCCCAAAATTCACGATGTCATAAAAAAGGAAGTCTTAAAACTCCTTGACGCGGGAATGATTTATCCTATCTCCGATAGCCCATGGGTGAGCCCAATCCATTGTGTCCCTAAAAAGGGAGGAATGACCGTTGTACCCAATGAAAACAATGAGTTAATTCCCACTCGTGTTGTGACCGGTTGGAGGGTGTGTATTGACTACCGAAAGTTAAATGACGCCACTCGTAAAGACCACTTTCCTTTGCCCTTCATGGATCAAATGTTGGAGCGACTCGCGGGAAATGAATTCTATTGCTTTTTAGATGGTTTTTCCGGTTACTTTCATATCCCTATCGACCCTCGTGATCAAGAGAAAACTATGTTCACCTGTCCTTATGGAACGTTTGCTTATCGTAGGATGCCTTTCGGACTTTGCAATGAACCAGGTATGTTTCAACGGTGTATGATGGCTAGTTTTCACGATATGATCGAGAAGTCGATGGAAGTGTTTATGGATGACTTTTTGGTGTTTGGCAATTCGTTCACGTTGTGTTTATCTAATCTCGAGCAAATGTTAAAATGTTGTGAATAAACCAACCTTGTGCTTAATTGGGAAAAATGTTATTTTATGTGTAAACAAGGAATCGTCTTAGGACATAAGGTCTCGAAAGCGGGGATTGAGGTCGATAAAGCTAAGGTATACGTCATCGCCAAGTTACCTCATCCCAAAACCGTTAAGGTAGTTAGGAGTTTCCTAGGCCACGCGGGCTTTTATCGTCATTTCATCAAAGACTTTTCGAAAATCTCTCGACCTATGACACACCTTCTCGAGAAGGATGCTCCTTTTAATTTCAATGAGGATTGTGTTAGAGCTTTCTAAATTCTTAAAAGGAAACTTACCGAAGCTCCAATTCTGGTTGCTCCTAATTGGGAATTACCCTTTGAAATCATGTGCGATGCAAGTTATTATGCTATAGGGTCCGTCTTAGGGCAACGTTATGAAAAGCATTTCCGTCCTATCCTTTATGCTAGTAAGACGATGACGAGGCTCAATTAAAGTATACCACAATGGAAAAGGAATTCCTTGCCGTGGTCTATGCTTTTGAGAAATTCCGACCTTATCACGTCTTGACTAAAAGCATCGTGTATACCGACCATTCGGCTATCAAGTATCTCTTAGCTAAGCAAGATGCTAAGACGAGATTGCTTCGTTGGATGCTCCTCCTCCAAGAATTTGATGTCACCGTGCTTGACAAAAAAGGAGCAGAGAATCTAGCGGCCGATCATCTCTCTCGTCTAGAAGATCCTCACAAAGATGTCTTCGAGAACAAGGAAATTACCGAAACATTTCCTCTCGAGACTCGCGGTGTAGTGAATTTTAAAGACACCACCCCATGGTTTGCCGACATTGCAAATTACCATGCGGGGAATTTCATAATCAAGGGTATGACGACACAACAAAAGAGAAAATTCTTTCGTGACGTCAAGTTCAATTTTTGGGACGACCCTTATCTCTTTCGGGTTTGTGCGGATCAACTCGTTCGACGTTGTGTATTTGGTACAGGTGCTTAATATAATTAATAACATATTATAAGTAATCAAACGCAGCGGAATAAGCACCTATGAACGGATCCATAGAGTCATATGATTAATCAATAAAAGGGAGATAAAAGTATACCTTTGTAGCGAGATTTGGTAGGATCAAATGGAGACAATCACCAACGCAAGATCAACCAAGAAACCCTAGTGATCAAAGTAGATCACCTCTATAATTTATCCACACTACACTTCCTTGTATACCAAATAGATGCTAGTCTATATAACCCTTTCTACGTAAATCAATTTGTTAAATACGTAAAACAAACTTGAGATCAATATTTTTTTTACCAAATGATCACCATCTTTTTTCTAGTAAATGGCGTCTCTTTTTTTTATTGTCATAACACCATGAGAATGACAAAACCGTAATAATATTCTCATCACATTTATTATGCAAATCAATGCATATCAATGGTCATATTTAAAAACCAAAACGCACCCTTTGAAATATCCTTTAAAGGGACGGTATGAAATGCACATTTAAATGGGCTACTCCATTTAGTTTTAAGTTTAATAAACCAAGTACACAGTTAGTTATTAAATGATCGATATTGATCCCAAGTTATGTAGGTTATATGAATACCGTAAATACAATAGATTCGATATATTTAAGTGGTACCTCGGTGTATATGTGTGTGACCTCATAGGCTCATATGTGTCTAGCCGTATAATTATTTATTATGACACGAGCATACTCCAACAGCTCCCACTTGCGCACGTCATAATAATCATGTAGTTATACAAGCAAAGGTTAGCGTCTAGCAACACGTCAATGCTCCCAGAAACATATGAGGATAGTTTCTTAAACATCTCTTTTAAATGGTTTAGATATCAATCATCCCTTTGTTTCTGATACTATGTTAAACTCTAGACATGGATCAACAGTCATTCTTGGGCTTAACTATTCTGTTTCTCGATATTGATATTGAACTAGATTTCCAAATTAATCAAGTATCA
Organism: Glebionis coronaria; assembly: GCA_025667525.1. Classification (NCBI taxonomy): domain Eukaryota; kingdom Viridiplantae; phylum Streptophyta; class Magnoliopsida; order Asterales; family Asteraceae; genus Glebionis; species Glebionis coronaria. The sequence continues at coordinate 49,684 of JANFOE010000139.1, read as the reverse complement.
TCTTAATTTCATTTGAGTGTGGCCACACATACATCTGTACAATTCATTGAGGGGCCCAATAGTATCTAACTCCAATACATGTGGAGGAACAAATCCTCTTTTGACTGCACGTGTCGTTCATGTGTTTCACATCACACCTGAAAATGGTCTTTATAGTAGCCTTGTTCAGGACAACGTTGAACCATATCAAGGATTGACATTCCACACATACAAAACCTACTTGCATCTCAAGTCTAAGGATGAGAGATTCAACCACTTGCGAGATTCACTATTGACGCCGATCCATGTAATGAATTCTCGTTGGTTAGGTCAATCCAATGTTCATCCAATGAACACATATGAGATTGGCGGCATCATCAATTAATATTCATTCCAAAATGAATATGACCAACTCACATTTGTCTTAATTCGACAATACTCCCGTATCATCAACTGACAATGGATAATTTAGTGTAATTAAATTACTCTTGGATTAAACATGCAAATATAGGACACAGTTGACATAAAATGAAAACGATCATATCTCATATAGCAATTCATTACAAATAAGAACTGTTTTACATCCTAATTCTTCAAATACTAAAATACACAAATCTACATGAAACTACCAGCTGATCTAAGTCCAATGCTCCTAGCATGCTCAACATGTTTGGTACAAGACATTGGTTTAGTAAACGGATCAGCTAAGTTGTTATCTGTGTGAACTTTAAGAATACGAATATCACCTTCTTGAATTACTTCTCGAATGTAGTGATATTTTCTTCGAAAATGTTTGGCACCCTTTTGAACTCCAGGTTCATCGGCTATAGTAATTGCACCTGTATTATCACAGTACATTTCCATAGGTCTATCATTACTAGGAACAACACCAAGCCCAGAAATGAATTTACGTATCCAAATTGCTTCCATTGCAGCTTCAGAAGCAGCTATGTATTCAGCTTCTGTAGAAGACATCGCAGTAGTGCTTTGTTTAGAACTCTTCCAATCAACAGCGCCTCCGTTCATCACGAAGACATATCCGGTTTGTGATCGAAGATCATCCCGATCTGTCTCCCAACTAGCATCAGTGTAGCAAGTAACACCAAGCTCAGTTGTTGAATCACCTCCATAAACAAGAAACATATCTTTAGTATTTCGAAGATACTTTAATATGTTCTTTACAGCAGTCCAGTGACATTCACCTGGATTCTGTTGGTATCTACTTGTAAGGTTCTGAGAGAATGCTACATCAGGTCTAGTGCACCTCACAACATACATGATGGATCCTACAACCGAAGCATAAGGCACTCCTTTCATTCGCTTCACCTCTTTAGGTGTGGAGGGACCTTGAGTCTTACTCAATTCTACATTATTGCATTGGTAGACTCCCACGTTTGGAGGCATCCATCTTAAACCGCTTTAAGATTTTGTCAATGTATGCACTTTGACTCAAACCGATTAATCGCCTTGATCTATCTCTATAGATCTTGATTCCTAGAATGAACGCCACCTCACCCAAGTCTTTCATGGCAAAACATTTTCCAAGCCAGGATTTAACATCTTGTAGCATTGGAATATTGTTTCCCATGAGCAATATGTCATCGACATATAAGACTAGGAAAACGACGATACTTCTACTAGCTCTTTTATATACACTTGGCTCATCGGGATTTTGAGTGAAACCAAACTTTTTGATCTCCTCGTCAAATCTCTTGTTCCAGGTCCTAGATGCTTGCTTTAACCCATAAATGGATCTTTGAAGCTTACATACACGTCTGAGATGTTTAGGATTCACGAACCCTTCAGGTTTCACCATATAAACGTCTTCGTTCAGATGGCCATTCAAGAAGGCGGTCTTGACATCCATTTGCCAAATCTCATAGTCATAGAACGCTGCTATGGCTATAAGAATCCTAATAGCTTTAATGTCTGCAACAGGCGAGAAGGTTTCTTCGTAGTCAACCCCATAGGTTTGAGTAAAACCTTTTGCTACAAGACGAGCTTTAAAGGTGTGTACAATGCCATTCATATCGGTCTTCTTCTTGAAGAGCCATTTACTCGCAACCGTCTTACAGTTAGGAGGGAGGTCAACTAAGATCCAAACTTCGTTGTCCCTCATGGATTGCATTTCCGCATTCATAGCTTCAAGCCACTTATCAGATTCAGGATCCGACAATGCAGCTTTATAGTTAACGGGTTCATCATGATCCCCTAACTCATGTTCCTCAACATCGATATAGAAACCATATCGGTCAGGTGCGTGAGATATCCTTGCGGATCTACGAATGGGAATTACATCACTTTGAGATTCTACATTTTCATGTTCAACCTCATGGTGATGTTCGCTAGTGTTCTCAGACGGTTGTGCATCTTGACTTTGAATTTCATCAAAGTCTATGGTGCTCCCACTTGCTTCTTGTGATATGAGACTACTCTCAAGAAACTCAGCATACCGAGCAACAAATATTTTTTTCTCGGGTGGGTAGTAGAAGTAGTAACCCATTGTTTCCTTTGGGTATCCTACAAAGATACACTTGATAGATCTGGGCTCAAGTTTGTTTGGTGTTTCTCGTTTAACGAGAGCCTCACAACCCCAGACTTTCAAATAAGACAAGTTCGGGACTTTCCCGTGCCATATTTCATATGGAGTCTTATCAACCTTCTTAGTTGGAACCATATTGAGAATGCGTGCAACAGACTCTAGAGCGTAGCCCCAAAAGGACATTGGCAAAGTAGTTGGACTCATCATTGATCGAACCATGTCAAGCAAGGTTTGATTTCTCCTCTCTAACACCCCATTATGTTGTGGTGTATAGGGAGGAGTAAGTTGTGAGACAATCCCACGACTCTTAAGATGATCTAAAAACTCAAGGCTTAAATACTCGCCTCCTCGATCAGATCGAAGTGCTTTGATTGTCTTCCCGAGTTGATTTTCTACCTCGTTTTGGAAGGTTTTGAACGTTTCAAAAACTTCATGTTTATGTTTAATCAAGTAAACATAACCATATCTACTGAAGTCGTCAGTAAATGTAACGTAGTAGTTAGCTCCTTCTCTAGACGTGGTTCTAAATGTACCACATACATCACTGTGTATGAGTCCAAGAAGATCGTCAGCTCTTTTACTTGCATGAGTAAAAGGCTTTCTTGCCATCTTGCCAGATATACAAGATACACATATATCAAATGATTCATCATCAATTGACTTTAAAAGCCCATCATGTTGCAGCTTCGCAATGCGTTTCTTGTTTATATGGCCAAGTTGACAATGCCATAGAAAAGTAGAATCCAAGTTGTGCTTGGACTTCTTTTTGCTACAAATATAAATAGAACCCTCATTTGATACATGATTATGCATATCAATTTCAAAAATTCCATCACGAGGAATAACATTAAAATAAAATACATTATCCTTGGAAACTTGAATAGTACAATAATCAGTAAATTTATGTGAAAAACCATTATCCCATAAACGCGAAAGAGAAATAATTTCTCTAGTAATAGAAGGTGAAAAATGACAATTGTCTAGTACAAGAATCATTCCACTAGGGAGGATAAGATCATAGCTCCCTATGGCTTCGACAGCTGCACGGTTGCCATTGCCCACGTGCAAGTCCAACGTGCCTTTATTTAACTTTCTGATCCCTCTAAGCCCCTGAATAGTATTACAAATGTGAGTACCACAACCAGTGTCATATATCCAGGTATTAGTTTTAGGGAATGAGTAGAGTTCTATCATGAAGATACCTGATGTGCCGGACGTGCCGGCTTTGTTCTTATTTTTGTCCACTTCTGCCAGGTAGTAAGGACAATTCCTTCTCCAGTGTCCAATCTCATGACAGTGATGACACTCTACATCCTTAGCAGGATGCTCCTTTTTGCCAGGTGGGGGGAACTTGCGTTTAGGGTCATGAACCATAGTGGCTTTTCCCTTGAACTTTTTACCCTTGCCTCCTTTAGCTTGTGGCTTCGGTTTTTGGATATGACCTTTCTTGATAGCAAGAACAGAGGGAGCTTTCTTGGGCATACACTTCTCTGCAAGCTTCAGCATGGCATGCAGTTCAGGTATAGTCTTCCCCATGCCATGCATATGATAGTTCTGAACAAACTGATCATAGTCTTTGGAAAGTGAAGTGAGTATCAAGTTCACTCCTAAGACTTGTGGCATAGGGTAGCCAAGTCGGTCCATCTGATCAAGGTAGCCTTTCATTCTCAACACATAAGTGCTGACAGATTGGCCCTCATCCTGCTTGCAGTTATGGAACGCTTTGACCGTTTCAAAGAGTTCTTGTTCTGCTTGTTGTTGGAACATCGTCTTGAGTTCCTCAATCATGTCATATGCAGTAAAGTCTTCCAAATGTTTTTGGATTTCAGGGACCATACTACATAACATTAAGCCAGCCACTTCTTGTTGTTCAGCAACCCTTTTAGTATGGGCATTGCGAACAGCAGCGGTGGCAGTAGCAGGAGGTGCTTCAGGTAAGGCCTCTTCCAAGTGGTGCAACTTTCCTTCTGATCTGAGGACAATCCTCAGATTTCAAAACCAGTCAAGGAAGTTTGTACCACTCAATTTCTCCTTATCGAGAATTGATCTGATTTGATTGTTAATGGATTGATTCGTTGCCATCTACAAAATAAAAAAAGTTCAAAGTTTTAGTACTTTCAATAATGAATCCTTTAAAAATTAACTACCCAAGTTTATATAAAAACAATTAATTTTACAAAAAGGCTAAGATCCTCATTGAGGTTCTACCATCACATCAGTTGATCTGCTAGCAATGATAGATTCAATAGGTAGATGACGTTCATCAATTGCAAATCATGTGCAATTCTTAGATCTTTATGGGACTCATGACATATGTGAACAATTCACAAAATATCAAACATGGCATGTTTAGTCCCATCCTTGCCTCGGTCAAGGTCTCACCACTTAACCGATTAAGTCATCCAATTTGAGAACATGCGAGAATAAGTCTAGGTCTCACGCATAGATAATAATCACCTTGGGTTACAATTTGCATCCGTCTCACAAGATGCAAAAAGTAATTGCAAGTGATCTCAAACGATTGGACGGCATGACTTAAATTTTAGACGGGTATAAAAGTTTGATTTACAAATCAAAAGTGTGTACGAGGAAGCATGCATTCATCCATCGTAGCACAAGTTAAAAAACATTTTTAACTTAAGTCTAATCTTGTTTTAATTTATGTGTGTCAAGTTGTCCATGTTAAATACTAATATAAAACCTAAATGGATTTAATATTAGATTTAGACAATACAAAAAAATAAAAAATAATAACATCATAACACGTTAAGAGTTATTATGAGAAACAAGATTTTAGTTTTAAATCATATTTAAACTCTAAACTAAATCAAGGATTTAGTTTTATAAATGGTTTGTGATTGGTTTCAAGTTTTTATAAAAACATTTGCAAGTAATATCAAGATATCAAGCAAACAAGCAACCACACAACCACAAGTATGCAAAGCCTCAAACCGATGAAAAACCTATTCTTGATCTCGTGAGCCATCACGAGGACCAAGAAGTCAACTAAGGGTAAGTCAACATAACCACAAAGTGGGCTCCCACTTGCTCGAAGACCATCAAGAGCAAGTAGAACCCAAAATGAACATGAGGCCCAAATCTGCCTAAATATTTCAGTCGACTTCTAGGGCCCAAAACCCATAGAAGGAGTCTTCCCTAGCCTGAGCTCCAGTTGAGACTTTTGAAGGCCTATGAGTTGTGAATTAGCACACCAAATTTGGGCTTCTATCTCCTTATAGAACTCCGGGAAATCACATTTTAGTGCAGGTCACTCAGCAGCTCCGAATTTCACAATATGTCTTTAATTCTTTAGCCATTCCCATCCAAGCATCGGTTACAATTGATTTATGACTAAAAACATTTAACCTATCATTAACCTACTGTAAAATGCCCAAACAATGGCTATAACCAACATCAAAAACATATTAATGAAGCCGAAACAATGGCAAATCCCCAAAACTGAAATTAAATGCAAATCAACACACACCATGTCACATTTGGTCTAGGTTTTCATCGGCTTTGCATAAGAAACATAATAATACCATAAGATTATGAATATATCAAGGTGTTGGCTAAGTCCATGGACAAACATGCATGTATTTGCCATGGAAATAAAACTAAACAACAACAAACACTTGTTAGCCAACGAAATCGAAAGAATAATCAACAATTAATTAAACCCCCGATTGGTGCGTGTAACCAATGACCTTAGGACCTTAATAACACATTTTAGAAACCTTGCAATTATCATATATTTACAGAAAATATGGTCATAGGGGCTGTTTAAAACCCGCTTCATGAATCGTTTCAAAAAAACGCGTTTTAGGTCATTTTACACGTACCCGGTAACAAACCCATTAAAGTATGCGTAACCTGTGGCTATGAGATCATTAAAAACAGAATATAAGACCTTCTAAATATCTGTTATAAGTCGAAAATAAGTCCATATGGGCTGTTTTAAAATTGGTTTAACAAAACCATAAAAAACACTTATTTTTAGCCATTTTTACGCATACCCGATAATCATATGACATCATATGATGGCTCGTGATACCACTACAGGTGCTTAATATAATTAATAACATATTATAAGTAATCAAACGCAGCGGAATAAGCACCTATGGATGGATCCATAGAGTCATATGATTAATCAATAAAAGGGAGATAAAAGTATACCTTTGTAGCGAGATTTGGTAGGATCAAATGGAGACAATCACCAACGCAAGATCAACCAAGAAACCCTAGTGATCAAAGTAGATCACCTCTATAATTTATCCACACTACACTTCCTTGTATACCAAATAGATGCTAGTCTATATAACCCTTTCTACGTAAATCAATTTGTTAAATACGTAAAACAAACTTGAGATCAATATTTTTTTTTACCAAATGATCACCATCTTTTTTCTAGTAAATGGCGTCTCTTTTTTTTATTTTCATAACACCATGAGAATGACAAAACCGTAATAATATTCTCATCACATTTATTATGCAAATCAATGCATATCAATGGTCATATTTAAAAACCAAAACGCACCCTTTGAAATATCCTTTAAAGGGACGGTATGAAATGCACATTTAAATAGGCTACTCCATTTAGTTTTAAGTTTAATAAACGAAGTACACAATTAGTTATTAAATGATCGATATTGATCCCAAGTTATGTAGGTTATATGAATACCGTAAATACAATAGATTCGATATATTTAAGTGGTACCTCGGTGTATATGTGTGTGACCTCATAGGCTCATATGTGTCTAGCCGTATAATTATTTATTATGACACGAGCATACTCCAACATTTGGTACCGAAGCTTCTAACATCCTTAGCTTGTCACGAGGGACCCACGGGTGGTCACCACGGTGCTAATCTCACGGCTAAGAAAGTGTTCGATGCCGGCTTCTTTTGGCCTACTATCTATCGTGATGCACACGCACTTGTGAAGTCGTGTGATTCATGCCAACATCAAGGAAAATCGTCTCAACGTGATGAAATGCCGCAAAATATAATTCAAGTGTGTGAGATTTTCGACATTTGGGGCATAGACTTTATGGGGCCGTTCCCATCATCTCATGGTAACAAGTATATCCTCATCGCCGTCGACTACCTTTCTAAGTGGGTGGAAGCTAAGGCTTTACCTACTAATGATGCTCGTGTGGTAGTGAAGTTTTTGAAGCAACTATTCTCTTGGTTTGGAACCCCTCGTGCTATTATAAGCGATTGTGGAACCCATTTTTGTAATGACCAATTCGAGAAGGTGTTAAAGAAATATGGAGTTACTCATCGTCTTTCTACGGCTTATCACCCGCAAACGAGTAGGCAAGTCGAGGTTTCAAACCGAGCTTTGAAGAGGATTTTAGAGAGGTCGATTGGAGAAAACCGTGCTTCATGGTCCGACAAACTCGATGAAGCGTTATGGGCCTTTAGGACCGTTTATAAGACACCTATCGGTTGTACTCCATATAAGTTGGTTTATGCAAAGTATTGTCATTTGCCCATTGAATTGGAGCATAAGTGATACAAGCGTTTTGTATGGGTTCAGATTAAATCTTTCGGAATCCTCTCGAATTGATTACAGCTCAAAGTGGAAAGATTGTTCTTGGTGACAAATAGGGGGTTTGGATTTTCTATTCTACTAAAAGGATTAAAAGCATAAAGTGATAAGAATAAGCTAAAAGCAATTAATTTAATAGCAATTAATAAAACTTGAATTAAAATTTAAGTATTAAAAAAGAAACAGTAAATATCACTTAACTCTGATTCGAAATACTCAAAAGAAAATTGATTCGGAAGTTTCTACTTTACCCTTGATCCGGAAGTCTTGATCCGGAAGTTTGGTTCGGAACTCTTCCGAATGAACCCTATGGTTCGGAACTTCTTGATCCGGAACTCTTCCGGATGAACTCCTTGATTCGGAAGTCTTCTGAGTGAACAAGCTTGATTCGGAACTCTCTGATTCGGAAGTTTTCCTTGATCCGGAACTTTCGTTTGGAACTTTTTGATCCGGAACTCTTCCGGATGAATTCCTTGATTCGGAAGATTTTGGATTGGTTCGGAAGTTTATTCGGAACTTTTAAACAAAATTGATTCAGAACTTTTAAAGATTTTCATTCGGAACTTTACAAAATGAAACTGATTCGGAACTTTTGAAAAACCATTCATTCGGAACTTTTAAAACCATTCATTCGGAACAAATTGATTCGGAACTTTTTAATACAAATTGATTCGGAACTTTTCACTAAGATGCTTCATTCGGAAGTTTTGTGCTCATTCGGAACCTGGGAAAACTCAAGAACAGTAGGAGACAGAAAAACAGGGGAACACGATTTCAAGCCAAAATCCACCAAGTTTTTAACCAAAACTTGAACAAAACTAATGCCTAATCATCTACTAACCATAAACATCAAATCCCATCAATAAAAACATAAAACCCAATAACTTTTAAAAATCAAAATCAACCAAATAAGAATTTTAACTTTGAATCAAAAAGATGAAGATGAACAAGATGAAATGAAGGATTAAATTGATAGATTAATGTTTAAACAATCAAAAGACAAAGATTAAACTACAAGATGGGAAAAACAAGAATCAAAATCACCAAACACCCTAATGGTGTTGGTGATGCCTACGAACAGAAAAAGAGAGAAAAAAGGAATGAAAAACTGAATGAAAAGTGTGAAGGGAATTCTTTATATAGGTCTTCCATTTGGTTGGTGAGTGGGCTTTCTCCCTTTCTTCTTGTCTTCTCGTCTTTTCAGAAAAGTCGACGTTTTCGATTCTGATTCGGGATTTGTCGACGATTAAATTCAACTCGTCTTTTAATTTCTCCGTTTAATAGACTTGAGTTTCTTCGACATATGTAAATCTTCAATCTTTGGTCCTTTTCTTCGATAAATCTTCAAATAGGCCCAGTGACTTCAAATATTTTGCATCTCTTGGACAATAGACTTCGTCTTGAGTCTTTTTCTTCCATAAAACCCGTGCAATCCCATGTTTTCTTCAATATTCATCTGGTTGGCTCTGAAAACACAATAAACACAAAAACCACGCATAATTCCAAACAAATGATATTAAATACGTGTTTTGGTCTTGTTTTAGTAAGAAATAAGTGGTAAAAGGGTGGGTGTTTACACACCTATCAAATCCCCTACACTTAACCATTGCCATGCCCTCATGCAATGCTTAGTGATAAAGCAAATTTACACTTTTCTCATAATCAATCAACCTTGGCCTTATTAAAATACTACTAAACAAAAATTAAAGTACTAAGAGAAATTAAAATCTTTAAAGTAAACAAAAGGATAGAAAACCATTTTCACTTGAAAATAGCTATATGGAAATAACTTGAAAAGAGATCAAGGACTTACATTAGGGCTTTGGTGCTGCGAAGATTTATCACCCTCAAGTTTCACGTTCCCCAAACTAAGCTTAAAAACGAGATCATTGTTATTATAAGTTAGCAAATCAAACACTTACACACATGGCTTAATTATATGCTTAAACTCCCTTATTCCTAGGCGTATCTCTTATATTTTATTTTTGTCTTAGAATGATCATGAAGATGCATTTTTGGACTTATTTCGATAGTTTATTTAGGCTGAAAGCAAAGTAGGACGATTTGATCAATAGTTAGCTAAAGGACAAAATCTCTTAAAACTGCTTCTCGGGATATCAAAAAGTTCATATCTTGGCATAACTCGGTTCACGATTTGAGACCTTTCTCGGGCCGATATTTGGCATGTACTTCATACTTCATATCTTCGAGAGACGTTCTTGAGATAATGGTCTTCTCTTCGTTAATAGAGTTTCTTCACTTGGAGACTTTTGAGGGGTACTCCAACTTTGTTGACCACGACTTCATGATTATTTCTTTAATCGCTAATTGGGATTTTGAGATACAACGATCCGCCTCCTTTTCGGACTTGGATCTATTTATCCTCATACATTGTTAGGGTCTTTTCGGATAGACTTCTCCATGATCTTTATGGGAGTTGATTGCTTTTCGTCGTGAGTCTTGATCCTTCATATTGATTTTGGGAATAATGCTTTTCACATCACCTTAGATCTTTAGCAATAAGATTGAATCATCATGCCTTGTTAGGGCCTTTTCGGACTCGCCAATCTTCGCGCCCCGCTTCATAAGTTATGCCTTGGCTATGAACTCTTATCATTACCGAGCAACTTTTAAACGATCTTGGGCTAGAAGCTAAGTAACTTTTCAAATCGTACGACCTTACTTATTGCAGATAAATTATTAGCAAGTGATGGGAGAATAGGCAAATAATTACACCAAGTGAGCTTGTGCAAGAATACCGACTTATAATTGACTCTATCATTTCTCGTCCTCCACAATTTAAAATCTCAAGTAATGAGACTCGTGGATACTTAGCCTAATAAACCAATTAAGGTCTACATGGTTAAGGATACTAGCTAGAATAAACTTGGATAAGTCTATTCGGGTTGAGTCAAAATAATCGCAACAGGCCTAATATGTCGAAGATTTCAAAACTAGCTACACCACTTTATTAATATTTTTGACTTTATTGCGGGATATATACATATGAAAGCAACGATAAAAATTTAAAAATTACGACTAAATGGCCAAAGTTAATAAAAAATTTGAAAAATGTTGAAAAAGACGATTTTCCGGTTAAATGAAGGCATTTTCATGGAAAAGTCCACTTAAAACTTCGATAGAAGTCCCCCCTACACTTAAGATAAACATTGTCCCTAATGTTTAAGCATGTGGGAAAAGTCCCCCTACACTTATGACATTGTGAAGGTTGGTTAAATCAAGCTAAGGAAGAGACGACTAAAGTGATCAATTTCAAATGTGAGTATGAAGAAAATTGAATCACTATAGTTGAGAGATTGAACCGGATTTCGGATAACACGGGAGCACGGTTCTTCAGAGATTCCAAGAGTGCACTTATCCCTGTAATCACATCACCACACAAACACAAAGAACCTATAGAGGTCCCCCTACACTTAGGAGGTTAAACGGAAAAGGATAGATACTCGGGCTGCCTCCCGATGAGCGCTTGTTTTTGATAACCGAGTCACGAGCCTGACTCGACCCAAAATTAGTTCATGGGAAACGTGGTGAGGGATGGAATCATCTCATGAGAGATATCCTCACCAAAGTACAACTTCACTCGTTGTCCATTCACCTTAAAATTAGGTCCATTAGGTTGAGCGAGCTCGAGAGTACCATATGGAAAAATTTGGGCAATAGTGAATGGGCCGGACCAACGAGATTTCAGCTTGCCCGAAAAGATTTTCAACCGAGAGTTAAAGAGTAAAACTTTGTCTCCAACTTGGAACTCTCGGTTCTTAATCTTAGAGTCGTGAATGAGCTTAGTCATTTCCTTATAGATCAAAGAATTTTCATAAGCCTCATTACGGAGTTCATTCAGCTCATTGAGTTGGATCTTGCGTAGGTCACCGACTTTGTTGATATCAAAATTAGTCCATTTCAAGGCCCAGTAAGCCTTGTGCTCCAACTCAATGGGGAGGTGGCACGCTTTCCCGTACACGAGACGATATGGTGTACAACTAATCGGAGTCTTGTATGCGGTACGAAAAGCCCACAAAGCATCATCAAGTTTATCAGCCCATGAGGCACGATGCTCTCCCACGGTCCTTTCAAGAATTCGCTTTAATCCTCGGTTGGATATTTCAGCCTGGCCATTAGTTTGTGGGTGGTAAGCGGTGGAAAGACGATGATTTACACCATACTTAGCCATGGCTCTTGCGAATTGGTCATTGCAAAAATGAGTCCCGCGATCACTAATAATGGCACGAGGCACACCGAATCTAGCGAACAGCGATTTCAAAAAGTTACAAACCACCCTTGCGTCATTTGTAGGTAAAGCTTTAGCTTCAACCCACTTTGAAACGTAGTCAACGGCTACAAGGATGTATTTGTTTCCTTTAGAGGAAGGGAATGGCCCCATAAAGTCGATACCCCAAACATCAAAGATTTCACATTCTTGAATGAAATTCTGAGGCATCTCATCTTTATGTGTGATCTTGCCTTGTTTTTGGCAAGCATCACATCGTTTAACCATCTCGTGAGTATCACGATAGATGGTGGGCCAATAAAATCCCGAGTCAAACACTTTTTTGGCGGTGTAGTTGGGACCAAAGTGACCACCGGTGGGTCCTTTGTGGCAAGCGTCAAGGATTTCTAAAGCTGCCGGTCCATCAACAAATCGGCGAATAATCAAATCGGCACATTGTTTGAATAGATACAAGTCATCCCAAAAGTAAGTCTTAATGTCTTTGAAGAACTTCTTCTTTTGTTGGGATGTTAACCCATCGACGAGAATTCCACCCGCCAAGTAGTTTGCAATGTCCGCAAACCACGGGGTTTCATCAGAAGTCGAGTTGATAGACATTAAGGTCTCCAAGGGAAAAGAGTCATTGATCTCTTTGTTCAGATGATCCCCTTGATAAGGATCCTCAAGTCTACTGAGATGATCCGCGGCTAGGTTTTCAGCTCCCTTGTTATCACGAATTTCAATTTTAAATTCTTGAAGTAGCAAAACCCAGCGAAGAAGTCTTGGTTTGGAATCTTGTTTAGTTAACAAGTACTTCAACGCGGAATGATCGGTATACACGATTGTGGTAGAGAGGACAAGATAGGGGCGAAATTTTTCAAAGGCATAGACAACAGCTAAAAGCTCTTTTTCGGTTGTCGTGTAATGCAATTGAGCCCCAGTCATTGTCTTGCTAGCGTAATGGATTGGTTGGAAGTGTTTATTCACTCTTTGGCCCAAAACCGCTCCAATAGCAAAATCACTAGCATCGCACATCAACTCAAAGGGAAGCTCCCAATTAGGGGTAACCAAGACGGGTGCCTTAGTTAGCTTATCCTTAAGCGAGTTGAAGGCTTCAAGACACTCTGTGGAAAAGAGAAAAGGAGTGTCTTTTTCCAAGAGGTGGGTCATCGGGCGAGCGATTTGAGAAAAATCTTTGATGAATCGACGGTAAAAGCCCGCATGACCAAGGAAACTTCTCACACCCTTCACGATTGAAGGTGGAGGCAACTTAGCGATAACATCGACTTTAGCACGGTCTACTTCGAGACCGACTTTGGAGATCTTGTGTCCTAGCACGATGCCCTCTTTTACCATGAAATGGCATTTTTCCCAATTAAGAACAAGGCGAGTGTCTTCACACCGCTTAAGCATACGTTCTAAATTGGCAAGGCAAGCAGAGAAAGAATCGCCATAAACCGAGAAATCATCCATGAAGACTTCCATAGTGTCTTCCACCATGTCATGGAAGATAGCCATCATACACCTTTGGAAATCATCCATGCTTTTGCATCTCTTGGACAATAGACTTCGTCTTGAGTCTTTTTCTTCCATAAAACCCGTGCAATCCCATGTTTTCTTCAATATTCATCCGGTTGGCTCTGAAAACACAATAAACACAAAAACCACGCATAATTACAAACAAATGATATTAAATACGTGTTTTGGTCTTGTTTTAGTAAGAAATAAGTGGTAAAAGGGTGGGTGTTTACACACCTATCAATAAGGCATATTGGGCCCTTAAGCATGCAAATTTTAATTTAAAGACCGCGGGAGATCACCGGAAAATACAATTGAATGAATTGGATGAATTAAGAGATAATGCTTATAAAAATTCATTGATTTTCAAAGAAAAGACTAAAAAGTTTCATGATGCAAAGATTAAAAACCGGGTTTTTAACGTTGGTGATCAAGTGTTACTTTTTAACTCTCGATTAAAGATATTTTCCGGGAAATTGAAATCTCGTTGGTCGGGTCCTTTCACCATAACACAAGTGTTTCCTTATGGGACCATCGAGCTAGCTCAAAATGATGGCCTCAACTTCAAGGTGAATGGACATAGGCTTAAGTACTATTTTGGTGGGGAAGTTCCTTCATTAGACGACCTCGACCAAGTCACCTTCCCCAATGATAATTAGCATTGAGGGGATGGAGTCGAGCTCATGACTCGGTAATAAAAAACGAGGTGCCCCGTGGGGGAGATCCCATGCTTATCCTTTTATGCTTTCTAATAATTAATGAGAGGGGATTTGTGCCCTTCCAACTCGTTGTCTCGTGGTTGTTTGTGAATGTGTTATCTAGATTATCATCATTACTACGATTGAAGACTCTCGTGTTCGTTTACGTGAGCCTCGATCGTTTGCTTGAAGAAATTTTTCACGAATCCATGACATATCCTTAATTGTTCTAACAATTATCTTTTAGCATAATTAATAAACGACTTTAGATATATTGTTGATCACCCTTTCCATGCTAGATCCTAAGCATTCGACTCTTCGTCTCTAGTATGGGGGTGTTCCACCTTTAGACTCGAAACGTTGAGGATAATGTTTAATTTTAGTATGGGGGGGGGGGGGTGAATAGATACTTGCTTTGCTACACCCTCACGTTTTCCAACTTTCAACGTTTTGTTTTGTTTTGTTGCTAATAAGGCTAAAAATGCCCAAATTTTAAAATTTTTCTTAGTTTTCATAAGTGTTTTTTAAGACACGAATGTATATTTTCCGATGGGTAGAATAAGAGCTATTTTTTGACTTGATGGGCATTTGGAGCCCTTTACATTCCTTAACCCGCTCAATTCAAGTTTTGGTAGACTTTTATATTGGGAACTTTAAAACGCGAAAGTCTTAGCTCATTCGGGTTAAGAACAAGAACTTTTCGCAAGTTCCTATAATTGATCCTAGAAAGTCACTTATCAAGGGAACTCTGAAATGCATTCTCTAAACTTGAAAAAAATCTAAGAAAGTGCAAGATCCTATAAGTGGCTTGAAAACCCAAAACTTCGATTTGATATAGTCTTAATGAAAGCTAATCCAAATTTGGATTAATTTTGACTTGCATGGCTAAGTATTCACGAGTCTCTTTAATTAGAGGTCTTTAAATAGTGAAGAACGAGAAATGATAGAGTTAGACAAGTGATCATGCTAAACGTAGAACATGAAAATGTTCTTTCAAAAACTCATATGTTTTTAATTGTGGCTTTTTCTCCCATAAGATCAATGCATTAGGAATAAAGATAATTGCAATAAGTAAGGTCGTATGATTTGAAAGGATACTTAGCTTCTAGCACAAGATTTTTTAAAAGTTGCTCAGGGTTAAATAGAGTTCATAGCCAAGGCATAACTTATTAAAGCGGGACGCGAAGATTGGTGAAGATCCAAAAAGGCCCTAACAAGGCATGAGGAGATCTATTTTGTTGCTAAAGATCCAAGATGATGTGAAGTATCATTATTCCTAAATCAATATGAAGGATCAAGACACACGACGAAAAGCAATTACTCCCCTAAAGATCATGGAGAAAGTCTATCCAAAAAGACCCTTACAAGGTATGAGGATAAATATATCTAAGTCCGAAAAGGAGGCGGATCATTGTATATCAAAATCCAAAATAAAGATTGAAGAAATATGATGAAGTCGTGATCCAAGTATGAAGAATCTCTCGAAAACGTTAAGTGAAGAAATTCCAAAATATGAAGAGAAGACCATAATTTCAAGAACGTCTTCCCAAGATTTGAACTATGAAGTACATGCCAAATATTGGTCCGAGAAAGATCTTAAATCGTGAAACGAGTTATGTCAAGATATGAACTTAAGGAGATACACGAGAAGCCATTTTAAAAGATTTTTTCCTTCGGCTAACTATCGATCAAATCGTGCTACTTTACTTTCGGACTAATAAATACTCAAATAAGTCAATATGAATCACTTGTGATCCATGACAAATAGTTAAAAAATTCTAGAAACCCATTTCTTTTCATAATAACTAGGATTGCGGGGATAAAAAGAATTACACAATTTGGACGTATGGGTAGTGTTAGCATTGTGACTTGTACCAACAATGATCTCGTTTTTGCACTTAGCATGGAATGTATGACAATCAAGGATGACGAATTTTACTCTAGGAGACATTCACTTGTTTCTATTCGTTGACCCTAAAAGTCACACACATGATGAAAATCATACATTATGTCTTTACACATCTTAGTAGTATTGTTGCAAGTCTTTTACTTTTCAATAAAGGGTAATAAAATTGAATTTTTGTGATGCTTAGATACTTTATTCTAGCATTGCGTGAGGGCACGGCAATGGCTTAGTATGGGGGAGTGATGAGATGGCATTTATACATGATCTCATCGCTCTTTTCGGGATTTAAATGCATAAAATGTCATAAAATACCATATATATGCTTGTGTTTGTTTACTTGTGTATTTTAGGTATGGATATCGTGAAAAAGATAAAAGATCACAAGAAACAAGGAAAAACGAACACGAGAAACGAAGCCGTACAATGAACCGAGCCCTAATTATGAATTTATCAAAGAATATACCTTGAAGCCTTGAATATGTACAAGATTAATCCCTCATTTATGAAGAAATGACACTTAATACCCTTGTATGTTCATAATTACAAGTTTGGTCCCTTAAGTTTGTCAAAATTACAAAAAGGTCCTTCAACTTTGAAGATTTCTCAAGTTTAGTCCCTCAATAATTCTAAATTGTCAACAATGGTCCCTCATGAAGTCAAAGATCCAATAAAGACCTTCAAAGATGAGAAATGTCCAAGATCAGCCCTTGAAGTATTCAAAAATGGCAAAAATAACCCTTGAAAACCTTTTACCAAAGTTTTAGGGCAAAAGTATGAAGAATAAAAGTTTTATAACAAAGGAAATCAAGTTTTTGGGTTGAAAAACATTATATACCACTTCTGCCAAAACACAAGGACACTTATTGTCAATTTCCAAAGTATAAACAAAGAAACACGCGCCAAACACCTTTTCCCCACTAAACTCGGATCAAACTTGTTATTGTTTCACGTGATGAACCCAGATTTACCTCCCACTTAAATAAAGGGTAAATCAAAATTACCAAGTCCCACGTTTGATTCACACGCTCAGAAACCCATCCCATACCAAAAACCCTCAATCCCACTCACCAAAAGGCCCCACCATTCAACACGTCAACCAATCAAAACACAACTTCCTCTCCAAGTAAGCTGACATGGAAAGATCAACGCTTTAGGCTCATTGCTTAATCACAAAGCTAAAATGAACACCCAGGATCATTTTGGACAACTCAACAACAACAAACGTCTAGAAGATTTCAATGGTATTTTAGAGACTTCATAGCCTAGGGTTTTGCATTTTTCTACCTTGTAATCGTCTATATAAAGACTCCTCAACATGTGAGAGAGCTTTTGTTCTAGATTTTAGCTATCTTCTTTGTAATTCCTTTTTATGAAATAAAATATGAATTTTTGGAAATTTTGAATTCTCTTTTGTTATTTATAAAAGTTTGGTGTTTGAATAGCTAAGATCTGAGTTCCATATACGTGTTTGGTTGATTTTGAGAAAAGGTTTTAAGGTTTAAAACTCTTGTTTTCAAAAATCAAAGGATAATCTGTTTTGATCTTACTTTTGTGTTTGTTCATCTTAGCAGCTTGTGGAAGCTGGTGCTTGTTCTTACTAGCACCTCAACTCAAACATTCCAAAGTGTGGATGTACATTTTGGAGGTTTGAATCTCTTATCTCTTTTACTTTTTTGAACATATTGCATGATTTATGTGATTTTGGATTTTGGTCTGTGAATCTGTGAATCTGTGAATTTGTGGTTGATTTGTGTTTCTGAGGGTTGATTTATTATTGCTAGGTTGTTTTGATCTTTAATTGAAGGTTAAATCACAACAATACTTTGGAAAATTGAGAAATCAGATTCCAAAGGGGTGTTTGGGTTAATTGATTTTTCAAGATTCAAGGAAACCTTTGTGGTTGTTTGTTGTTTCTTTGGGTTAGTACTTGTTTATCTGGTGTAAGGGGTTACTTATCTGCAAGTTTTGAGGGTTTAAACACCTAAATCAATCAAGGGTTCATAAAATCTGTTTTACTTGGGTATTTTGGCTAAAATTTTAGGGACACATAGATCTAAGGGTAGACTAGGGTTAACTAGTGTTAAATTTTGGTTAACATCACCAGGGAAAGGGATTTAAGGGCTTGAAATTGGGTTGGTGGTCAAATAGATCAGCAAAAGTATTTTGGAAAAGTACCTTTGTTCATCAGAAACTTTTTGTGCTTGAATCTGCTTATTTACTTTGATCCAGTGCTTGAAACAAGTTTATTTGTGCTATTGGACTTTATTATAGCTTGTGTATGTATATGGTTCAATTTGGCTGGCTTATTCATGCTTAATCTGCTTATTTGTGCATAACTGCTTATTTGTTAGGTCTATATCATATCTATGGACTGTTTGCTTATTTTGTGCTTATTGAGTGAACCAAATTGTGATTTGTTGATTGATATTGACTCCTTATGATCCACTGATTACAAGGGTGCATTTGTTTTCATTTGAATCTAACTGGATCTCTCTAAAAAAGCTAGTCAAATAGTCAAAGCAGTGGGAACTCCTTTCCTCTTCTGCTAGCCACTGCTAGTGTTATTTCAACTGGTGCTTATTAATAAGCTGTTCTAGCTTATTTAAACCTGCAACAATTTTGAATTTGTAATAGGTGTCACTTATTTGACCCATTTGTTCAGTCTGGAGCATTTGAGGGGTTGACTTTGAGCTTTGACTAGAAAACCAATAACTTTGACTTTTACACAAGTACTTATCAGCTTATTCAGCTTATTTGGCTTGGATTATTGAACTTTTCTTTGTTGATTTGTCTTAATTAAGTCATTCAGAGTCTTTTGCAACTTATTTGAAGGTCTGAGGTGGTCTATAACTCTAAGTCGACTATTTTGTCTTTTAATGAAATTCTACTTTGCTTATTTCTGGCTTATTGGGTTTGCTTTTTCAAAATTTCTTTTCACAGATCTCTTAGGCATCTCAAAAGAAGGTTGTGTGTCTAATATGAGCTTATGGCATTGGCTTATTGCTTAATGGGCTTATTGGCCCAATAAAGATAAGCTGTTATACCAATAAGCTGTGATAAGCTCAAAACCAGCTTTTGGGCCTTCAGACTTTTGTGTTCAGAATAAAATTTTGAGTCTGATTGGGCTTTTCCAGGTCATTTGGGCCTTGTTGAACTTTTTGGGCCTACAAGCCCATTTAAGTGGACTATTTTCATTTTTAGCCCATTTGGGGGCCCATTAAGGGTATTTTGGTAATTTCACTTTCACTTTCTGTTTATTTAGGTTAAAATAAACTAGTTTGCAAGTTTTAGAAATTTTTATAATTTTTGGATTTTTAATATTATTTTAATATTATTTTATTATTAAATTTCATTTTTCATATTTTAGCACTTTTTATATTTTTCTTAGGTTTAATACATTAAAATAGGATTTTTGCAACTCTTAGATTAATTTTATCATCATTTTTCTAATTTCTAGAATTATTTTAAGTTTTTAATAGTTTTTAATCATTTTAAATAGTTTTAATTAGTTTAAAAATTCATAAAAATAGTTTTTATTCTTATTTAGTCATTTTAGAGGTTTACAAAGTGAAAAATCTTTATTTGGGCTTTTTAGTAATTATTTTGATTTTTAAGACTTTAATTAGCATTTAAAAAATTAATATTTAATTAATTAAAAGGTTTGAAAAAGTTTTGATCATTTGTAAACTCTTAGTTTGTTTAATTTGATTTTTGGTAATTTTTTGGGAATTTTTTGAATTTATTTTTATTTAATTCTTTTTACGTTTTTTAATTTAGTCGTCGTAGTAATAATTTTCACGTATCAGTCATTCTATTTTCTCATCCCCTTCTTTCAAATATTAATCTCAAATATCATTACATTCTAGTCACACACATATACCTCCTTGGGAAACGAACTTAATTGGGTCATTAGTGCTTGGTTTTCCTAAATCATCACTTAATACTTTCTGCTTTTACGCCTTTTTCCTAAAAGGTCGTATTTTACCACAATCAGGAGGTCACTCCAAATTACGAAGTCCTAAATCTAGCATATTAGATCTTTGTTCTTGTGCTCGTAGTCCAATTCTCTTTTCTTCTTCTCTTTTTCTTCTTGTGAATATATGTAGTGATAATCACTAGGCTTTGGCTTGAAGCATGTTCTTCTGACCTTTGACTTGTCGTGTGATTTGAGATCATCTTCACGTGCGGCCTTCGTCTTCTTGTGATACTTTCCTCCTCGTGACTTTATGTCCCACACACTTATACTTTGTAAATTCTAGAAAGCTTCAGAGTTTGATATAGCGGAAGACTTTAGATTGAATTTTCTTGAATTTTGCTGAAATATTTGGTGCAGAAAGTATAAGTATGTGAGGACGTCTTCTTATGGTACACCACAACGCCACTGTCTTCAAAGCAACATAGTAGATACGAATGAAATGGCTTTGATATTTCATTCTAATTCGTAGCATTTTACGTCCGGTCTGTGAAGATCGTTGGACGATATAATATATCGTACTTGTGACAGGTAGATTTAATAAAAAAATATCTTTCAAGATTTTGTGGGTAAAAGCTGACTGCGAACATAAAGAGTGAATCATTTGGATAGAATTATTCTTATGATTGAAGCCATCAATTCATGAACCTGGAACAAGTGAAATTCAATAAACAGCTTCACCATCGTTGCTTTCTAGTTGTCACGAGCTTGATTCTAATAGAATCTTGTTTGTCACCTACCGTAGTGTTGTTTAATGTTGACACTGGAAGGATTTTCACTCATCATTGTGAACACTAATTAGTGTCACTCTGAGTGTTCAGGCAAGATCACTTAGATTTTGCGTAGAGGCCCTGAAACAAGTTTGAATTCAATAAAGAATCAAACCATCGTTTCTTTCCAATTATCACAAGATTGGTTCATAAAGAACCGCACTTGTCACCTACCATGAGCTTGTTTGATATTGGCTCTAGCAGCATTTCTATCTTCATTGTAATACTTTCGTATTACTCGGATGTTCTGGCAATATTACAAGAATATTGCGTAGGACTCATAAAAATCTTTCTTACTTTTCACAGTGTGTGAAGAAGGAAGGAATAATTGAAAAGTGTCCTAATGAGACTTTTGACGATCTCGTGGCTCTAGACTCAATAGTGCGTTTTGTTTTTACTGAGCAGAGGCTGGAGAAGATTGCAACCTTTTCAATATCGATTATTCGGAGTGAATAAACCGATAGATAATGTGTTGAACTACGTGACATTAAAACAAATATCTTTTGAGAGATATTTGATTTAGCTTTGGGGGGGGGGGGGGGGGGTGGTTGTGAATTGAATCACTGGGTCCATGACGTCTTATGTTCAATATCTTCAATATGTGTTGACCCCATTTCTGCCTAAGTTGTAAGGAGGGTTTCTTTCCTTACACCCTTTATCTTTACATTTATTTTTCATTCTTCAACCCCTTCAATGCTTACCAATACTCATCACTAGCACCTTATTGTGATTTTTCTGGTGCTAGCTTAAGTACGTGGGCGACATTCTGCTACGTTCACAATCGTCCCCATCTTTCCTAAGGACTACTATTTTTAGCTATGGAATTTTCCTTGGAAAGATTCCTCCGGTTTCGGAAGAATCATTGGACTTATACCTAATCCTACCACCCTTTTGTCACCACATCCATCGTTAATTAAGGTGTGTTTTTGGGTAAGTACTTGTCACTATGAAAATTTGTTGAAAAATCACTTAAGGTACTTGTGATATAAATATCAAAGTTTTTGTACCCTAAGTGTTTTTTTAATAAAAAACGCCCCCTTAACATGTGCATGAAACATATTAAGTTAGTTTGTACATTAAGTCCTTTTAACCTTAGCCACATATATTTACGAGTCTCCTTAATCCTATTTGCTCCCCTTATCCAAAATGTTAAACCATGATATTTTGGATACCAATGGATTAACTGGTCTTGGGTTAAAAGATAAAATTATGGTTTGGCCATAGAACATTTTAATACTCCCCTCAAATTAATGAGGGTTAGTTATAGTGCTTAAGTACGATATATTTTGAAAGATTTAGAATCTCGTGAGAAATTCTTGAAAAAATTCATACTCTTACACTACAACATACCACAAAAGCCTATTATACACATATATTCACATATTCACAAAGTTTGTATGGAGATGACCTGAAACAATATGAACACCACTTCATGTGGCTCGTTCTAGTAGTCTATGGTGCACTCTATACGGTCTGCCACCAACGAATCGTTCCAAACTTCGTATCAACCGTCTTTCCCTTAGCTTCGCCTCGATCTTTTTGATAATATATCTAGCACTTTGTTGGTATCCTTCGTGCCAAACTTCTTCGACCTCTGACATCTTCTTCTTAGCATTAAGATGTAACAACTTTTCCCGAACATGCTTAAGAGTCCCATCAGTAAATTTGTGAAGTTCAGCGATTCTCATAAATTTCATCTTCTTGGAAGCATTTACGTAGAATATGCCTAGAACCGGGTCTTTTGTACTTATGTAGGGATACTTGTTGTGATGTTGATGAGGAATGGTGGTGTAGGGTGAGGTAAGATTCAGCTTCCTTTTATAGTGATGAGACTGCAATTATACATAGTCTCATCGTCCAAATCGGGCTTAAAACGCTTAAAATATCATTAAAATACCCCAAAATATGCTTGTGTTTGTTCATTGTGTATTTTAGGTACGTATATCATGAATTCATCAAAAGATTACAAGAATCAAGCAGAAATGAACACGGGAAACGAAGCCGCACAAAGAACCGGACCTGAACAATGATTTTCCAAAGAAGTCCTTGAAGTTTTGAAGATTGGCAAGATTGGTCCCTCATCTTTTGAAGACTTGACATTTTATGCCCTTGCAAAACTCAAATATTGCATTTGGGTCCCTAAAATGTTGATAAATTACATTATAAGCCCTTGAAGTATGGTCAAATTACATCTATGGTCCTTGATACAAGTCTACAAAAGTTTGTGTGGCAAAAGTGGAAAAACACAAACTTCATTATAAAGGGAAATGGAACTTTTGGTTGCTGAAACTTGATTTAAACACAATTGGGAAGAATAGGGACTAAATGGGGCAGACAACCAAACTTATCACCACCACTCACAAAGCAACACCTCACCCCACTCATCCCAGTCATCCTCCTCGTCATAACCCACTTAATCCCTTAACTAATATTTATTAAATGATTTAAATCGTTTATTAATACCTTTTTTGGGAGGGAAACGTGTCCTGTAGCACATCACCCCTAATCATTCCCCAGTTAACCACCCCCATAAACCCTAATTTTACCCAGGTTCGAATTCTATCAAAACAAGAGGGTTAAGTAAAATGACACAAGATGTCTACCATTCACCTCTCTCTTAACACAAACCCACATTCAAAAACCCCACCCCGTGAACCAAGTGGCCCCCACCATGGTCCCCTGTCACCCCTATTATGGCAACAAGAGAATCACAACAGTCCATCAACGACCCAAGATCATTTCTTCTTCCCAAAGACTCAAATGGACGTTTAAGATCATCCCAACAGCTGTCAATCCAGCAGGCATCACATGAGAACTTTGACCAATTTCAAAAGTTCAAGACCAAAAGGGCAAAGCTGGAAATTCATAGATTAGGGTTTATATTTTCTTGTTTAGCTAGAATGTTCTTCCTATTGTATAAATAGGGTGTCTTGTACCCTATTATTTTTTGTTCCAAATTTTTATCTTGTAAACCCTTTAAATGAATATTTAAAGTATTTTGAGGCCTTGCAAAATATTTTTTGAGTTCCATTTACTGCTTTCTTTAAATTTCATGTTTGTTCAACTTTAGTTTAAGTTATTTACCAAAATTCTTGTTCAAGTGTTTTGTTCATGAAGAGTTTGGGACCCTTGGCCATATACATGATCCTAACACCCTAACTCTGACAAAGTAAAGGTGTAGGGAGTGTATATTGTTAAGTTACTTATCTGTTTGGTTACCATTTAAAGTCGGCAAAAGTTTTTCTTCCAAAAGATTTTCAAGAAATCTGTCTTTCTCATTCTTCCTTATTTTTGGTTTACCAGTTAACTGTAGCAAAAGCCCTTTAACAAGCTTGCTTGACACCAAACTTGTTAAAAGGTTTTTGGGTACCTCACTTGTCTTTTCTTGTTGTGATAAACAGGTATCAAGAAGTGATTATACCCCAAAGTCTGACTGCAGTAGTCTCTTTGGGGTGGTATGTTGTAGACCTCTCTACATAGAAGCCTTATAAGCTCCTCCATAAGCCACTCTTTCTTCTCATTAATCTCAGCTGGTGGAATCAAAGAAGTTTTGGTAACCTCTTTTGAACTCCCTTTGATTCTGAAAGATAAATGAACTTATGTGAATCTGCTTGTAAGATGTCTATGTGGTAGTCTTATAGTTGATTTATGCTTGTTTCATGTTAGTGGATTATACCTGCTAGTTTTCAATAGGTATTGGCTTGATTTGAAAGTTATTATTTGAAAAATATTGTCATCAGTTTTTAAGAGGGTGTTTGGTTAAGATTGGTTTAGGTCTAGGGTGACACTATGATTCACTCATTCTTGCCTGCACGTTTAGGTTTAGGGTAATTTAGTCTAAATTTGTCATCCGGTCTGATATAATAGGATAGAGAAAAAGTTTGCATATTCATAAACTTGGTAAAATAGCATAAATTTAGTAGGGGTAAAACAAGCTTGATTTTGTGTTTTTGAATCCGAAATCTTGAAATCAGTTAGTCTTTGTTACTAGAGGTGTGCATACCATTGGTTTTGGTTTTAGTGAGCTAGAGTGTGAATTTTTCTTAGTTAAAATTCGCCTATGTGCCAACTAGATCAGTCAAAACGCCCAGACCCCATTCTTGCATATCAGTGACTGCAATTTGCTCTTTTTTGTGAATTTGTGTGCTAAACTTGGTGTTTTTATTGTTGTTGTGACTCCCCACAACCCAACTGGTTGTGGGGTGCCTTTGCTTTCCATCAAATCCAAGAAACAAGCCTAAATCGACCATACTTTGTGTTAGTGTAAACATTACGATGTTTAATCAAGATGATCCCTTCATGTTTTGGTGATGACAAACGTATAACTCGCAATACATAATGTAAAATGTGTAAGGTACTCGTAATCACTCAAGCATACTTATGTATACTTCTCTCGACACCTTGAAGATTACATTCGTCATGAAAGACAAGAAGGACGCGTGGTTCTCTTATAGAACACGCGGTTCCTTAGTGATATCGAACCGCGGGAAGATATAGAACCGCGGGAAGTCAAGCTGGTTTAGGCTTACTCAAGATTTCTGGAAGCTTCTAGAAGATGGAGGGAAGAAAATAAATTCAAAATTCCAATTTTGAATTTGGGCTCCAAGAATATAAGGTGCATCCTTTTATCCAATGGGTAGTCTACTCTTTTATCCAATGGGTAGTCCACTCTTTTATCCATTGGGTAAAAAGGTGCTCTCCAAGGCAAGAGTTGGCTATAAATAGAAGACTATTCTCTTCCATTTTACTTGCACAAAAAACACACAAAAACCTTCCAATATCCCATTCCTCATTTGCCTCATCAAGAGCAATGAGAAGAACACTTTGACCATTGTGAAGTGTTAGTGTCTAGAGTCATAACATGATGAAGATCTCTCTAGATCAAGTCATGATTATTGTCTTCCTACTATGTATATGTAGAAGATCCAAGTTGTGGGTACACTTGGATGTGTTTGTAAGGGTAGAATATCCAAGTGATGGGTATCCTTGGATTAGGTGTTAGTTTTGTAGATCCAAGTCTTGTTAGTACTTGGATATAGTGTTAGAGTTATAGATCTAAGTGTTGTGTGCTTAGATCTATATGGTTTATATGTTTTGTTGGAAATACGTTTTACGTATTTATGAAGGATCGGTCGCTCCAATGATAATTATGTATTGGGCTCGTGATCCACTTAGTTATGTATAGTCCATATAGCCCACATGTAGGGTGGGCTATATATATACCCCTCCTAGCATGTTAGGAGGGGGTTGGTCATTTCATTCATTAACACTTTCATTAATCTAATCTCTTTCTCTCTCTACTTTTATTCCCTCTCCTTTCTCTCTCTACACCTAATCCTCCTTCTTCCCCATCTCTTCCACCAAATCCATAGATCTAATCCATCCATTAACAAATCCTTAGAATTAGTAGGCCTTCAATTGGTATCAAGAGCCATGGTTGAATCTTAGGATTTGCATCTTTTTATCTTTTGATTTGGTGGTAAAAATCCTTTCTTTTCTAATTTTTTATCAATTTTTTCATAATTCGATAAATTTTTTTATCAATTTTTATAAATCTTATCATTTTTTTAATAAAGTTATCCATTTTTTTCTATCAATTTTTATCAATTTTTATTTTTTTTATTTTTTATCAGTTTTTATTTTTACGTGTATCAGTTTTTTTTTTTATTATTATCAGTTTTATCAATTTTTTTTTTATAATCATCTAGTTTTATCAAATTGTTTAAAATAATCAATCCAAATCCGTTTTTAATCAATTTTATCCTTTTTTAATCAATTTTATCTTTTTTAATCATTTTATCATTTTATCAATTTTATCAGTTTTTATCCTTTGTTTAATCAGTCTTCTTTTTCTTAATTGTCCACAATAGTCCAAAAATTGTCAAACAGTCCATGAGTCCATCAGTTCTATCAGTTTTTGAGTTCTATTAGTTTTTGAGTTTCTGTTCCTGCAATTCAACTTTCCGAATTGGCTAACTTTCCGAATAGACAAACAAAGTTCCGAATAGACCAAAAATTCCGAATAGCCAAAAAGTTCCGAATAGCCAAAAAGTTCCGAATAGCCAAAAACTTCCGAATAGACAAAACTTCCGAATAGACAAAAACTTCCGAATAGACCAAAACTTTCCGAGTAGAAACATTCCGCATAGACATTTTTTTCAGATAGTTATTCTATTCGGAAAAGTCACACTCGACTGAAAAATTTATCAAAGACTCAAAACCTTTAAATGACTCAAATCATGCCCCAACCAAGACTCGTCCTATACTAAAACCTCACAGACTCGACTCTCTCCCTCGAACAGACCCATCACACGAACAAGTCTAAACAAACACACCTCTCGTCTCGCACTCTAAACCCTCTCGACTCAAAAACACTCGACTCACTCACTCTAACACCCCCACACCTCTCGAACCCTCACCAAATCACCCTCGAAAAACCCTCCCAACCCTAACCCATCCCAACCCTAACCCATTCCCACCCCTAACCCATCCCAACCCTACCCATCACCTTCGTCACCCATCAAAACCCAATACCCTCGACTCCCTCACTCACTCTCACCCCTAACACCTCGAACGTTTACCCACCCTCGACACCTCCCCACCATCTCCAATCAAACCAACAGACTCAAACTGACCCAAACACAAACCCCCAAACTCATTTACCCACCCTCACAATACCCCAAACCAAAACCCTCTCTCAACACAAATCAATCCGACTCCTCTCTCAACACACCCACCACCGATTCATCATTAATTAATTTTGAAAAACCCTCGAATCACAAACACTCGCACTCTACGTAGACCCTCACACACAGACCCACACCAGAAAGACACGACAGAAGAGAGAAAGACTCAACAACACGCAACAAAGTTAAAAGGAAAAACCTACCCGAGATCATTTAAATGATCTTGATGACTGAATCGGTGCATTCATGAGACTGAGCTTTCGAGGTTGAGAGGATTTGTTACCAAAAGAGAACTTTTGAGAGATAGATTGAAGTTAGTTGAGGCTGCGAAGCGAGAGAGAGACGTTGACGGCGGAACCAAGAAGCCATTTTTTGATTTGATTATTTTCAGAGAGAGAGATAGATATATGGAGCGCTGTGTTTAAGAAATTAGGTTAGAAGGAGTTTTAACTTGGTGAGAGAAAGAGAAAACTGTGTTTTTTTGGTTATTGTGATTTAGTCAAAGAGAAGAAGGGGGGGGGGGGGGGGGGGGCGGAGATAACAAGGTAGTTAGGGTTGCTTTAATTTTTGGTTGACTGAGAAGGTGTGGGGCGGATATCTCTAGGATAAAGATGGATAGGCGGATATCTCTAGGATACACGTGTTATAACACAAAGTTGAAAGTTTTTTCTTTTTGGTAAACACGTGGGACTAACTCTTTTGTCACATCAAAATATCTCAACATTGAAAGTTGATTGTTTTATTTTTTTTTTGTTATTTTGAATATTAGTTAAAGTATTTTCTTTAAGTCAAGTTAACTTTTTTAATTTTATTTTAAAGTTTATTTTTGCTTATTAATTCTTGGTACATCGTGTTGAGGCGGGCATTCTGAAAGAACCAAAGTGATAAAATATTTGACGGGATATATTTTTAGCAATTACGGATTTTTGATCGGGTTTTATTCATAATCTTTTGAGCCGATAACACTTTTTGAGCCGAGTCGTATTGTTCAAACCCGACAACAACAACAGTCACATCATTTTTCCTCGATTACCAATGGAATCGTTAAAATCGACACTTAAAGAGGGAGAATCGCATCCAGTGCAAGCCAACGCTAGGGAAAGTGGTATAACTTCATTTCGAATGCTTCAGTATCATCTAGTTAATCTTTCACGGATTCAAGGAGGGAGCGAATTTGTGACAATCTTTGGACAAGATCGTCATATATTCATCGACTCAATTTTCACCACTTTGACCGAACTCGCCGAGCAACTCAACCGTGACAACTTTACTCAATCTGCATCGTCACTTGCTTATAAGGCTCTTGTGACACAACTCACGCCTTTCCTCCAATTCAATATCATCAAGCCTGAAAGCTCAGTGATTTGCCAATCATTTCTTCGAGATACACATACCGAGCTTCGAGTTTTCCGTGATACGATTTTGAAACTCATGTCATCGGTCTCGTCTTCAATTTATGAAAGATCTCGACTTCAGCAAGGGTATGATAATGGAGTGCAAGACTTTTCGATGCAAGAGGAAACTGGTCATACGGTTGACAACTTGGAGCCTAACGATGGCAAGAGCACAGAATCAGGAGTACAACATGATACCAGTGGTACGTCAGGGAATGTTCACGAGATCTCTCTTGATGACACCTTACCCGTTTATGACGAAGAGCCTGCAAATATGGTACAATCTAATGTTGTTTATGATGACTATGCTGATGACATGTCGCATATTGAGCATTCTGAACCTAATTATGACAAACATGGGATGGAAAAGAGTGATAGCAATACCACTTCTGATTCATCCGATGTGAGTCATACTGGGGGAGAAAGTGTTCAAAATGCTATAGTACATCATGAAAATTGTCCCATAACTGCTTCATTGATTGCTTCTGATTCCAAGATTAGAGAGCTCGAAATGATTGTAGCTCAACAATCAAAAGATCTTGAGGATGCCAAACTTGAATTTTCTAAGAAAACGGTCAAATTTGAAACATACTTTGAAAAACTTGAAAAATCAAACGTTGTTCTTGAAAGAAAATTGGATCAAACTGTTTTAGATTCTAAAGCGGAAAAGGATAATCTTTTGAAACAAATTCAACTGCTTGAATCTAAGTTGGCATCCCAGGATAACGTGCTCAAAGAAAATGAAACTTTAAAGGCTTAAAGGCCCAAGTTCAGGAAAAGGTTTTTGCTATAGCTGCGTTGAAAAACGAGTTAAGGAAAAGTAAAGGACCTAGTGTGGACACTAAGCTTGAAAAACCATCAATCTTGGGGAAACCGCCTACAAATCAGTTCGTCAGACAACCGATTGTCAGACAACCTACTGCATTTGGATCCGAGCGATCACAATCCTCGAGACCGCGGTTTGCCTCCCAAGTTGATTTGGTTCATCTTATTAGACCAGTCACTCCAGCAACTAGGCCCAATGTGATCACTCCAGCTTTAGCAAGACCAAATCATATGATTGCCTCTAGTTTCCATAAAAATACCAAGACCACGTCTAGAACTAGTTCAAATGACGTTTGCCATAAATCTGGTCTTGGGGAAGCTAAGCAAAAGACACATGCAAGAGATAGCAATGTCCAACCTAGACAGATGCCTTCTAGATTACCCAACACTGCTAACCGTAGCATGCCATCTTCTAGGAGCATCGATCAATCATCTAGGAATTATTCAGACATTAAATATGCTACTTGTAAAACATGTAGAAAATGTGTCTTTACGGCAAATCATGATGCTTGTGTCAAGAAATTACTTGATGAGGTGAACTCCCGTGCTAGAATTAAGTCCCAGTGGATAGCTAAAATCAAACCCTTTGGTAAAGTTTGGCGCCCCACTGGTAGAAATTTTACTCTTGTAGGAAACGAGTGCCCTTTAACTAGGATAGTCTCTGATTCTACGAAGACTACTAGGGAGGAAATTGCAAAGGATGATACATCACTTAAGCCTGAACTTAAGGTTTTCTATAAAAGGAAACGTTTGCCAACTAAGACAAGTGAATCATCCCCTCAGGCCACCTCTGACACAAGTAAAGCAAACTGTGAACCCCCACGTGCTTCTATAATTGATATCGCTAACCCACGTCAAAGCATGCAAATTCCTAATGAGATTGCAGGTACCAAAGTTGATGTTCCAAAAGAACGAAGCGGTCCAATCGTTGTGTACCGTTCAACTAAGGACACTCTTGGAGTTTGGTTGCTGAAGAAGCAGATATCAGAGAAACAAATGTCTCAGGGGATTCATGGTTAAGCTGCACAAAGGACTTATAGTCACATCACAGACTATAACTCGATCTTCAAAGAAAGGAAAGTTTATCGCCGATGGTAAACTTATCCTAACAACGAGAAATTAATTTTTCTCGGGCATGAGCTTTTATCAAAAACATTCCAAGTTTTTTAAGCTCATGCATAATGGTTTATCATTAAATATCAGATGGTAACCCGTTCCTCAAATAAAGGAAAGTTTATCGCCGATGATAAACTTATCCTTACAACGAGAAATTAAATTTTCTCGGACACGAGCTTACATTAAAACCATTCAAAGGTTTTAAGTTCGTGTAAATGACTTACAGTTAAATGTCAGACTGTAACTCGAATTTCAAATAAAGGAAAGTTTATCATTCATGATAAACTTATCCTCATAACGAGAAATTCAATTTTCTCGGTCATGAGCTTGTTTTAAAACATTCGAAGTTTTAAGCTCAGAAAGGAAAGTATATCTTTTAAATAAGAGAACTTTTCCTCATAACGAGAAATTAACCTTTCTCGGTCATGAGCTTTCCGTTAAAACAGTCAAAGTTTTCAAGCTCATGAATACGACTTCTAAGTAAATGTCAGCTTAGGACTCGTTCTTCAGATAAAAGGAAAGTTTATCGCCGATGATAAACTTATCCTTAACAACGGGAAGTTTACAACTTCTCGGACTTGAGCTCGCTTTTAAGATATTCAACATCTTAAGCTCAAGTAATTGTTTTTCAAAACTTTGAACACAATTTTTCAAGAATTTCTCAAAAGATTTTTCTAAATCTTTCAAAATTGTGTGTTCAAAAACGTTTTGATAAAACGAGCATGTCTTCTGGAATCGATAATATTTACGAACCTAGAAATGTCATTCAATAATGACACGGGGTTGTAAATAAAGTTCGAGCAGAAGTTTAAAAGATTTAAAACATGCTCCATATGGTTTGCTATTATTTCAGATAGCAACCCGCTTTTCATAATCAAGTCAAGCATTTCACCGGAAAGCTTTGACTCAACAACGAGAATTAATTTTCTCGGGGACGTGACGAGGTGACCATCATTCGTGAACAAGAACCATGTGCTTCTTTCATATGCTGTTCTCCATTATTCAGGTCCAACCTCGTACATTGCTAATCTTGTGAATTCATTATTATATCTGATCTTTGCACGTAATAAATACCTTACACTTGTGTTTAAAAGGTATTTAATTTACGTTTCAAGTACACCCTCATTAATTTGAGGGGGAGCTTGTGTAACTCATGAAGATAATTGGATTTGCATTTTTCTTCCCAAAATTTTCTTAAAATGCTATTAAATCAATTGATATTAAAAACATCGATTGGGTTAATATTTTTAATATGGGGGAGAAAATATGATTTAATATGGGATATGATCAATCATAAATGGTTTGACTTAACGTGTTAGCTCATCCCGACATGTGCGAAATGTTTTCGAATATCGTAGCATATGTTAAGGGGGAGCAAAATGGATTTGCACTTCAAAATGGATTTCATGGTGACATATACTTACCCAAAACATCTCTATTCACGACGGTGACGATTGTGGTGACATAAGGATGGTAGGATAGGTTAAAGTCCAATGATTTCTCTAGAACCAGAGGAATCTTCCCAAGGACATTCCATAGCTAGAAATAGTAGTCCTTAGGAAAGATGGAGAAAGATTGTGAACGTAGCTGAATGCCGACCAAGTACTTAAGTTAGCACTGGAACAATCACAACAAGGTGCTAGTTATGACGTATTGGTAAGCATTGAAGGGGTTGAAGAATGAAAAAGAATTGTAAAGATAAAGGGTGTAAAGAAAGAAGCCCTCCTTACAACTTAGGCAGAAACCGGGTCAATTCATATGCTATTGAGATCATTTTATGATTCTCGATATTGAAGATAGACATCATGGACCCAGTGATGCAAGGCACAACCCATCCCAGCTAACTCAGATATCTCTTAAAAGATATTTGTTTTAATTACACGGAGACAACGCATTATCTATTGATTTATTCACTCCGAATAAATTGGTATTGAAAAGGTGGCACTCCTCTCCAGCCTCCGATCACTAAAATCCAAAATGCACGATCGAGTCTAGAGCCATTTGAGATCATCAAATATCTCATTAGGACACACTTTCATATTTACTTGCTTCTTCACACACTGTGAAAAGTAAGAAAGTTCTTAAGAGTCCTACGCAAAATCTTCATGATCTTGCCTGAACATCCGAGTAATACGAAAGTATTTACAATGAAGATGGAAATCCTTCTTGAGCGAATATCAAAAAGCTCATGGTAGGTGACTTGTGCGATTCTTTATGAATCAAACTTGTGATAACTGGAAAGCAACAGTGGTTTAATTCTTAAATGAATTTAAACACGTTCCAGGCCTCTACGCATTATCATATGATCTTGCCAGAACACTCAGAGTGACTCTTTATTGATCACAGTGACGAGTGGAAATCCTTCTAGTGTTAACATCAAACAGCACTTGGTAGGTAACTTGCGAGATTCTTTATGAATCAAGCTAGTGACAACTGGAAAGCAACGATGGTGCGGTTCTTAATTGAACTTCACTTGTTCCAGGAACATGAATTGACGACTTCAAATCATGCGGATAGTATTATCCAAATGATTCACTCTTTACGTTCGCAGTCAGCTTTGGACGGTCGAGTAAAGAGAACGGGTTTACCCGCGAAATCTTGTCAAGGAGGTTCTTAATTGAAACTACCTGCCACAAGTACGATATTTAATATCGTCCAACGGTCTTCACCGACCGGAGGTAAAATGCTACCGAATTAGAATGAAATGTTCAAGGCCATTTCATCCGTGCATATTGTTTGTTGCTAACTGTCTTATGTAGCGTAACAAAAAGGTGGCATTGCGGTGTATAATCCAGAAGAAGTCGTCACCACATGCTTATACTACATACACTTAGTACTTCAACAAATTCAAGAAAGCCCGAAGGTCAAGTCTTCCGCTGTATCAAACTCTGAAGCTTTCAAGAATTTAAAGGTATAAGTATGTGGAACATGAAGTCACGAAGAGGCAAATTTCACAAGTGATGAATGCACAAGGTCAAGGCAAGGAAACATGCTCAAGACTAAAGTCAAAGATCACATCAAGCATATTCACAAGAACAAGATCGAAGACTCAAGCATAGTATGCTAGGTTTAAGATTTTGTAAAATGGTGTGACCTCCCTTAGGGGGAGATTGTTGGAAATGTGTTTTCCCAAAGAAAGTCTCGGTCACATCATTATTAGCATAGATCACGAGCTATAGAATATTTAGAACTTTGTAACTTGGAGCGACCTCCCTTAGGGGGAGATTGTTGGAAATACGTTTTACGTATTTATGAAGGATCGGTCGCTCCAATGATAATTATGTATTGGGCTCGTGATCCACTTAGTTATGTATAGTCCATATAGCCCACATGTAGGGTGGGCTATATATATACCCCTCCTAGCATGTTAGGAGGGGGTTGGTCATTTCATTCATTAACACTTTCATTAATCTAATCTCTTTCTCTCTCTACTTTTATTCCCTCTCCTTTCTCTCTCTACACCTAATCCTCCTTCTTCCCCATCTCTTCCACCAAATCCATAGATCTAATCCATCCATTAACAAATCCTTAGAATTAGTAGGCCTTCATGTTTAGGCCATAAAACACAAGGTTTGTTATGTTGGGCCATAAAACATAACTAGTGGGTAGATTAGGTTGTGTCTTGGTAGTTCTCACTAAACTCTAAAGTGATTTGGTTGTGTCTAGTTAGTTCTCACTAAACTCTGAAGTGATGTGGTTGTGTCTTGTGAGTTCTCACTAAACTTTAAAGTGATTAGTAGTTGTGTTGTGTGAAGTTCTCACTTAGCTTCAAAGTGAAGAGTCGTAAAGATTGGTTCTAGCTTTCGATTAGAACTCGACATCTAGCCTTGTGTCATTAAATGGTGAATTGGGCAACGTTGTGTAGATTGGTCCTACCTAAGATTAGGACTCGACATCTAGCTTAGTGTCGGAAATGTGTAAGCGACGTGTATGGTTTTCTCCGCCTTGAAAGGAGTTTTGTTGACTAGTGAAGTAACTCTCGAGTAAGGTGTACTCGAGGAGTGGAGTAGGGCGAAGAGGAGCTTCGTGACCGAACCACTATAAATCATCATGTCGGTACTTTCCTTTACATTTATGTCTTTACTATTATAGATGTATTTATGTGTTGTGTGTTGTGTGCATCTCATAATCTAAACATCTAAGTTGCGGAAAAGCTAAGGCTTAGTACGTGTGTGCTTCGTGTTTAGATTATGGTCAAGTGTACATCTCTTAGTCTAAACATCCTAGTTGCGGAAAAGCTTATGCTTAGTACGTGTGTGCTTAGTGTTTAGACTATTGCTTGATGTACTCTTGATTTGATGTGTTTGTGTGTTTACTTACTTGTAGTATTTATCTTTCAATCAAACACATCTCATATCTAGTCAAGCTTGATCGAGAATTTGATACAAAGGATTGTCAAAGTTTAACATGTAACAAAAGGTTAAGTTCACTGTCGGCGGTTCTCTAAATGGACCGGCGGTTCTTTATTGATAAAGAACCGCGGGTACACATAAGGAACCGCACACAGTAGATTAAGCCGAAATGTTTTGAAAACTAACTAGAAACTATTCAACCCCCCTTCTAGTTTCTACACTTTGTTTTTATGTTAAGAGCAGTGGGAAAAACTTCTCACTGCTAGTGCAAACTTACCCACTGTTGGGGTAAAGGACAAAAGTCCCCAACAGTCACTATCAACTTATTGTTTTTTTGTCTTTAGTGGACTTAAATTAGTATTTTTCAGTAATTTTAATTTTCTTTGTTTTGTTAATTTATTTTAATATTTTTAGAAAAGTTAATTTTTATTTTTTAGTTTATTTGGTATTTTTTAGCATTATTTTCAGTTTTAATTAGGTTTTATTGAAACAGTTTTTGTCTTTATCAAAAAGTTATATTTTTTAGTTTTTCCATTTTTCCTAGTTTAAGTAATATAATTTAAGATTTTTAAAATATAAATTTCATTTTTCATATTATTTAATTATTTTTTAGATTTAATTTAAGTTTTAATTAGTTTTTATTCAAACTGTTTTGTCTTATTAGGGTAAAATTTACTTTTTTCAAACTTTTTCATTTTTCTACTATTTAGAAATATAATTTAGGATTTTTCAAAAAGTAAAATTAATTTTATCATTATTTTATTATTTTAGTTTAAATAGTGTTTTTAGCATTTAAAAAATAGAAAAATAGTTTTGAAAATTTAGGAAAAATACTTTTTAGTGTTTAATTAATATAAATAAGATATTTGTTTGATAAAATAATATTTTGGACTTTTTGTTAATTGTATTTAATTTTAGAGCTTTAATTAGCATTAAAAATTAAATTATTAATTAATAATAAGTTTTAAAATTTATTTATTGAATTTTTATTCTTATTTATATTATTTTATACTTAGTTTTAATTTTTAATTTGTTTTTAGTTAAAATTTTCATTTTCGTCGCGTTTTACGTCGTAGTGTAGCTCGTCATTTAATTTTCTCTCTTAAAACCTAGAAACGACACTAATCCAAACTTGATTTTTATATAATTGGCCTAATACACACACCTCCGCCGAGAACGAACTTAGACTTTTTGTCTTTACGGTTTTCCTAAACCGTATCAATTAATACTTGCCCCTTATACGTCTTTTTCCTAAAAGCGTATTTTTACCGCAATTATTCTGGCGCCGCTGACGGGGAGGTGTTTAGCCATATATATATCGTGTTTGTGTGAGTAGTGCGTTTTTGTTTTTCATTTTTGGAAAGCGTAAATATCATACATACTCATTTTTGTTAATTTTTTCTACTATATTATAATATCCAAATAAAACGTGTTTAGTTTTCCTAAATTAAACAGAAAACAATAATTTTAATATATTGTAGATATCATATATTCGTTTTTGTTTTTCTTGTGAATATTATTAATATATTGTATACGTATCACAATAAATTTACAATATCTCCAAAAGCGTGAAAACGCAACCTTAATTGGGATTTCATCACTCAATTATTGTATTTCAATCTAAAGCAAAAATCAAAAAGGCAAAATAGATAAATACTTTCGTGAGGCTTAATTTTGATTAACACAAACTATAAGGTGGGTATAAGACGGTTGTATTTCACGACCTAAGGGAAAAAGGCTCTTAAGTGCTTAGCGCCGCCTCGTTTCCCACACTTGCTTTTGTGTGTTTTGAGAAAGAGGGCTAATCGAGGGTTTGCCAACCGAAGTATTATCTACGTATATTATATTTGCTTGTTTTCAAGATTAAACCCTCTTGAACGTTTTGGTGTTCCACCAACCTTCTAAAGTCATCGAAGGCGTTCACTCAACATGATCGTTTTCATTTCCTTGAGGCTCCTTTAATCGAGAAATTGATTCGAGGAGAGAATTGTATATTTGAGTATACGTAATACAACAAAAATCCAAAAAAATTAAAAAACAATCAAAAACAAAAAAAAATGAATAAAACGAAAAACCCAAAAAGAATCTTCTTTGCTACCCCCATTCTCTACGTTAGTGCATGCGCACTCTATCGAAGGATTATTCTAATTCTAGCGACACTTCGAATCGATGCAATCGAATTCGAAGGAATCGACGACGTAGACGAGAATTAGAAACCGACGTTCCTAATAACTTTGTTGAAGTGACCGTAGACGAGATGGCTGTCAATCGTTCGATGATGGAATTTCTCCAAGCGCCCACCGAGGGTTATGGAGACGCGATCGTAATTCCCGCTATCGAAGCGCAGAATTTTGAGATTAAGAGCAGAATGTGTGGGTTTGCTATATTAAGGATCCGGTGGTCTAGGTGGGTGGTGGAAAGTGGTGGCAGCCATGGTGGAGAGAGAGATAGAGGGTTGTGTGTGTAAACAGAAAGAAAAGGTAAAATGTGATAAATGAAAAATGAAACACAAGCAACAACCCCTCCTTGGAAGCCTTGGAGGGGTATATATAGTCACACGATACCTAAACTATACATCATTACCTAGTCTAGTCTATGCGTGTGTGACTATGATAACTAACGGGAATTCTTAAATGTCGTCACATAAAGTGAATTTCCGACAATCTTCCCCCATGGGACGACGTGTAGAATTCCTTACAATATTCTTCCTAACAAGTACATAATGATTAAGAACAAAAGCTTCCATGAAGCGTCCAATGCTGATGATGTCTTCTAAGGCCTTTGACTTCAAGTCTTTACTTCAAAATGACTCATCTTTAAAGTAACTTGTAGTAGAAATACTATAACGGCACGAGCTAAGTAATCCATATACTTTTGGTTAAGGAGAAGCTTCTGAATTAACTTCCCCCTAATTCATGCCACATAAACTTGATGTAGAAGCTTTTAATAGCTTCCCCCTAAACCGACAATCCTTATAAGCAACTTCAAAGCTTTCAATAAAGCTTAGAATGATTAAGCGCACAACGGAATTTAACAAGCAAACCCCATCATATGAAATGATAATATTACTATGAGTGATTGAAAGTAAGGGGCACACCAAGTAGATCAAAAACGTCTCTTCTCACGCTTGAATAATTCTTCTGAATTTTTCTTCCCCCTGAGAGTTCAAGTTATGCATACTAGAAAGAATCAAGATATTTCTTCCCCCACGTAGTTGAAGAAAGTAAACCAATCCCAAGTATGAAGCTCAAATACTGAATTAGACACTTTATCCCATTCATGAAGTTGACATCGTAACACCAGAGTCAATTAAGTCCCAGAAATGCACATATCTTCTTCCAGAGATGCACTAGAGTCAATTAAGTCCCGGAAGTGCATATCTCTCCATATAGGATAACGATGATGAATAATTGCAACATCAAAACAATTAAACATCGAATCAGTAGTGTACCGTTTAGAGATTGATAACGCCACGAGTTAAAACACTGATTTTCTCTGCGGTTATGACAAATGTATTCCTGGAATGTATTCAAATTAAAAGAAGGTATGAAGTTCATCACGTGTACTCGTTGTGCATTTAATATGTCTTCTTCTTCCCCCTTGATGGGTTCGAAACTCGGAACCATCAATAAATCGTACGCACATGTACCTGAAATCTCGTGAGAATAATAAATAAGCAGAATTATATATTTTGTGAGAAGCAGCTGCTGATCGAAATTCTCTACTCATAAACTCTCCATGGCTATCTTTACCAACCCCCTTTATAGGCAATTTGAAGTGACCACTGATAGAATGAGCCAGATATATCAAACGTGAAACTGAATAAAAACCCCTCGATCTTGTGACTTAAGCTTGCACTATTGTTGAATGAGGAATGGTGGAGAAATATCTAAGTACCCAATACATTACTGAAGAAGTATAAAAGCACAACACCTCTTGAAATTATCCACGTCGACTATGCGCGTGACATGAAGTACAATAAAGTAGCTCATTAAAGTGATAGTTATCCGGGTCATCAACCAACCACCCCGAACCCGGAAACTAGATAAACAAGTCTTCATTCTAATATTAAGCACGAGCAAGTTATCTTCAAAGATAAAATAAGTTCACGCCTTCGAAAAAATCCGTCTTCAACTTCAAATAATTAATACCCGATCAAACATCCGTAGCTACTAAAAATATACCTATTTTTCTTTGGTCTCGTAATTTTTGTCACTTATTCTCGTCATTTTGTCTCGTCACTATGTCATGTCACTCTTAAATTCCGATAATTTTATAACTACAAGCCAATCCCCATTCACTATCATAATTTATGTCAAATTTGGTAAGTCTTGACAAAATTGTGATATATAATTAAGCATAATTGGACTTATATTTCTTCGGTAAATGGTGATTGGCCCAAACATTATCAATATACCACGACCCAAATCCATTTGACAAAACACGTCAAGCAAAACTCAAAAATAAGAAGCCCACGTGAGGTCCAATGGTATGCCAGCTTATGAAGAATTGTATAACCGATCCATCTTAGCTATAAATAAGCTTAACCAAAAAATTAGGTCAGATGAACCTAATCCCACACATACTTTTCACCGCCTACCACACATTTCATATCTCATAACTTATCAGCCAACATCTAAAAGTCCTCTCAACCTAGAAACATCCGCCCCCATCTAATCTTACACCTACCGTCTATATTATCAAAACGAAAACAGCCATAAACAAATCAATCTCATCATTCATCTTCAATCTAAAAACGCAGCATAC
Organism: Glebionis coronaria; assembly: GCA_025667525.1. Taxonomy (NCBI): domain Eukaryota; kingdom Viridiplantae; phylum Streptophyta; class Magnoliopsida; order Asterales; family Asteraceae; genus Glebionis; species Glebionis coronaria. The sequence goes on along the minus strand of JANFOE010000139.1, from coordinate 9,376 downwards.
AATCTTTTTTATATCAAATTAACCAAACGCATCTCGTAAAATCATTAATCCCATATCTCCATCTCACAACTAATCCCCTAGGATGTGACTTCCAAACGAATCTCCTTCCAAATATCTCCATCTCAACGTTTGTGTAACCTTGAGTTGAAATCAGAAAACACACGTTTGTTTATCAAACGTACGACCACAAGATTAGTTGAAGGATCTCGGGTAGGTAATAACTTGATGCATGTTTGATTTCGTTTGATAAATCGAAACAAAGAAAAAATAATAAGAAACTTTTTATAAATCTTTCTTTATTTTCGTAGATGAAGGACAGTTTTATGATGCATGTTCGGTTTTACACTCGAAAAAAATGAGAGATTTTAACAATAAATGTTACGAATCTTCTATAATTTTCGCATATAAAAAAAGATGGGTTATCCCCAACAAAGATCTATGATGAGTGGTTTCATTCGTGTACCAGATCTTGATAGATCTTGGCATGCAAGTGCGAACACGAAAATTGAATCTGAGATCTTTTGATGTTAATTTCTATTTCGAGTGATTAGATGGGATAGCTGTCGATGGGCTAGGATTAGATGATTGTGGATTTTGTTTGGAGTGATAAGGGTGGAGTGTTTACTGAGATAGTGGTTAAGGTCTCGGTATAGTGTTATTGGGTTTAGTTAAACAGTCACAGTCTTGTTTTTCCGGTTTTGGTATAGTTTTGATACCACATGTCAAAATAAACCAACGCAATGTTTTCACTACACCCCATCGGAATGTCTTCAAATCCATCGGAATATGAATAAGTCCCATCAGAATATGAACAAAATCTATCGGAAAGTATTCATAGGAATATATCCGTCGGAATATATCCATCAGAATATATCCGTCGAAATCATATGTCGGAATATATCCATCGGAATCATCCATCAGAATGTATCCAACTGAAATCTTATCCATAGTACTTTTTCCTTGAAATCCGGATCTGGGTTTTCAAGATCTATTTTTATCTTTTCATCTTCAAAAAAATATTAGATAACCCAGAAATGATGATAAAACAGATGATATAAAAGATGAAACCATGTGACAAAATGATAATATCAGATATGAGTATAATGATAAACATGATAGAATGTGTAACCGACTGTTTCAATGATAACTGATCTAAGACAAGAATAAAATGACTATCGTGACAAAAAAGAGACAATTTTTAGACAGATTTGATCATTGTGACAAAAAATCCATAGATCGAGACAAAAAATTTTTTGACCACCAAAACCAATAACAAAAAACACGTAAGTACTTGGTCGACATTCAGCTATGTTCACAATCTTTCTTCATCTTTCCTAAGGATTACTATTTCTAGCTGTGGAATGTCCTTGGGAAGATTCCTCCAGTTCTAGAAGAATCATTGGACTTTAACCTATCCTACCATCCTTATGTCACCACAATCGTCACCGTCGTGAATAGAGATGTTTTGGGTAAGTGTATGTCACCATGAAATCCATTTTGATATCCAAATCCATTTTGCTCCCCCTTAACATATGCCACGATATTCGAAAACATTTCGCACATGTCGGGAAGAGCCATCACATCCATTGAATTGATTGATCTCATTATTAAATCACATTTTCTCCCACATATTAAAAATATTAACCCAATCGATGTTTTTAATATCAATTGATTTAATAAAGTTTTAAGAAAACTTCGGGAAGAAAAATGAAAATCCAATTATCTCCATGATTTACACAAGCTCCCCCTCAAATTAATGAGGGTGTACTTGAGACGTAAATAAAATACATTTTAAACACAAGTGTAAGGTACTTATCACATGCAAAGATTATATATGATAATGTATTCACAAGATTAGCGATTTACGAGGTTGGACCTGAATGATGGAGAACATCATATGAAAGAAGCACATGGCTCTTGTTCACAAATGTTGGTCGCTTCATCACGTCTGAAGTTATCTCTTGACTCCATGTGTACGATTGATATCGTTGTCTTGACACCAATATCTGAACTTGGCACTTTCGGTGTCAAAGATTCTGAATGCTGGACAATTGCTCCCCCTCAATTGTTGACCCGTGTTCTATTGAAAGAGCTGTAGTCGCTGTTTGAGTAGTTGCATCGTCTAGTATGTAGATATCAATTGTAAATTGCTACGGTTGGTGGAGATGATAACTTTATTAAAAACAAGATTTCTCTTGTTTTAACAAATAAATGCACTGACACGTACATATATTCGTGTTAGATTGTGTTATTCCGTAAACACAATCCCTTACATGGTTATAAAATAAACCATGCCCGAGAAATAATTCCCGTTGTTGAGTCAAAGCTTTCCGGTGAAATGCTTGACTTTAAAGAGAAAGACGGGTTGCAGTCTGAAATAACTACAAGCCATTTTGAGCATGTTTTAAAACATTTGAACTTCTGCTCGAACTTTATTTACAACCCCGTGTCATTATTGAATGACATTTCTAGTATCGCAAATATTATCGATTCCAGAAGACATGCTCTTTTTATCAAAACATTTTTGAACACACAATTTTGAAAGATTTAGAAAAACCTTTTGAGAAATTCTCGAAAAATTGTGTTCAAAGTTTTGAAAACCAATTACTTGAGCTTAAGATGTTGAATATCTTACAAAACGAGCTCAAGTCCGAGAAGTTGTAAACTTCCCGTTGTGAGGATAAGTTTATCATCGGCGATAAACCTTCCTTTTAACTGAAGAACGAGTCCTAAGTTGACATTTACTGGGAAGTCGTGTTCATGAGCTTGAAAAACTTTGAATGTTTTAACGTAAAGCTCATGACCGAGAAAGATGAATTTATCGTTGAGAAGAAAAGTTATCTTATTTAAAAGATACATTTTCCTTTATGAGCTTAAAACTTGGAATGTTTTAATACAAGCTCATGACCGAGAAAAAATAATTTCTCGTTATGAGGAAAAGTTGTCATGAAAGATAAGCTTTCCTAAAAATTAAGGTCCGAGTTACAGTCTGATATTTAACTGTAAGTCATAGTACATGAGCTTAAAAACTTCGAATGTTTTTAATAGTAGCTCATGCCCTCTCGTTGTAAGGATAAGTTTATCATCGGCGATAAACTTTCCTTTCTTTGAGGTCCGGGGCATAATCTGAAGTATCATTATACGCCATAGTGCATTAGTTTAAAAACTTCGAATGTTTTTAATATAAGCTCATGCCCGAGAAAAATTAATTTCTCTTTGTGAGGATAAGTTTATCATCGGCGATAAACTTTCCTTTATTTGAAGAACGGGTCATTGTCTGACATTTAACAATGAACCATATACACGAGCTTAAAACTTTTGAATAGTTTTAAATTTAGCTCGTGTCCGAGAAAAATTAATTTCTCGTTTTGAGGGTAAGTTATCGTTGCATAGATAAACTTCCCTTTCTTTGAAGTCCGGGCCATCGTCTGTCATTTAACGAAGAGCCATATACAACTTAACTGCAAGTCCCCTGAGACACTTGTTTCTTAGACATCAGCTTCTTCAGCAACCAAACTCTGAGAGTGTCCTTAGTTGTACGATATACAAAGATTGGACCGTTGTGTTCTTGTTGAACGTTAACTTTGGTACCTGCATTCTCATTAGGAATTTGCATGCTTTGATATGGGTTAGCGATATCTATTTTAGAAGTAAGTGGGGGTTCACAGTTTTATTTTCTTGTGCCAAATGCGACCTGAGTAGATGATTTACTTGTCTTAGCTGGCAAACGTTTCCTTTTATAGAAAACCTTTAGTTCAGGCTTAAGTGATGTATCCTCCTTTTCAATTTCCTCCCTAGTAGTCTTAGTAGAATCAAAGACTATCCTAGCTAAAGGGCACTCGTTTCCTACAAGAGTGAAAGTTCTACCAGTGGGGCGCCACATTTTACCAATGGGTTTGATTTTAGCTACCCACTGAGATTTAAGTCTCACGGGATTTCACCTCAATGAGTAATTTCTTGACACAAGAATCATGATTGGCTTTAAAGACACATTTCCTACGTGTTTTACAAGTAGCATATGTAATGTCCGAGTAAGATCTAGAATACCTAGATGATTGATTGATGCTCCTAGGATATGACATGCTACGGTTAGCAGTGTTGGGTAATCTAGAAGGCATCTGACTAGGTTTAAAATTCCTATCTCTTACTTGTGTCTTTTGAATAGCTTCCCTTTGACCAAAATTGTGATGAACGTCATTTGAACTAGTTCGAGACGTGTTCTTTGGACTATGTCTAGGGAGACTAGATGCAATCATGTGATTAGGTCTTGTAAAAGTTGTTTTAGTCACATTGGACCTAGTAGGTGGAGTGACTGGTCTAGAAAGATGAACCATATCAACTTGGGAGGCAAACTGCGGTCTCGAGGATTGTGGCCGCTCGGATCTAAATGTAGTCGGTTGTTTGACGAACTGATTTGTAGGCGGTTTCCCCAAGATTGATGGTTTTTCAAGCTTAGTGTCCACACTAATTCCTTTAGTTTTCCTCAACTCATTTTTCAGGGCCGCTATTGCAAAAACTTTTTCCTGAACTTGAGCCTTTAGAGTCTCATTCTCTTTGACCAATTTATCTTGGGATGCCAATTTAGATTCTAGCAACTTAATTTGTTTCAAAAGATTATCCTTTTCAGCTTTAGAATCTAGAACTTTTTGATCCAATTTTTGTTCAAGAACAACGTTTGACTTTTCAAGTTTTTCAAAATATGTTTCAAACTTGTCGGTTCTCTAAGAAAATTCTAGTTTGGCATCCTCAAGATCTTTTGATTGCTGAGCTACGATTGTTTCGAGCTCTTCAATCCTAGAATCAGAATTATTTAAAGAAGCAGTCATAAGGCACTTATCATGATGTTTAGCATATTGAACACTTTCTCCCCCATTATGACTCACATCGGACGAATCAAAAGTGGTATCGCTATCACTCTTTTCCATCCTATGCGTGGCATAATTAGGTTCAGAATGCTCAACATGCTGTATAGTGTTGAAACTTGGCACCTGAAAAGTTGGTGCTTGTGAATTGCTGCTCGGTTCATGCTTTCCTCCTGATTCCTTGCCATTGCTTACCGTGATGACCAAATTCGCACCCATTTCTTGCACCGGGTAGATCTGATCATCTGTTGACGATAGCGTGAAGCGTGTCTCTCTCTCATGTTCATGAGGTATTGCTGCATGCAATGATTTAGAGGACTCATTGATTCTTTGAGTTTGACCCTTTTTCAACCGTATATCGTTGTAATTAACTAACCTAACCTCAATACTCTTCTCAAGTATATTGATGTGATTGAGTAAACCACTTCGAAAGGTTTCAGTCTGGCAACCCGTATGCTTGTTGAAAAACTGGTGAAGGATTGGAGTCGAATAATAAAAAGGAGGTACCATTGTTGAGGCAAAGAAATCCTTAAACTGTGTGCGAAGGATTTCTATACATATCTTCGCGTTAACCTCATGAAGATTCTCCCTTTCAAGTTGCAACCGTAACTCATTCAAATTATTGAAAATCTTCTCTTTGAAATTATCCTCTTTGCCAAAGAACATTTGAATCGTGAATGGAAGTTCGGTCATGTTGTGTGGTGATGACGTAGAGTCCCCAGCCGGGTCATGATACCGGCCCACAGGTACTACCCGTATCCGGCCCATCACAGATGGGTGGGAATACTGTTATTTGAGCTTATGGGCTTGGATGAACAGTAACCACACACACGTGTACGGCCCACGGCCCGGCATGCCCGGTGCAGGGTTAGACAGAATCATACTCCTACTGTGATTATGATTTATCCCAAAGGAGAGGATATTCACTCACCATAATTAGAAGATAACAATCAATCTAAATCTGGTGATTATCCTTGCCTTGGGGCCGAAGCATCAGTGACAGCCCATTAGGGTTTCACTGCCTATATTAGCAACCCCCAAGGGTTCCACAAAGGTATTACATTCTACACACTCTCAACTCTCATCCGATTCCTATAACCCTAACCGATTACTTACTCTCACGCTGGAGTCTAATCGTGGGAAACATTCCCACGGTAAGCCTAACACGTGTTGTTTAGTGTGCAGGATCCCAACCAGATAATTCACTTGGTGCAGGAGCCGGAGTCCATCCAACCCGAATTAAGCCTAATTCGGGTCTAGCAAGGATCACCCAACTTTGTATCAACAAGTTGGCGCCATCCGCGGGACAATTACACTAAGCTAGAGCAAAATCTCATCTTGAATTCTCAATGACGAAGGGGTATTGATGAGACTGCTTTTATACATGGTCTCATCGTCCAAAACGGCCTTAAATTGCATAAAATATCATAAAATGGACCAAATATACGCTCGTGTTTGTTACTTGTGTATTTTTAGGTACGGATATTGTGGAATTGGCAAAAGAATACAAGAATCATTCAAAAACGAACACGGGAAACGAAGTCGCACAATGAACCGGGCCCAAGTTTGGATTTTGCAAAAAGACCCTTGAAGAATTGAAGATTGGCAAAAATGGCCCCTCATCTTTGAAGAACTTGTCACATTTGATCCTCAAAATATCAAATGTACAAGTATAATCTTTAATGTTTGAAGATTGTACAAGGCCAGTCCCTGGAATTTGAAGAAAATACATTTAACACCCTTGGAAAAGTTTTTGGAAAAGTTTGTGCCATTTTCAGCAACTTGTCCAAAGTTGACAAGGCTAAATAGGGCGCTGATGGACTTTATTTACAAAGTGAAGAAAAGTTGATACCTTGGGGACCATATTTGTCAAACCAACAAACCCCCACCACCACTCAGACCATGCCACGTCAGCCCTACCCACCCACCAACCCATTTAACCTATCCAAACCCGACCCTACCCGTCCATAACCCAAGTTTAATTATTAAACTGGGTCAACACCTCAGTCAAACCCCACCCCATTTCCCTCCAAACACTTTATTTAAAAATCCTTTTACCCAAAATAGATTAAACCCCCTTCTAATCCCACTTAAACCCTAATTATCACCAGGACCAATTGAGTTCAAACCAAAGGGTTTTTTGTTCAAACCTTCCAGATAACAAATTTAACACACCCTCATCACATCCCACACCCAAACCGTGACCCTGGACAACCCCATGTGAAGGTGGACCCCTCCCCTGCTCACGTCTCATTCACCCAAACCCAATGCCCGACCAAACCAACCATCCAGATACTCCCCTTGGTCCCCAAGATCAAATAAACGTCCAAGATTCATTCAAATGTCACCAACACCAGCTGGATCATCACATGGCACGTTTTTGACCCAAAAATCAGTCAAAGACTCAAGGGCCTTTTAGGCATTTCAGAACTAGGGTTTTAAGCATTCTAGTATGTTCTACTTGTAGTATAAAAGGGATATGAGCCTGTTCATAAGCCCTGGTTCCAGTTTTTTAGCTTCTTACTTGTAATTCCTTTTTTATGAAATAAAAGTTTGGTGTTTGAGAAAATCAAGTGTAATTCCTTTTTAGGTTTATAAAAAGTTGTGTATTGTGTTGAAGCTAAGATTCTGAGTTCCACTTTGTTATTTGGTGAAGTAATTTTGATTTTCAAAATTTATTTCAAAGGTTTCTGAAAATTGATATTTTTGGAAGAAATTGTTCTAAGGTTTGATGTTAAGAGGTTTTGTTTAGTTGGTGATTAAGAGTGTTCGGAAAACGTGTGTTTCAAGATTTGGAAGTTTTTGGAAAAGGTTTTAAGAAAGAAAAAGTTAAAACAGAATATATCATATGCTTGTTCTTGTTTTGTTTTTTTTTGAATTTTCAGGTTAAAGAGTTGTTGATTTAGTTCTGCACCAACCCCAATTGGTAAGGAGGTGGATTATACATCCACTAGGGCCTTGGATGTAAGGCCCTAAGGTATTCTCTTTTCCCTTTTGAAAAATTTCAGAAAAAGTTGTGTTTTAAGTGATTTTGCTTGATTGTTTGATAAGTGTGTTAAATCTGCTTTGTTTGGTGTTCTTAAGTTGTTATATGCATGATAGAATAGCATGGGATCATTTTGATTAGGTTTTAAAAGGTTTTGCTTTGAAAAAGTTGGTTTTCAGAATATAAAGGGGTGTTTGGATATGCTTTTTACTTGATGATCTTGAAGGATTTTTAGAAGAAAAATGTGTTAGAGTAATTGATTAGGGTTGTGTTAAGTTACATGTTAGTTTTAGAATAGATTGGTACAAGTTTTGAAGCTGTTTGTGTGGTAAAAAGTGAAAAGTAATGCTTGAATCTGCATAAGTCGTTATTTTGCTTATTTTTTGCTCAAATTGTGCTAAGATCTTTGTAAATCTGTTAAGTGGTAAGAGGTTTAAGGATTGCAATTGGTTGTGTGCTAGTTTATGCAAGTGTATGCAAGATCTTTGGCTTTGAAATTCATTTGTGTGCTTGTAATCTGCCAAGAACAACCACCAAACCTAGTAAACTACATCAGAAACTTGAAAACGTTTTTTGTGTGCTTTGGTTTGAGAATTTTGTGAGCTAGGTGTTGTTTTTTCTACTTGAATTGACTCCTTGTGCTCCAAAGAGCACAAGGGTGCCCTTTTGTTCCAAAAACATCCACAAAGACAAGGAAAAACCAAGCTCCTCTTGGGTTCAAAATTTTACAAGTAAACACATACTTGTTCATCAGAAAAGCCAGCAGACCTGGGCTTATTTTTGCTTCTAAGTGATTCAATCTTTGTCACTTTAGGTTTATAATTGTGTTTTTGTTCTTAGAAAAGTTTCTGGATTCAAGTTTTTAAAAAAAAAAAAAAAAAAAATATAAACTCCAAAAAGGACGTGGCCAGGACTCGAACCTGCGCCACTCCTCTCACACACATACGCTCTAACCATTGCGCCCTAGGGACTTTGACTGAGAGATTTAGTTTTGAATTATATTTAAGGGCGTTTTGGTTTGAGCCTGTTTAAATAAGCCGTGGCTTATTTGGCTTATTTTAGCTTATTTATTAAGTTTTCTAGCTTCTTTCCATTTTTCCTAGGTTTTAAATAGAGTTTAGGATTTTTCTGATTAAAAGTTTTATTTTTCCTTTTATTTAATTAATTAATAGGATTATTTTTAATTTTAAATTTAAAAAGTCATTTAAAAATATTAAACAGTAGTTAAAAAATACAAAAAAATAGTTTTTAGGTTTTTATTTGTATTTTTGAGGTTTACATATAAAAAAGTTTTCAAAAACTTTAATTTTTAATTTTATTTGATTTTAAGGTTTTTTAGCAACTTTAAAAATTAATATAAAATTAACTAAAAGGTTTTAGGAACTTTTGTTTACATTTTCTTCTTAGTTAGATTATTTAGGATTTTTGAGAATTTTTTAGAATTTATTTGAGAACTTTTAATTTTTTTAGAATATTTTAATATTATTTTATTCATTAAAATAAAAAGTTTTATTTTTAACTTTTTTTC